>WBNH01008613.1:18986-88480 GCA_013401255.1 Urocolius indicus
AAATTGTTTTCTGGTTTTTTCTTCCCCAAGCCGAGTAGCCTGGTCTGTTTTGTCCTGCACCTTAAGCGGCAATTAAGCCCTCCCTGCCCTTTGGCAATCCTTTAGTCTTCGGTACTTGAGGCTAATCGTGGTCTTTTGTTCCCTGATGGGCAGAAACCACGACAGAAGCCTTCAATGAATGGTTTTATTAATGGTGAATACTTTGCTTGCAAAGCATTTATCATTTGGTATAGGATTTTCTCTTTCTTTGTTCAATGAAAATGTGAAATAACTAGAGAAAACAGACTATCCATTCTTCCATGCAGCATCATCTGTGTCCCCAAAATGCCCCTCTTTCCTTGTGCATAAACATCAAAGCAAAGGAAGGGGTCTTGGATCTATTCTCTCATTCTCTCTTGTTCACTCATCCTTGCAATATTTCTTGCCGGGTTTTTCCTGGCTGATAATTAAGTTGTCAGGATCAGCAGCTGGCCTTGAAATAAAAAAAAAAAAAAAAAAAAAAAAAAAGCTAGCTTCCCCATGAACAGAGTGGAACCTTAACATCACATTTTATTCAGTTCTTTATAACCAAGTTTCAGAATGATTGATCCTTTTGTCACTATCTTTTGAGGTACTGTCTATTTGGAAAAAAAGACCTGCAGTGTGGAACTGTATTCAAAAGTCACTGATCTACCTAGGGAACAATTGGAAGAGAGGAGGTCAGGCTTAGGCAGAGTATATGATGTTTGTCTCCTGGGTTTTGATTTCAGGTGATGTGCAATGTATAGGAATGCCATTTTTTGATCACTATTTACTTCTGTGCTCTGCTTTTACAACAAGAAAAGGAGAACAGCATGGGTGCAGGGAATGAGAGAGAAGGTAATGAGAAGGGAGCAAAATAAAGGTATAAGACAATATAAAAACTGAACAACTCAAACCATGCTATTGGCAAGGGGGCACAGGTTGTGTATCACATATTACAGTGACTTGAGTCACCCAGCACTAGCTATTAGTATGAAAACTGTAAATGATCTCTGTGCCAAAGGAATAGTCAAGCATGGCATGATTTCAAAGCTTACAGGCCTCATCTTTGCCTTCATACAACCACATTTAGCTCCTATATTGGAAAATAGACTCCATGTATGTACTTGCTTGTCAGAAAAACAAAACCATAATGGCTGTTTAATACTGAAATCCACAAAGGAAGCTGAGTGTCGTGGTGTATGCCCTTCTAGGAACAAAGGACCATGATCAGCCATAAGTATCAAGGGGCTTTGGAACTCCCTAAGTACAGGGAGGGCTCACTCACCACTTATGATATCAGGCAAAACAGACATGACTACTCAGCTTGGGGAAGAAAACAAAAAAATAAATTTAATCCATCACCACTCAAAACCATAACAAATAGAAAACACCACAGAGTGGGATGATGATGAAGAGCACAACTGGCCCTTTAGTACCACCTTCCCTGTACCCCTCCCCTCTTCTGAGGCTCAGAGACCTGCTCTTGCTGTCTTTACCCCTGAGTGGAACGTGAGGCAGGGAGTGGGGGGTACAGACAGTCCTTTCCTGATGGCTTCTGCCGCTTTTCTCACCTGGTCTTCCCTGCTTCAGCACAGAGTCCCTCACAGGCTGGGTAGCCCTGCGTGGGCAGCTCTCATGTGTGTTCATCCTGAGGGCTGCAGCTCCTCTCTGCCTCTCGTGTCGATCTCTGCAGCCCCCAGGCTCTCCAGCATGGCCTGTGCCATGGCTGCCTCCTCACACAGTCTCCTGCCCATCCGGGCGCACTCACTTGAAGCTGCTGGTGGCTCTCAGTCTTGCCATTGCCCTCCATGGGTTGCCGGGGTATAGCCTGTGTTCTCACCATGGGTTGCAGAGGGATCTCCAATCCCTCCTCCCTTATTCCTTCTCTGACTGTGGGGTCCAAATGGTCACCTCTACCTTGTCCCACTCCTACACCTCCTCTTCTGCTGCAGATTTCTCTTCTTAAATAGTGATCACACAGATGCCAGATGAGCCCAGCTTGGCTGGAGGTAGGTCCACCTCAGCCACGGGGAATGTTTTGAGAACTGTTTATGAGGCCAGCACTGCAGCCCCCTCTCCCTGTTACCAAGCAAAAGTGACTCCACATAAATCCATGACACTGCACAACCTGGGTTTTCTTTATGTCTTTGTCACAAACTTTGTATGGNGTGGGCAGCTCTCATGTGTGTTCATCCTGAGGGCTGCAGCTCCTCTCTGCCTCTCGTGTCGATCTCTGCAGCCCCCAGGCTCTCCAGCATGGCCTGTGCCATGGCTGCCTCCTCACACAGTCTCCTGCCCATCCGGGCGCACTCACTTGAAGCTGCTGGTGGCTCTCAGTCTTGCCATTGCCCTCCATGGGTTGCCGGGGTATAGCCTGTGTTCTCACCATGGGTTGCAGAGGGATCTCCAATCCCTCCTCCCTTATTCCTTCTCTGACTGTGGGGTCCAAATGGTCACCTCTACCTTGTCCCACTCCTACACCTCCTCTTCTGCTGCAGATTTCTCTTCTTAAATAGTGATCACACAGATGCCAGATGAGCCCAGCTTGGCTGGAGGTAGGTCCACCTCAGAGACGGGGAATGTTTTGAGAACTGTTTATGAGGCCAGCACTGCAGCCCCCTCTCCCTGTTACCAAGCAAAAGTGACTCCACATAAATCCATGACACTGCACAACCTGGGTTTTCTTTATGTCTTTGTCACAAACTTTGTATGGCATTAAGTATGTAAAATAAATGACTTCTAATTTAAGATATCACCATGGTATGCTGGGAACAATTAACTACTTGGATCTGTAAAAACTTATGGAGTCTTGCAGGAAAAGGTAAGATTTTAAGGAGAAATTTAAATCCCATTTTTGTGATCAAGTCCTTTGCTGACATTCCGCTACATTATAAAGAACCTGGAGAAATGGCATTCATGTTTGTCAACAGCAAGGCAGAATCAAGGACAGGATTAAAAAAATTCACAGAGATCTCATTTTTGTCAGTGGTTTTTTTCCTTTTTTTCTCCCTGTACAGTAATGGAAATAAGTAATGGACATAAGTTTCTTTCAACCTTTGTAAATTTCCTATATGAGGGACAGTCAAGAATGGCACAGAACAGGGCATCTGTAATAACTTAAATATATTATAAGCTGTATTTTGAGTCTCTCTGCTTTCATTGGTTAGAGCAAAATGTTCTTGTTCCTATCACCAGAGCTATCATTTACTGCTTCTCCACTTTGAACAGCCCCATCTCGCCCTATTTATTGCTTTACTTCCTTTGTCATACTATTAAACTTAAATACCTTTTACTGAGGCCACATTTTTTCATCAAGGGAACCCTCTACAGCAGCTTGAGATTACTCCATTTCTTCCTTCAGATCTTTCTTTTACAATGATTTACCTCACTGAGCAAGAAGTTTACTTCACATCTCTCCATTCAGTCCCAGCCAGTTCTTGATCTGCTTTGTAACTGTCCCGCTGACAAGTAGGTTCCCCCAGACTGAGAGCCATCTTTTCTTCTTGAAAGCATCGTACACACCTTCAGCAGAGTAACAATAGTAAATGAAACTCCCCATCACTCAGGCAGGAGATATAGCATACTTTTTCCATCTAGAAGTTATTTTTTTGTCTGATTTCCTGGACTGGATACTTACACTGGGGAATGGGAGAAGGTAAAGTGTGCAGGTGTATAAAATATTTGATATTTATCTGAAAGCACTCAGTCTCTAGTGACAAAAGCAGATCCCATTGGAAAGTTTGTGACATGATAAAAGTTTTCAGAAGAGCTCCTGTCTCACTTGCCTTCAAATGAGTTCTGCTGCATTTCTGTCGCCTACAGGGTTCTGACTGCTGAAAATGTCTTGCTTATTTACAAAACAGTAACAACATTGTGAGCACATCACTAAACAACAAAAGTCACTATCATTCACTCTTTTTTTTATTTGCCAACTTGCTATGCTTTGGCTTGAGTTGTATTTCACTGCTAGCCGGAGATGACATCTGAATAAAGAAGATGCTAAGGTCTCGTTTTGTTTGGTGAAGTAGTATCTTCAATTTTTCACACGATATTGACTAAGTCCAAATCTCAATGGCAGTGGTGTGTTAAGCTGGTGACATAACATGTGAAATACTGAATTTTATGTATTGCGAGGCCAATTTTGATCCATCTGTTTTCTCTCTGCAGCTCCTGATGGTCCACCTCAGGATGTTCAACTTGAGCCTATATCTTCACAAAGCATTAGGGTCACCTGGAAGGTAAATGTACACAGAGAACAATATAGACTCTAATGGTATTTTGGTGCAAAGAGGTACCACTGATGGGAGTATTATAACTATGGATCAGTTATTTTATTTGGGAGAGACATTGCAGATACCTTTGCTGACAAATTTTATATTGGCTATTGACTGGTGCATTATGCAAGGAAAGAATCTTCTACTGGAGAGTAATAGCAGCAGCCTCTTGCCTACTCTGATAATAGCATTCCCTACTTCCTCTGATGTCTAAGATAAGGCTTGAAAAATGAGCATTCACAGAATTTCACTGTGGTATTGGGCAAAATTTCCCCAAACCATTGGAGCCATTTTTTTCTCATTGCAATGGACTTTGGGATAGTGTTTTACTGAAGGCATGTATGTGCAGGGAGAGCAATATAGTCTAGTCCCTGAGAATTGAGGAATCGAAGCAATTGATTTCAAAATATAGGCAACCAGTATTATTTAAAAATCTGGCATATATTTTGACTCAAATTATTTTTTCTAAATTTTGCCCAGTGTTTTGACAACCACAGAATGTTTGAAATGCTTTCAATATGATATCAGAGGTACTTAAACCAGTTTTTAAATGGTTTTGTTCTATATAGTGCTTGTACATTGTACCAGACAGAATAAAGCTATCTAATTACAGTAGTTTAATCTCAATATGAATTCCAAATTGTACAGGTAATTCCATATATTTAACATTTTTAAAATATGTAGTTTTAAGTGCTGGAGTAGGATGACAGCATAATAGTCATTCATTTCTCTAGTGATGTTAGTTACTCCTGCAAATGTGGATAATGTGTATTTTGCCCCATGATATGGAAAGCCAGGGTACTAACAGTGAGCTGCAGTTTATTGACCATATAAATAGCTGTGGGCTGATTTTTAGTTGTTTATTTATATAATAAATAACTGTCACAATTCTGTTAGTTTTGAGTTGATTCCTGAAATACAGGTTTCTATAGTGCCCAATCTCCGTACAGTGCAGCTGGACATATGACTACTGAGATGTCCAGCTAGTACAGAGAGACCTCAGCTGTCAAGATTTTCTGAGTTGTTCAATGGCAGTTTAAAAACAGTGCATTAAAAATTCTATTCTGATGAGACATTTCAGTGTTAAGCTTCAAAAGCAGTAGCCTTTACCAGACCTATTACGCACATCACGAACACAATGCAGATTCTTGGGTCTTGTCCACATATTAAATTTATATCAATCTTGATTTTCATCAAGTGGTTTCCAAAAACGGAAAGCAGGTGGTCACTAGCCTCCCTCTTACCTGGTGATTGAAGTGAAACACATCGATACGCTTGTAAAAGGCATACACAAAGCATGGATTTAAATGCAAAACACTATTAGCAGAGCAAAGTAGCTTTTGGAGCAATGCAGAGTGCACAGTGATTCTCAACAACTGAAATGAATGGTTAATAGGTTTTTTCTTTTTAAAGCACTCAAGAAGTGTGACTAGTATTAGATCTATTCAGCTATAACATCCAAGCTTCTATGTATGAACTTGTTTTTATGGTTGTATGGGTAGGCAGGTTGAAAGGCTTTGCTAAAACAAGCAAAATTTTTAAAACCCAACATTTAAAGTTCACTTTGGGGGATATTTTCAAAAGCAACAAGAGTAGATATGCACCGTTGGCTCACTGCTGGAGTTTATAGCTGACATTTGTGATTCTGAAGATTTGCCATTAAATTGTATAGATACAAATGTGTGCAGGCAGCTACAGGACAAACAAAATTCCCATACCTACATTTCAGTGAGTGTCCTGATCTCTAAGTATTGTCTAGGGAGTGGAAACATATCAAATGAGCAGCTGAAAATGTACTCTCAAGATCATGTTTGGAATTGGGTTTGTGGATATTTGTAGGGTAATGATCAGTATCTAATATAACAAAACAATGACAGAAATGATCTATGTATTGAACTCCATTGTATATTCCATTGTCCTGGCAAGTCTCATGAGCTAGTTGTAGAGATGGATTTTCAGAAATACAGTGAAGTTACGCTGTGACCTACCTGTGACTTTAGAACCCATGCAACATATATTTAGATCAGGAAAGGTGAGTCCATGCTCTCAGAACTGTACACCACCATGTGAACTTGTTGCTACGGGCTATGTAAATGCAGGCTAGATGTTTGGAGTTTTCTGTGGACTGTGCTGCCAGACTACACATTCAGTCTCCAAGGAATACCCCATCTCCTTTTTAATCTTCAAGATATTATTCCTATAGACCCAGTTTCCTTTGAACTTTCAGTGCCTATAGACCCAGCCTCTATTAATTTTTTTCATTTATTTTCCGTCAGTATCTGATGTGGTCAAGCAGCACAAGAGGCACTACAGCAGTGTCCTCTAGCAAAGTGCTAGGAAGGTGCTGCTGGCTCTAGTCAGAGGTAACCCATGACCACATCATAGCACAAGACTCCATGAAGTGCTGTTTTGCAAGCATCAGAAACTGTGGAGGTCTGCCAGTGAAAGGATGGACAGCAAAAGGCTCCATTGGCACTTTACTGAAATTCTGTTCATTGTGACCTTTGTGCTGGCAAGACCTTTTGTGCTGAGCTTGAAAACTCTTTGCCTTCATTTGCAGTCATCTGATGAGTGCCAAGTTTCTTTGTGGTGCTGGTCATAGTTGGAACCTAATTGGTTTCCTTCACCATCAAGCTCCTTTGCAGACAAAGGTAGTCACTGATCTGCCTTCCTGAAATGCCCATGCTTATCTAGTCCCTTATTCATAGAAATACTGGCTATATGAGGATTTCTAACAGTTGATTAAGTAGTCTTAAACCAGGAGCCATTTACTTCTCTTGAATTATTGTAGTTCTTTACTGGTCAGAGCAGTTTTAGTGCATTACTCAAAAAGGCACTTTAAGATTGTGCCACAAGACATAATGAATCCTATGCTGAATCCTGACTGTCGGGTAGGTCCCTACAATGCACAGCTGTCCAGAAGGCACTCGTTGCATTGTGCAATACAAAGTACCGAAGAATATAGGAATACCATAGAAGATCAATTTTATATTATCATGGAGGAAAAAAAAAAAAAAGAAAGGAAGAAAATAAACTCAGGAATAACTGGGTAATTTTCATTTTGGGGCATTTGCCGTGAAAACCTGTGATGACATTGTACAAATGGGATTGTGTTGAGAACCATGGTTATGTAAGGTGGCAAACCTCATTTAAATACAGACAATGTCAATAACAGCAAAAGGAGCAGAGAATAACATACGAATTAATTGTTGTCATGTATTAAGTTCTATTTCTGTAGCTTGCTAGAGTCGTTAATCTTCCTTTAAAGTTTCTCTTAGCCCACTTTTAGAAAATTCTACTTCAGTAAAGTTTTATAGGTCTACTTAATCCCATTTCTGTGTCCACATAGAACATTGAGTTTCAGACTGATTTTTTTTAAACATACTCAGGACATTTTGGTAGTTTAAAGTGGTGCAGAGAGAATGGCAATTAAACAGGAATTCTCATTTAGAGAAGAGCATGAAAATACTCATTATTTTTCCTTGTACTGATTTACAAGGTAAATTAACCCATTAAATTTAGGCATGGGAAATATTCTTTCTCCTCTTTATGCGTATAGACATGCACACAACTATAAAATTTCATACTTTATGAAGTCATTGATATCCCGTTTTACAAATATTGGATTCTGACAGATAAGCAGTAAGATCAGGGACAGCATTTTAGTTTTTTATGATGTTCTATGACTACTAACAAGGTTAATGATATTTTTCCCCATGAGCACTTAGCCATGGACAAACATTACTTCACTGAATTTTTCTACCAAAAGTGCATCTATACAAAAGAAGTTGTATATTTAAAAAATGATTTATTTGTGAAAAAAATCAATCCAAAACAAAGCATGTAGATGGCACTAACAAGGAACATTTCAAGTTTTGTGGAGCAATATGTTTCAATGCTCTATTCTGAAGTGACTTTGAACTTCTATATTGTCTAATGTTTCAAAGTAAAAGTTAAATGTTGCTATTTTATCGGAATAAAAAATTCCCGTGACTAATTATGTTGCATGAAATATGCAAAATTTGTCATTTTGTTTCAATTCCAAATGATAAAGTATGTAATTGCAGAATTCCCAGTGAAGAATCTATTCTGGCTATAGTCTTGCTCTGAGAACATTTCAGTGTGTAGTAGTTCAGTTTTATCATTATGTTCCATCTGTTTTACAGTACAATATTTGTGTTGCAATATATGTGCTATATGCTTCTGTAATCTATTATGTACAAAGCATATGCACACTTTTTATTGCTATACAGTACATGTCATGATATGTAGTGCATGTACATACAATAACTAAGGTATGCTGTGCATGGCAATAGGCGGCTTAGGACGTTTACAAAACAATAACTTCTCTCCATTATGTGGTGTGTGTGTTTTACACATGTTGCTTGTGATTTCAAAGTGCAACGTGTGTTTGTAGCAACAACTTTTGTTCAAAACCCACCTGTGGTAACTCATGGGATTGTTCCAGTTACAGACTTTAACTAGGAGAGACTTTATATCTTGAGATGTGCAACAGTGCACATAATAATGTTTGAGACAAAAAAATCTTCATGCAGACTGTTGAAGGTTTGCCAGGCTGTGACAGGATCCAACATCTATGGAGAGAACTGGTATCCTGGCATGATTAAACTGTGCCTCTACATTGATACACATTTAGAAAAGAAACAGTGATCTGTTATCTGAAAGAAGTCCTCACTGCATTAACGCTTGTGTGAATTTTCTGCTGCTTTGTCCAAACTGTTTGTCCTTCAGTCAATTTGAAATGTTTAGATTATGTTAGTTCAGTCTTTTTGCCCTCTCTCATCAACACTGACAAGGCCTATAAAAATGTGTGAGCTACAGAAAATTCTGAGGCTGAGACAGAATTTTAAGTCCTTCAACTAATGTAACAATTCACCCTGAAATATTCAATTATTTAAGTGTGATAAAGTTATTTTCTTCTCAGATGGAATGAAACAGCTTTATCTTATGATGATATCCGAATCTCAAACAAACAAAAAAGTTCTGATCTTAGTTTCCACCACACAGTCCAGCTTAAAAAAATCTGTGTTTTGTAGTCATCTGAAGATCATGAAGCCATGTTCAGAATAAGTAATGCACCTGCAAAATGTTTGATAATAAAATATGTACATGTTTCCAAAGAGGACAGTGTTTTTTTTGACAATAAAACATAGAAATACTCAACCAAAAAACAATTACACTCTTAGATTCCAAAAACATAGTTCTAATCCCTGCAGTGAGCCTTGCAAGGTGCTCAAGACCTGGATTTAATTCAGTCATCTGTACCTGAATGGACAGCACCACACTTAGAATCATAGGATCGTAGAAGTGCTTTGCTTGGAAGAGAATTTTAAGATCATCAAGTCCTACAACTAACCTAACGCTACCAAAGCCACCACTAGACCATGTCCCTCAGCACTTGGCTTTTAGATATCTCCTGGGACAGGCACTACACCACCTCTCTCAGCAGACTGTTCCAGTGTTTAACAACCTTCTTGGTGAAAAAGTTCTTCCTAATCTCCATTCTAAACCTCCTCTGGCACAACTTGAGGCCATTTCATCTTGTCCTATTACTTGTTACTTGGGAGACTAACCCCTGCCTCACTACAGCCTCCTTTCATTCTACAAGTGATCATGTCTCCCCTCAACCAAAACTGTAGCAGCATAGTGGAAATTATATCCTTGCTTGAAATTTTATGTCTATTTCTGAAGGTGTGAGGGAGAAAAAAATAGTCAGATCCATGCAGTGATGCATTTTTTAATAGAGAGGTTACTGGCTTTTGCAGAGCAATGATTTGTTGTTATTGGAAGAAAGGCCAATTTCACACTGGTTTTATTAGTTTCAGTGAGACTTTAGTCCAGTGGTCTATAAACACAGATTCTGTGGCAGAAAAGAGGATTCTTCTTGAGAATGTGTTCCTCAGTAGATTTAATGGGATATAGTAACAATAGAAAATGCTGCCTCTGCTGATTAACTCATTGCTAATAAATTGCGTCACAAAGACCTTTTTAATGGGTCAGTGGGACACACGAGCTAGTGGGCATCTGGTGGGAAACTGAAAGAGGTTTGGAGGATCTGAAAGCGGTTTTTATCAGTGGATTATAAACTGTGCCTTAAAACGTTTATGCTAATTATATCTCATATAGGTAAAAAATAGATAAGAACATTATTACATATTGAAATTAGTCTAATACTATTTAAATGGAATTTGAATAGGTATTTCTGGCAATAACAGGCTTCTCCTATGAGTTGTCAATCCTTATTTTACTCTAGACTACATTATGTGTTGCAGAGTACAGAAATGATTTCCAATAGTCAGGTACAGGGACTTTTGCAGTAAGACTGAGAAATACAGTACATAATTGTGACCAACCGTTTTGTGCTGTCCATATTCTTGAATGCCAGATATTGTACACCTTGTTTTAGTAGCTATTCAGTATGCAAATCCCTGCTTTCCAATTAATTATTGCCTTCAGCACTCATTATCTAATCATCTTTCTACACTACACACTGAATGAACAAAAGCATATTTCAAAGCACAGCATAAAATCTTCCTAATACATCTAGTTGAATAAATATATGCGACTGCCTTCAACAGATCAATAAAGGCCTTACTAAAGCTTTAGTGAGTGAATGGTACGGGCTTCTGGCAAAAACACAATTAGTAGTGAATAATAGGTCTGTAATGCAAATATACCCTTACCAATTCAACTTTGATTGATTCACCTGGTAAGAGAATAAAACATTATAAATTCAAATTATAACTAAAGATTATCTCCTTATCAGATCTTTCTGTGTATGAACCATTTAAAAGTCTTTCTTTTAGCAGGAATGCACAAATTAGAACTGCACCTGAAATATATATGTCCTAGTAAAAAGTTACTGCTTCATGTTCAAGGAGTATTTTTGAAACATTACGTAGAAATAAACTTGCATTTGGTAGAAAAAAAACCAAAAGACTGTGTATATTTCAAAAAATTTAAGGGGAACTTCACTTTAAAGATGTATACTTGATATGTAATCTTTCATTTTCTGTTTAGGCTCCAAAGAAACATTTGCAAAATGGAATTATTCGTGGATACCAGATAGGATATCGTGAGTACAGTGCAGGAGGAAATTTCCAGTTCAACATCATCAGCATTGATACCACTGGGGACAGTGAGGTTTATACACTGAATAACCTGAAAAAATTCACCCAGTATGGCATGGTAGTCCAGGCTTGTAATCGGGCTGGAATAGGACCTTCTTCTCAGGAAATCATCACCACTACTCTTGAAGATGGTAGGTCCTTGGAAAACAGCTGCTGTTTTTTCCTCTTACATTCATTACTTGATTAGTTATTATTATAGTGGGAATAATGGAAGATCAGACTTTACAGGCGTCATATAATAAACAGCTAGATGGGAAGAGACTGGCCAATGGGTATGAATGATTTTCATTGCAAGAAATGCAGAATCATCCAGGTAAATAAATATAACTCTACTAATGGGATATACCCTGCTGTGAATGACTAAGACCATAGCTTTCATTAAGGCTATGTTGTCTACATATTTGCAAATTTTTTGACCTCATCATAACTTCATAGTGACCTCACCACAGTTTTGAAATGCTAAGAACCCTGAAAGGTGAAGTGATACTTTTCATTTTGTCAGCTTTCTTTTGTTTTCAAATTAATCTGATGTGAACCCTAGAGATCTTGTACTGCATAATCCCTTATCTTGTCAGCCTAAAGAGAGCTGTGTATTTTTTTCAGGTATCTCCAAACTAATGAGAGTAAAATCATTGATATTTCAGATAAAATTCAACCTGTCTAATCCAAGGAATAATTTAGGGTTTGTTTCTTTTTTTTAATTTTTTTTTTTTCCAAGCTGCAATAAAAGTATTTCTCAAACAATGAGAGGGAGTCCTCTAGTGGAAAAAGAGAAGGATTCCATATCCAAAAAGAGGCCCAATGTTTTAGAGGAGTATAAAAGCAAATAAAGGACAGTGTAGGTCATGTTTTCAGTTACTGTAAATTGTCATCAGTGTACTGAAGTCAATGCTAGCTAGGAATCTGACTTTTTATGTGGGAGGAATGCAGTAACATGCATCAAAAGTTCACAAGAGCTGCAGATTTTGAGGCATATGCTTCATGGAAGGCTGGTGTTTTACATTTTCTCTAAAAGTTTCTAGGCCTAGACAAATCCCTTCCACACCTCAGAAAGCAGTATACTCACACATGGATATATTTTGTACTATAACAAATAGTATTTTTCTCTTCAGAATCCAGCATGTTTACTTTTCCTGGCAGTGGGTTTTTTTGGTCATTACTCAATTCTGTGTCCTTCTGAGAAGTAAAGATATCATGAACTTTAAAAGTGATGCACAACACTAATGCTGCTGAATTACTTCAACACTGAATGGTCAAAAGAAATTGCCTTAGATTTGGCTGACTTTTCCAAATTTTTTAAAATGTCAGTGAAAATATTTTTGAACATTTTTTCCAATATTTTTAAAAGTTTTCCTCAACCATCATTTTGAAAGGGACCCTAGAATTGTTCAGACAAATGGTAATTTCTTAAACTTTAAAAAATATGTTTTAATTGCTTACAGAATATTCTATATATTTCATCACTAAGATACATTAGTCTTTCCAAAAAAAGCAACACAAAACCTATTAAAAGACTAGTCAGCAAGTGGGGAATCAGTACATCAAATATCAGGTGCACCTGCAGAAAAATGCAGATTGTAGCAAGAATTTTAAGGTTTTTTCATTCTTAACTGTATGTAACTGCCAATTAAATAATCAGTGGTGGATTAGTAACAAAAATCGAAAGGGTAGCCTAAAGGTAAACATTTGAGTTGTATTCATTAAGTTAAAAATGGTAAATATCTTATTTCAGTGCCCAGCTGCCCTCCAGGGAATGTGCAAGCCACTGCCACATCACCAGAAACCATCTCTATATCCTGGTCAACATTGGCGAAAGAAACTCTGAATGGGATTCTGCAAGGATTCAGAGTTATCTACTGGGCCAATCTGTTGGATGGAGGTGAGAGAAATCAAGCTATTACCAATTAACATGCTATGCTATGGCCTATGTATCATTTGCTGGTTGCTGTGAAAGCATTGTACTTCCTTTTCTCTTTGGTTTAGAGGAAGCTTCATCTACTTGTAAAGGAAGCCATTTTCCATAGAGTTTTAACAGAGTAGGATGCATTGCAAAGCTGCCTGGAAGGGCAGGAAGGGAGGAAGGCTTCCACCATAGACCTACCATTGTACCTAAAATGACTTGAGCAAATTCCATCTCAGTTACCAAGTCCACCAGGTTTCTTTTATAAAGAAAGATGATATGAACCTAGAACATACCTGCCCAGACCTGTACTTTATTTTAGCTTGGTTGGTTTTTGGTTTACTTAGCCAATCACTTACTTGAGAGGTTATTGCCTGTTTTTTGACAGGATGCATTTCATCTCCATAGCTGAGGGCAAAAGAAGGAAACATTTTTGGAAAAGGCCTTTTTTTTCTTTTTTCTGTTTTCATGTCAGCCTCTTCTGTTGTTCTTTTGTGATTTTAGCATAATTCCTAGGGAAGTAGGCTCCTGAGCAGAGAACGAGTGAAAGGCTGAAAGGAGACATGAGATACCTTGCCAATCTGCAGTTTATCGCATGATGATAATTCTATATGTGATCCTTTCTTGTAAGTTAAATGTTAGTAGGTTTGAGATACGGTAGGTTTGAGATGCACATGCCATTATTTCTACTTGTCCTGCTGAATTCTCACAGCTCTAGGGCAATGCTGTTACCTTTCTTTTGCTTGCATCCTTCATGATCATAATTCACTCTAATACGCAACTGTCTTGCAATTCTTGGCCTCTGTAACTGTGGCAAGGGGACCTTGGAGTGGAATTATAACCCAGCTGCCTACTGTTGCTGCTGGAATAAAAAAAATGTTTGGAAATAAACCACAAATTCCTTTGTAAATTCAAAAATAAAGATGAAAAATGTATGAGAAGCATACACAAAAATGTAGACACAATGGACATCAAGCTAAATGTTTTCAGTGATGACTGTAGTCTTTGGATGAGATCTTATGTGAATTAGTGCATGTCTAAGCTCCTATATGATGTCCTACAATGTAATGAAAAAAGGTGATGTTCATGCAGTGCTTAAAAGTGGATTTTCTTCATTTGTTCAGCTTTATTTTCTGCCCTAAATAAGTTTAAAGCTTTTTTACCATATGGACTTTAGTTCTTAGCTTGCTGCAAAAAAAGATTCATATGAAGTGCATCATCTTTCTGCAACTAAATCTGATTTTACGTGTTTAAATCTGTTGTCAATTGGTATTACTGCCATCAAGTGCTTTGCAGCAGCACTTGCTACATATTTTAACATAAATGGGAGATTTTTTCTGTTTTTCCTTTTGAGAATCAAACCCAGAAAATCTTTATGAAGATAACCGACTTTCTCATTTTTTGCTTTAGGAAATATTTTTTAATAATATCTTCTTATTATCTATTTTTTAATAAAAAATATTCTCAGTTGTAGAATTTTTGTAGTTGTAGAATTCTCTTACCTGCATTTTAAAAAGATTTTTTAAAAAAAGTTTAAAAATGAAAACTGGATCTGCCTTGAATAACAAGAAGTCAGCACACACACTAAACTATTTTCTTTTATAATTTATTGCCATTTTATAATAATGAAGCATTACTTCCTCTGAGATACCCCTTAATCCCCAAAGTTTCCATAGTAAGTATCAACAGCTGGGGGAAGACTGAACTTGGCAATAACTTAATTTCTCTTTCATTCTATAGAGCTAGGAGAGATAAAGAATGTCACTACTACACAACCATCACTAGAGCTTGATGGCCTGGAAAAATACACCAACTACAGCATTCAGGTGTTGGCTTTTACACGAGCTGGAGATGGAGTGAGAAGTGAACAAATTTTCACCCGCACTAAAGAAGATGGTAAGGAGTAAAACATTTTCCGTTCCAACTCCACAAAATGTTTGTATGTCTCAGGCATTCAAAATAGTCCAAATAACATCCACAAACATACAGAGTGATATTTCTATCTGAAGGTTTTGAGCTAGGAGCACATGGAGAGGAGTATGTTTTCACAGCTTTGGAAACATCTCACTGTATGCAAGAGTCCAGGTAGGTAAGCCAGAATTTTGTAGATACCGTTAATGATCTGAGCATGTTTCTAACTTTTTTTTATTCCCCAAAATATTTCAGGATCTTATTTGAAATTTTTGAGAGAGTTTGAGTTAATTCTTTCAAACTGATTCAAAATGAGGAAAGGAGGAGAGACTATTCTGCAGTGGTCTTATATAACTTCCATGCTTCTAATAAGATTTTTTGCAATATATATATGGAAAATTCCATTAAACACCTCTTCTCTCAGAAGCAAAATAACTTACAAAAGTCTCTTGCCTTTGTTCATAGACCAAAGTGTGGAAAATTTAAGTCCTAATGCTGAAAAGTTAAGAAACTAAATCACACACAGACACACACGCAGTAATCACTTTCTTTCAGCTGAAGGACGGCAAGAATGGAAACACTATGGAAATGACTTCAGTTTGCCTCAGTAGGATGCTACATACTAATCTATTTCTCAAGGACTAGAATTTCAAATTGAGGGGGAGTTTTGTCCCTAACCTGTTTAGTGCCTTGAAAATCCCATGAGGTGTACAAATACATCTTTAGATGCCTAAGCACTTTTGAAAATCTGGATCAATAATTTTTTGGCAGAAGTAAAAATGCACACAGTCCTAATAATAGAGTTATTGGACTGATGTTTGGTTGGCAAATTCTCCTGTGAGTTATACAGTGTTTTTTTAAGGAAATTAGTCAACGAATTTTTCTTTATTACTTCTCCAATTTACTGGTCATTCATGAATATATGAATGTATTTGTTGATTTTTTTTATTTTTAATGAGATTTGCAAGTGCCAAGAGAGTAGGTTCAGTAGATTAACTGACTTGATGAATGCTTAGTAATTTTTTGCCAATAAAAAAACTTGATAAATAATATTAATTTTGTCCAAGAAAAAAATCATTCTAAAATTGACACACGTCGTGAGGTCCCCTGGCACTAACTGTAGTTGTATCCAGGGGATGCAGTACAAATTAAAATTGGACATCTAAAATTTTGTATTGCCTTATGGAATGAATTATTTGTTTCCTTGCTCTATTTTCACCTGCTTAATACTTCCCATTACTTTGCTCAAAGTTGAATTAACAGAAAAAAGGTGAATGTCTTATAGCCAAGAAATGCGAGGGAATTTAGGCATATAGCAGTGTTATTAATGTAGGTCTATGTCATAGTTTTGCTAGAAGTAGATATCACTGTGATCCTACATCTGCTTGCAATACTGGCTCTGTTTAAAACTATCTCAAGGTAACACACTTAGTCACAAACTGCCTAGGGTAATTTGCTCAGCTATAGACTCGCGTGTCTTAAACACTAAATGTTAGGTCATTTTGGTCCCACTTTGAAGTCCTTTAACAACTACTTTGGAGCAACTAAGTTCTAAGTCAGATGGTCTTGAGACACCCAGTATTTGGAGGTAGACGGTTTTATTTCAAAGAAAAAAATCTAAAAAATAAAAGAACATTAAGATACTTGCTGCACTTCTGACTTACTTTTTGTTAAGTAGATCCCAGCATGGCAAGTTTTCCCTGAATACTCTCTGAACACAAAAGCTCACCCCAGAGCCTTGGGACTGGGACTTAAGGCACCAGCAGACAGGGAGTTTGTCCCACAGTGCTCCAGAACCTCAGAGACAGACTGGTCTTGGGGATAGATAGTTCATATCAGAGCACCACTGAGGACAGCAAGAATGTATCCATTCTTCTATGCCTTTGAGCAACATTGTAGCAGCTGCTGCCTCAAGTGTCAAAATTGCCAGCCAGTCCAGTATCATTCTTCCAGACATCCCTGAAAAAACTGCCTGTAGTGATAACCCCTAGCTTCGGTGTCAGTACTTGATGGCATATATGCCAGAGAAGCCAACTGTTTGGGAATGTTGTGCACTGGCTTCTGTTGAGTTAAAAACTTGATGGGAGCTGCAAGCTACCAAAACTTGCCTGGGTGCAGATAAAATCTTTTCTTTGTATGAGGATACTTCGGCTTTTGGAATTGATAAGGTGGCAGACATGGTATGAGCAGTATCCCTGTTTCTCACTGGAGACAACCAAAACAGTGTACTGCTCCTGAAAGATTGTTGACATCTAAATAAGAACCTTCTGCTTTAAAAAGGATCAGATACATCTCAGCCATTGCTGATATTTACTAAACCTTTCTCTAAACTTTGCAGTGATAAGGACTCAACAGCCACTCTAAATATCCTGGACCAGTTAAAGATTCACTGTAATGCAATCTCTTTTGCTGCAGAGTGAATTCAGTACTTCCCTCTGCCATGCTTGCCAGGGAGAGTGGTAGATAACTTACTGATTTATAGCAAGTATTTCCTATCTGAAGGGTTACTCTGCCCGTTTCTCCTTCTCTCAACACATTCACTCAACCATTTCCTGTGACCGGTCTCCAGTTTGCAACAGTTCTGAAACCTCAGAAGGCCCCAAACAATTTGGTTTTATTATTTTTTTTTCTTCTTCTCCTTTAACTCACCTCTTTCTAAATTTTCTTCTCCTTAATTTTTGGTGGTTGTTTTGCTCTCTTGCTTTCTGAGACCAGGTAGGTCCTGAGATATGGGAAACACATAGACTTAGACTGTGTTCGGCTGCTGTGCAAATGCTCATCTTTCATCTTTAATCCTCCTGGCAGCTCAGCAGTAATTCACCCCAAGGCAGTGAGACTAACCTTTTCAGATGTTTCCTGATGCCTTGCAAGGGTTCCACTAATTAAATCTTTTGTCCAGAAAATGAATCTGAAAAGTGTTCCAGAAAATACAATGATTTCATGGTTTGCTTCAGCTTCACAGCTTTTTATTAAGGACAGTAAGGGTTTAGAGTGTAATATATAAAGGTCTGCAGTTAAACAGAAGCCAAACCAAAGTCCTGGGTCTAAACATCCTTAGGGCTGTGGAAGTTAAATGGGAAAAGCACATTCACATTGCAAAACTATATGCATTTATCGAGTGCCTTACTCCTTAGAAGCACGGACATTTCTTCTGTAATTATCCAAGGAAAAGTCTCCTGTAGATGATTGTTCAGTAGGATTATTTTCAGAGCACCTAAAAGATCATCTCCTAAAGTTAGTTTGAACACTTTCTTGGCCGTGAAATAAAAATAATAATTTAAGGAAAGCTTAGATCAGGAAACCTTGTATCTCTGCTCCCAGACCTTCTTTGGCTAAAACTATGACACAAAATATTCCACCATCTTCTAATAAAATCTGTATATTTGAGATATTTTTAAGTGACTGCCAAGCTCTCCACATATGGCTGATGAAGCTATAACACATCAATAATTCCTTTTTCTTTTTTCCATTTATTTTACACGAGGGGAAACTTTGTAAAATCAATGGTGCAGTGTGTTCCCCTGCTGCTGTGGAAGGGCAGATGGTAGCCTCCTGTGATTTTCTGTTGATGTTCAGCTAGGGACATCAGGCCAACATTTCTTCAGCAGGCTTGAAATCTCCAATGTGGCAAAAATAATATTAGGCCAGGGAGTGAAGCAGTGATCCTGGATGAAATGAATTGATGCTTTGATTTCTTGTAATGTTTGATACTGATTTCAGACACCAGAGGTCAGACGCTTCTACTGATCAGCTAAGGAAATGGGAGCAGCTCTAGAAAATAGTAGCAAATGAGCTTTCCTTTCAATGTGATCATATTTACAAGTTTTGTCTAGCTTTTTTTCCCCCGTTAGCCTTCAGAAAAGATAAAAAAACAACAACAAAAAAAAAAAAACCAAAAAAGGCACAAAAGTAAGCCAAACAGAAATGTCCAGTTTTTAAGAATTCATAGTGGTTTTATCCCCTACCTTTTCCACTTTATGATTTCTAGCAAGCTACTTGTCATCTTCACCTGAAGGCTTAATAGATCATTAAGAAAATAAAGTAGTTCTTAAAATTCTCTTCCTCAGTTTCAAAAGCTACCCCATCGTGTAGCCATGGGCAGGGGGAAGAAAGTCCCTCTCTTTCTACACTGTGAATGTGATATGACAAAAATATAGCTGAGACAATTAATTTGTACAAGCCCAACAGAGGATATAGCAGCTCAGCCAGCAGCAGCACCTTGGGCAGATCAATTCAGCAGAACAGACACTCCCTAGAGTACCCTCACAGGGAAAGCCTTCTGCAATTGGCAGGTTGGCCTGACACGGATGTTTTTTACTGACGGAAGTTGCTTCTGGGATTTCTGTGACACAAGAGCAGGCACATTTTCCTCTTCTATTGGTTTCCTTTGAGAAAATGTGTTCTCATGCACAGAAAGCTGTTTGTGTATCACAAAAGGCTTCACTTGGTGCAGCAGTGCTGTCCTTCCAGCTCTCCTCTGCGAGAGAAGTCAGCTTTCAGAGCAAGGAGGAAGATGCAGCAAGGTAGCAGCAGGGACTAGCTGCAGGGAGGGAGGAGGAGTAACACTAAACCTCTTTGCCAGCCTCACAGTTACACTCTGCCTGAATCCAGAGAAATTTTTCTCTCTCTGGACGCTAGCTTCCTGGCCATTAGCATGAGAGATATAGATGTACAGATACCATCTGATGAAGCTTTATCTTTATTCTAAAATTAGTAAGCATAAATCCAATCAAGTGCACGGTCAGTACTCTTTGGAGCAGAGCTCTGCTTGGGCTCGTTCAGCTGATGAGGACTGTTGTGCAACTGATTACCTGGGTGCTCTGGTGGAAAATTACCCCTAATGACCCCTTAATGCTTTTTTTTTTCTATTGTCTCAAATTTATCTTTTTAATTAACAGTAAAAGGATACAGAATAATAAATATGCCCCTTTTGAAACTGGCAGGATTACATAGAAACCATATGAAAAATATGAGGTCAGTTCAGAGTAAATGAGGGGGCTGGGCAGCACATGAGTGTATTTTGGCAGGCATAGGTCTAAATTGTAGATGGGATATCTACATAAACAAAGGCACTACTGGCAGCAGTCAGGAGGATTTTTTTTTGTTTTGTTTTGTTTATCATAAACATAACAATCAATAAGACAACCCCGTGTAGTGCAGAATTAAATATCTGTTACTGAACAGGGTTCAATTTTCTGATATATTGGTGACATCGCTCTTAAATGCACCATGCTCTGTGCATTTGCCTCCCTGCTGTTCAGTACTCTGAAGAAAAATGGTGATAATCTGTCTGCTTATGAAAAGGGGAATGAGAAAGTTCCTGGAGCTCCTCCCCATTATCTGGTACATCTAAATGCTGTTTCCTGGACTAGTTGTATCACTGTAATTGCTTTCTCTGCGTTAGCGTTTCACTTGCACTGTCAAGAATACAAAGTGTTCTCCTCCACATGAAAGCAGCATGCTATTTCTGTGTCTTTCAAAGCCTTGCTAGCTGGAGTGTGAGGCCATCTTTGATCTTCAATTTGCCAAATCTGCTCTCTGGAAGGTTGCAAAGTTGTCTAGAAGCAGTCCTCAACTTTTCTGTGTCTAGCCCTGGTTTTCCTTTGTTTTTTTAACATTATTTTACCCCTGGTGACCATGGGGAAAAAAGAAACTATGGTATCATGCACATTTAGCTTGTCTTTGCTGGGATCTGTGGGAATCAGTGTGCTAAATAGAGATCCATAGGAAATTCAGTAAGACAGCACACATGCCTGTTACTGCTGTCTTATAATGACTGAAGGCTACAGCATGCAATGGCAACGAGAGAAAGTACTTTAAGTTAGCATAGCATGACTGGGGTCTTTCCACCATAAGGCAGGTACCACGTTACCTCATCGCAACTTACACTCAAGGAACCTATGTTTAGTAACAAATGTTCCTGTTAATGCTGAACTAACTCCTAATAATCTGGTTTAGGTCTAGGGGATAAGTTTGAACAATGACTTCACTCTCTGGACAGAGGACAATGGTGGTCTGTAAGGCATCAGATGACAGACTGTGGAGTTCCTGCTAAGAAGATGTAAACACTTCCTGACACATAGTCAGTGCCATATACACAACCCAGCAAACAAAGACAATATAGCATAAAGAGGAGTAATAAGTGAACAGTCAGAATAATTTTCGGACCACAGCAAAAACTGTTGCCTGATTGCAACCCCTCCAGAACATGGTGGAGGGAGCCTTGGACTATGAATTTTACTATATGGCTTCCCAGCTTTCTTTTTAGCCCCCTTTCCTCCTGGCCCGTTTAGCAGCCAGTAATACAGCAATGCAATGACAAGTAGTGTTTTCCACATATGTCCATTGGCTGGAAAGTGCTGGATGAATTCCGAGTTAATCCCTCAGCAGTTGACAGCCATGACCAATTACCATCAGAACCTGTCCCTATAGATCACACCCTAATTTAACAATAAATTACTTTAACCTCATACATCTATTTGCAGTGATTTCCAGAAAACATTGCTAACAGTAAAGGAATCCTCCCGTGGGTTAAGTAATTACCCTGGAGAGCAGGCTTTCACTCTTCAGCAGCGGGAGCAAATAGCATTTCTAATGAGCTGGGTATAAATACCAAGTTGAATGCTGTCAAGCATCAATATTTACTCTGCATTGGGTAGAACTGCTAACTGAATTAGCCCCTTTGCAGCAAGGGGCTGGGTTTGCATGCAATTATAATCATGACATTCTCAGTTGATGCCTTATTAGCTTTCTCAGCACACTATAAATAGAAAAAGCATATTCAGAAATACTGCACTGAGTGGTGCCTAACTGTCACTCGTCTTACATCTTCTAGTAGCACCTGTGCTGATACAAAATGGAAGTTCTCCTTCTGTGCTTTTAGAAACATGAAGTAATTAGCCACAACGCTAAACAAGTTTAGACCTTAAGCTTTCTGGCTTATCTCTGTAGGCAACGTTTTGTACCACAATAGTACCTACTTGGTTAAATGAGGTGGAAGAAAGATTAAGAATACATCTACAAAGGTCAGCTTACTGGACAAGACTATTTTCTGTGAAAGTAAGGAAAGATAGTCAAGCATTACAATGATGATTTCACTGGAAATTCTAATATTTTGGTTGTTTTGCTTGAAATAAAAAAAAATAAGATTAGATTCTTCATGAACCAAATGTTCTGTAGAGAACACAGTCCATCAAAATGTTTCATTTTTTCTTTAATACCATAGGTAGCAATTTCCAACACAATTTATATATTTTAATAACTTAATACACATATTCACCACATGCAGTATTAAAATATATATCAAATAGTATTTTAAAATATTTTCCTATTGACAAAAAGTGGGACTATTGAGGAAACTTTAAAATAATTTATTCCAATGTTAAATGTAGCCCTTGCTATTTTGTTTAAGTACAAGGTTAAGTACAATGTGATGTTCTAGCACATAAGACTTTTTTCACTTTGGTTTAAATTTTTCCAAAGTTGGAGGCTGTTGCATAGTGTAACGTGAATTTGAAAATAACATTTGCTCATTAAATTAAAGCCTTTCTCAAAATGCAAGCATGCAAAGAGATACAGTTAAGATTATGTATGAAGATTTTAGCATTTCCTGTCTGAAGGAGTTTTTACATGTGGTTTTCAAGAGGAGTTTTCTTTCTCTGTGATAGCTTTCGATGGACTTTATAGATAGCTGTGGTAATTAGAGACATTGATATGTGTTCAGCAAATTAAATATGAGCCAGCAATGTGCCCTTCTGGCTAAGAAGGCCAGTGTCATCCTGGGGTATATCAAGAAGAGTATGGCCAGCAGGTTGAGGAAAGTTATCCTTCCCCTCTACTCTGCCTTGGTGCGGCCTCATCTGGAGTCCTGTGTCTAGTTCTGGGCTCCCCAGCTCAAGGGAAACAGGGAACTGCTGGAGCGAGTCCAGCACAGGGACACCAAGATGATCAGGGGACTGGAGCATCTTCCTTATGAGGAAAGGCTGTGGGAATTGGGGCTGTTTAGCCTGGAAAAGAGAAGATTGAAGGAAGACCTTATCAATGCTTATAAATACCTAAAGGGTGGGTGTCGAGAGGATGGGACAAGTCTTTTCTGTGGTGCCTAGCGACAGGACAAGGGGTAATGGGCAAGATTTGGAACACAAGAAATTCCACTTGAACACAAGGGAAAACTTCTTTACTGTGAGGGTGAGGGAGCCCTGGCACAGGCTGCCCAGGGAGGTTGTGAAGTCTCCTTCTCTGAATGTTTGCAAAACCCACCTGGACATGTTCCTGTGTGACTTGACTGAGGTGAACCTGCTTTAGCAGGAGGCTGGACTGGAGAGGTCTTAGAGGTCCCTTCCAACCCTTACCATTCTGTGATACTGTGATTCTGTTCACATACTGCAGTGACAAATACAGGTCTGAGGTGTTGAGAGCAAGGCTGGAAATCAGGATACTGCATGGCCATATGTCTGCTCACATGTCATGCCATTAGCTAGGACTGGGTCACCTCAGACAGTGCTGGCTGCATGGAACAGCTCATGTGCTCACAGCTCTATTGTGTATGACTTTTGAACTATTCACGTGTATTATTTATACAGTGAATAATAATTTGGCTTGAGTTGTGTCTTCAAAATTGATAATTTATAATAATATGTTGATTGGCAGTCTTGCTGGCGACAGTCAACATATTTTTATGCATGCAGGCTGAGGATGATACTTCACAAAAGTTTAACCATCACTTGCAGGTTCTGCTTTGGACACAGAGAGTGTGCCTTCACTTAGAGATGAGGGCAGAGCCTTCCAAACTCTCTCCCCTGGCATGGGCAGAGTATAGGCTGCGTCCTAACACAAGGTGTCTATCACAGTCCACAGGGACATAGTTACCAAAGCAGCACACTCTCCTTTTCTGTTTTACTCCTTCATTATACTAGGATGACCAAATGCCTGCATTGGGCCATTGTAACACATCTTGGTTTTCCAGTTCCAGGTCCTCCTGCTGGTGTTAAAGCAGCTGCAGCTTCAGCTTCCACCGTCTTTGTCTCCTGGCTGCCTCCTCTCAAGCTGAATGGCATCATTCGGAAATACACTGTCTTCTGCTCACACCCCTACCCCACAGTAAGTCCCACAGTGCAAACGCAGATAGGCAGCATAGATTTCTGCGGTCAAATGTACCCATTTGCAGACACTCAGTGGTTGACGTTCTCCTTGCCACTTTCTTTCCTGCCATTTTTTCACCCTAAGGAAGGGTGAAGTAGGATCCTGCAGCTATGGGGGTGAATGAGAGCTGTTGTTGTTTTTTTCCTACCTATCAAACTCTTGCACAGTTTAAAACCTGCTACAAAAGCACTGATTTACAAATAATTTTAAAACTCACAATTGAAACTGAATGTCTTTAAAGGTTTTTTTCTTTTAGAATGTACTCAATTACTTTTTACAGGATCAGATGACAGAGCCCTGTTGTAGCTGAAGGCATGTATTTATATATCCATACTTAGGTGTGTTTTCATCCTGCCTTTTTGGCTTGGGTATTCATGTGTGAAGGAACATAAAGACTTATGAAAAAACATATTTGCTTGTGAATAAACTTATTTATGCCTGGAGTATTTTTGCACTCTAGGTATACATGCTACTACTTGCTGAGAAAGGAACAAGAGAAAATTGAATATTTGGTATATTTCTCCCTCTTTGAGTCACAAAGGAATCCAGCTATCTTTAAACACAAGGGCCTGTTGGTCTTTGAAAATATCCTTGGGTATATATTTTACTATATATTGAAAAAAGTACTTACTCGGTTTTTATCCAAGGTTTTGGTTTACTATTTAAGCAGGACTTCCCATTAAAGGTAGCATTGCAAGTTGCAAAATGCAATCTTAATTTAATAGACAAGGAAGATATTGTTCCAGATGTAGAAGGAATTTGACAAGAAATTTTCCAAAAGTGCCTCAGGCTTGTTTTCAAAGCTGGTTGAGGAAGGCCTGAGGATATATCTGAATGGGATCCTTTGGGCAGACACAGCCTCCCACAGCCCATTCTTCCAGCAAGTGAACTAATTCTTCAGATATTCAAGGGGAGATGGGGCAAACCTCACATATCCATTGATAGCTATGCTTAAACTGTTAATCCTACTATATGCAGGATTTCTTGGTGACATCCAAACCTAAGGGCTGGAGATCTTAGGAGTCCTAACTCCATTAATTTAATAATTGCAGTCATGCAAATCAAACTGTTTTGAGCATACCATCCAAAGGTGAACTTGCCAGAGATTTTTTTCATCTTGGTTCATCCATTTCTATGGCACAGAGTAGGTTAAAGAGGTCAAAGTTTGCAGAGCTGGACTTTGCTTTCAGACCTCTTGTCTAGGAGACCAAGCGCTTCTCTGGGGGATTGGAGAGAACACCAGGTGGTGCTGCTGGCTCTTCCTAGTTGCTTGCCACACACAAAACACCAGTCAGTGTTTCTTCCCCAGACTTTGCCAGCAACAATTTTTAGTATATTCACATCACCAGGCATGTAAACATCCTCAGCTAATTATTTTTTTTCTCAAATGTGTGGTTCTCTCACATGCAAAATTAGTTTTCAAGGACTGCTTATTGTATGTTACCTTTTAGAGTACCTCAGTGATGGAAAATGACAAGAATTGTTACTTTTGGGGGGTTTTTTGCTGGTCTTGGTGTGTACTGAATTTTACTCTCATATTTTTGTGGTTATGGCATGATGTGAGGGTATCACTACATACATTAGCCCACGGTAGAGGCACTTGGAGGTGTTTGTGTTTTCTCTTATTTGTTAATATGTACATGCATAGCTACCCTGTTGTTACCAGTGTGCATGAAAGGGTGTATGTTTATGTGTGTGTGTACCTATAAATATATATAATTACATACACATACATGTTTCAAGTGTGCATTTATGAGGACTGGCCTCATACCACTTCACACTGGTGGTTTGCAGATCAGCATGAGCTATGGCTTACAGAGAGAGTCTTCTGTATCAGTCCTGTGTGATGAGTTAGGTAGTAATAACACTCAGTGGTTAGTTTCCAGAAGCCAAGTTGGACATCTGTAAATAACTTTGAGTCCTCAGGACACATTCCATATAGGATGCATTCCTTCAACTTTCTAATTTTTTCTATATCTTTCTAATAATTTCTTTCTTATTTCTAACAAAATGCTTTGTTATCTCTTATTCTTGTGAAACAGAATTGTGAAATAGAAAGCTATTTTATTTGGAGTAGCTTTGCAGTGAAACAAGCCTGAGGTGTCTGCATATGCCAAGGAAGGTTTTATGAGATTTGCTGTTGGCAGACACAAGTAGTTGGCAGAGAAAGAGGTCTTAAATTGGGGTGAGGAGGGGAATAATTAGAAGACCCATGTCCTTATCATGTCTTCTGCCACTATAAGTATCAAGTGCTGTAGTATAGAGTGTAGCATTGGAGGTATAGAGCTGTAATACTGGGTGTAATATTGGACATATAGAGCCATAAAAACTTCCTGAACGTACTTCTTCCTTCAATCAAAGCCCTGGTGGCAAAATAACTTTGCTAAAGATCTACTAGTTAAGCAGAAGGGCAAATTCAGTTTTTAAGCATCAGTGAGGAGAAGGAGAAAAAAACTGTGGTAAAGTTAAGCATGGGAAGGCTCTATTCTTTGCAAATTGGATTTTACAAGCAATATGAGTTTACTGAAAACAAGTTAATAAAATACACTTTAGAAACTTAGGCTAACAACACAGTCCTTTCAGTCCTTTAACACAAGAACACTGCTTGGTGTTTAAGTCACCAACAGGAAAATTATTTAACTCTTTTGGTCATATTGTGCACATTTTTGCTACAAAGCACAACCCTTATATGACCCTGAGATATTATAAGAGGAAGTTTTGCTGCCTATTACATTGTTGAGTTTGCTTTGCAAGGGCAGAAGCTGTTAAAACTTCTGCTGCTGCTGTACAGAAGGAAGAAGACTTTTCCTTTTAAATAATTTGAGTCATAAGGACAGTATTTGCCTGGAATGTTTCAAACCATAAATATGAATAATGTGTGAAAAATGAAAATAATTCTCCACTGCAATCTATTCTCTAGTCAAGATAAACGGCCAGCAACGATCTGATGTCATACTGTTTAATTGTTGTGCCTATATTATTGCACAGACGTTATTAGGCAGAACTTTCTGGTTTTCATTCTGCAAATATAGAAAAAAAAAAAAAAAACAAATCACAATAGAAATTTGACTTAATGTACCAGTCATTCTTCAAATATAAGAAATGAAGCCTGCCAGAATTTAAATGGTTACGCTCTGTGCTAACTTTCAAGCCACATTCCCACAGTTCTTGACCCTGCTTGACTCCTTGTAGAAGCTGCCTTCTCAAGACCACCTGTAATGGTCTCATGTTGGCTATCTTCCTTATAAGTGTGCTTATCCCCAGGGTACTAGCAACATGCTTGTCAAGCTTCTCCTGCCCAAGCCTCAGGGAAGCAACAGACAATGCTATCAGCTGCAGCACAGGTTGCCATCCTGTCCTGTCAGTGAAGGTTTTCCTAATGGTGCTATAGACATTACAGATGGCTTGAAACCTAGCAAAGAAGCTAGAGTAGTTCAGCTCTTACCTGGCTTTGAGGGGAGCTGCTTCAGTGGCTGCCTCAGCACCTGCTACCTTGGCTTGTAGATGTGTATCGCCAGGGCTTTTTAAAGAACAAGAGAAAAAGAGATTTATATGATTTCTGATACTACATCTCTTTTTTTTTTTTTTTTTTTTGCATTCAGATCAGTACTCTACATAAGATTAAATAAAATTTAGGTGGTAGAAAGTGCCTAGAAAAGGTCATTGTGACACAAAGCATGCAATAGATAGCCAGCCTGGAAAGCTGTAATCTCAGAACAGGTAAAAAGCAACACAAAAAGAAGACAGGAGAATACAGGTTTAAAAGCATGTTTTCCTGGTGCAGGAAGGACTGAGAAAGCATTGGAACTGACAGAGAAAGCAGAGAGAAGTTAAGAGCTGAAGACATATTGGCTAACTATGTCATTTAGTGTCAACAAACAATATGGCATCACACAATCAGAAACACAGATATTAAAATCTATTTTGCTTTTGTTGGTTAGAAAAGTGCAGTCATTACTGTTGTTTTTGCTGGAGGTGATCCATTGGTCAGTGATTCACTAATAGGAGCAAAAACGTTGAACAGGCTTATCCTGCTGTTTCCAATAGAGAAGGTCATTAAACTGGGCATCAGTCTTCTTCTTTCTCCATGAGATGCCTGGAGAGTAATGGCAGGAGTGACCTGATCTAGGTGGATCTGCTTTGGCAGGGCGTTTGGACCAGATGATCTCTAAAGGTCCCTTTCAACCCCTACCATTCTGTGATTCTATGATCTAAGTAGAACTGCACTATAAAATGATAATAAATGGAGGCTGCTTTCCTTCTTCATGATCTTCCTTTTCAGGACATTGTCAGTTGGTTCATGTCTTCATTCCACTCATACTAAGATATGGAGTAAGGTGACTTCACTATCACTCTCTGATTTCCTGATTGTGAAAGCTAAAAGAACTTTTTGCACAACTGTGCACAGAAGGTGTCCAGGCATGAAAGACATACAATAGTGCCAGTGGCCTAAAATGTCTTTGGAGTTTTGTTGGAACCTTTCCCCCATCTAAATTAGGAAACATTTTGGTGGCAATCTGTCCTGGTTTGAGCTAGGATAGAGTTAATTCCCATGAGTAACCAGGAAAGGGTGCAGCCTGAACTGCTGACTCAGGCTGGCCAGCAGGTATTCGATACCATCCTAACGTCATGCCCAGTATATAGGTAGGGGCTAGCTGGAAGAAGCTCTCTTCCAGGGTCTTGGTTTCTCAGTTGCCGGTCTGGAGCGGTTGATTAGGTCAGGTCCCGGGTGGTGAGCAACTTTATCACTCACCAGTTTTCTTTGTAATAGCCCCTTATTTTTGTTATAGTTGTTCCTCTTCAACTTTCCCCTAGTCAATTGTTCTTATTTCAATTTATGCGAGCTCTTTTACTTTTTTTTCCCCGATCCCCTCCGCGTTCTGCCAGGAGGAGGAGGAGTCATGGGTGGTTTTTTTCCACTTTGCTCCGGCTGGGCAAAACCACGACACATATTGGATTTTTGGAGCTGTGTGGTAGGTTCCTTGCCACAGTTACAGCTATGGATATTGGGTCCCTCCCTCAGGACATGGCCTGCTCGGGCCATAGTGTTAATAAGGAAAATCACTGCCCCTGGCTCAGGGTCTGCAGTGAAGTGATTGGATCCCTCCCACAGGACATGGCCTCCTCCAGCCATAGTCACTGTCCCTGGCTCAGGGCCTTTAATGAAGTGAATTGCTGCCCCTGGTTCAGGGTCAGCTTTATCAGAATGAGTCTCTACCGCTGATGTGGGGTCTTTAAAGAAATGAAAACAAATCTCAGCTTCACCAGTCGTCTCCATAGAACACAGGGGAGTCTCTGCTCCAACACACCTCCTCCTCTCTTTCATCATTGACCTTGGAGTCCACATGGTTGTTTCTCTCACTGTTCCTACTCCTTGCACCACCATCAGCCAGAAGAAGAAGAAGAGATAGTAACAAGTTTAATTACCTCAATTTGCTCAGAGACATGTTTAGTGAAGATCCCACAGTCCTTCTGACCCCTCATGCCAATATTTGACCATGGTCTCATGGTACTTTTTTTTTTTCCTCAAGTGATCAGAATCTTCTATGTCCAAACTTTTCCCACACCATTGCTTCAAAAAGAGCTTGGCTCCATCTTCTCTGAATCATCTGATGAAGCATCTATAGATGGCAATAGTCTCTCCTCTTCTCACGGTTGACAGACATAGTTGGCGCAGCCTATCCTTTTAAATATGTGCTGTGCTCCAACCTCCTGATCATTTCCTGACAGCCCCATCTCCAATGTGTCTATGAGGCTTTTTTGTACCTGAGAGCCCAAGACTGGATGGAGTACTTAGATGCAGTCTTACAAGTGCAGACTAGAGGGGAAGGATCACCTCTCTGAACCTACTGGCTACATGCTATTGAATGTACTGTTGCTAGTATCAAACATGCTTTTCTGCACAGATGTCTTTTGGTCAGTTGGACATCAGACTGCACTTGTTCATGGCATTATCCTATCCTAGATGCAGGACTTCCATGATTGCTCTTTTTGAGTCACAAAATAGCAGTATGTCAATCCATTTTTCTGACCTGTCTAGGTTCCACTGATTAACAGCCCCACTCTCCAGCATATAAACAATTACCCACAATTTCAGGCTATTCACAATCTTGGAGGTACTGCATTCTTGTTCAGTCTCTCAGGTCATTAATGAAGGCACTACATGGTATTAGTTCCAGAAAACAGTTCTTGAGGGGTGCTACTAATTGTTGGCTCGCAGCTGGACTTTGCACCACTGGATTGATCACAAGTCTGAGCACAGCAGTGCAGACTATTTTCCATCCATTTTCTTGTTCTCTTATTCAGCTTATACTTCAATAATGTGGTCATAATAAGCCTGAAAGACTGGGTCGAAGGCTTTGCTAAAGCTGAGGAAAACAACATTCATTGCCCTCGCCTTGTCCATAGTGCCAGTCAGCTTGTCATAGAAAGCAATGAGGTCAGTCAAGCATGATTTACCTTTGGTAAATCCATGTCAACTGTTTCTTCCTTACCTTCACATGTTTAAAAGTGGCATTTTGTTGGATTTGCTCAATAGCCATCTCACATTATTGAGATGACGTTGGCCAGTCTGTAGTCACCTGGATCCTCCATCTTGCCCGTCTTGAAGATGTGTGGCATTTTCCTTTTTCCAGTGATCAGAAGCCTCCCTTGATTGCTATTACCTTTCAAATATAATCAGGAGTAGCCTCACAATTACATCAGCCACCTCCTTCACTACTGTCAGATGCATTCTATTTGGTACCATGGGCTTCTATATGCTTAATTGATTAAGTGCTCTCTAATTCAATCTCCCTCTACTGTAGGTAAAGCTTTGCTTCCAAATTCCTTTCAAAAAGATTCAGAGACCCGGAGACATGAGGGCAAACCTTACCAATGAAAACTGAGGCAAAAAATATATTAAATACCTTAACTCTTTCCAAATTCCTTTTCACTAAGTACCCTGTCTGACAGCAATGAACTCAGTCTCTCCTTAGCCTTCCTTTTGCTGCCAATGAACTTAAAGAAACCGTTCTTACTTTTGTCCTCCACAAAACAAAATGTGTTTTATTTCAAACAGAATCTACGTGTTCATCAATGCTGGCCTTCTGTTATGCTTGTTCAACTTTCCATACATTGCAAAAGACCATTCTTGTGCCTTGAGCTTGTGCTTGAAGGTTAGCCAGCTGTTCTGAGCCCCTTTTACCTTCAGGACAGTTTCCCATGTGATCACTCTTCACAGGATCCTGAACTCCAGTCTTATGGTTACAACAGACATAGTTGTAACAGACCTTCACATCTACAACTAGTTTTTCTTGTTTGTGGCCAACAGGTTCAACAGAGCGTTTCCACCAGTCAGTTTACTGATCATCTCCATCAAGAAAAAGTCTCCAGTACTCTCCAGAGGTCTCCTAAGCTACTTTTTTTCCAGTCTTATTGCCCTTTCAGCAGTAGTCAGTCCAGTAAAATCTGCCCATGAGTCCCAGGATGCATACTTGTGAGGCTTTTTTCATCTACTTAAAGATATACTCATCTGCCTCCTCATCTGACCAAAAGGCCTGTAGCAGATACCTACTACAATACTGTGAATACCTGTATGTCACAAGCTCTATACTGGTTTGTCACCTGTCCTGGAACATCACTCCATGTGTTCAAGAAACTCCTTCACACAAAGTGCAAGCCCTCTTTCATACCTTCCTATATGTTTTTCTTGAAGAGATTGCATTGCTCCATTGAAGCACACCAGTCATGAGCACTATGCTACCATGTCACTATAATCCCAATGAGTCTGTAGCTCTGCAACTATGCACAGACTTCCAATTACTGTTCTCTAAGGTACATATGTTGGCGTATGTACGTTTGAGATGGATTCTAAATTGTGCTACTCTTACAAGGGAAAAGTGAGACCTTCACCTACAATGCTGTCTCCTAAACATGTCTGCTTTGTGCCTTTGTGCACCTGCTTCTCTATTATGGTAGCTGTCCCTAATTACTCTTAGTTTAAAGCCCTCATCGCTAGATTAGCAAACCTCTTTGCAAAGAGACTCTTGCTGCACTTTGCCAGATATACCCCATCCCTGCTCAGTAGCTCTCATTCCTTGAGGTCTTGCGGTCATACAAGACAAAGCTTTACTGATAGATCAGCTCTTCACCACCCTCCTCACAAGTGCTCAAGGCATTGTAAATATTCCAGATGTGCTGATCTGCAAGTGGAAGAGGAAACTTTTTTTCCTGCAAGAAGTCACAGCTTCTAGCCTTCTAATATCCTGACCTGTTTGAGTATGTTCTCCGGCTGTCCTGTTGTCCTCCCTTCTTTGTGTGGTATGATTTGGATTCCCATCACCACATGCAGTCTTAAGCAGAATTGCTGTGCCCTTCTTCACGTGGGAAAGCTGATGTGACAATGGCTCTGACAGTCCACAGCTCTCTGACTTTCCTGAATGGATTGATTTTTACGAGACTAGGAGCCCACTCTATCTTTCCTTATCCAAGCACTCGTCAGTTAGCTTGTGAGCACTGTTGTTGCCACATAGTCCTGCTGCCCAGACCACCCACACAGCAAAGGGAAGTGTGGCACTGATGTCTGCTGCTCTGACATGACACTTTCACTGGTGTAGCATGTTTCTATCTAAGCAGAGTAGACTGATTTCTCTATAGTTGACAATGTTCTCCATTTTGCAAGGGTGCGTATATCTGTTTAGCTCTATGTATGTGGTTTCTCTATCAGAAAAGCTGCAATATCCAAACTGTAATAATTACTGCATTCTTCTGAAAAGACATCTGTGCTGCATGAATTTATTTCTGTGGTCTCTTGGGCATGACATTTGATAAACCTGTTGTTAATACTAAACCAAACTCATAAGCGCTCAGCACATTACAGGAGGGATTGTGATTCTTAAATGTGAATTCCCTTGCCTTTTATTAAATACTTTGTATTCATTTTAGTTTTCTGCCTGCACAGTAGTCTCTGCCAGACTTTTAAAGCTCTTTCTGTTTGACACCAAGTATCTTACTGTTCAATTTGAAGTGACTTTCCCTAGAGCAGTGGTACCTCTGTGAAGTTACTCCCCAAAGCCCCTGACCCAAACTGTGATCAACTCCACGGTAAAACTTTGAGGAAGACTTCAGATTGCTTTTCACTTTCCAGTATAAGTGCCAAAGACTGGCAAACATGGCAAGAAACTTGCAAAGCTTTGGAGGTACAAATTTTAAAAACATACTTTTCTGATAAGAAGAACCTGTTTATTCTCTGGTTTTGAATGCTGGCCGTAGTTTTGAAAGCTAGTTAATCAAACTGTTGCTAGTTGTGGGATTCTACTAAGATATTATTTCTCCCTTAAACCACCTTGATTGAGGTTCCAAGTGACCAGAGGCCTGAGGACTGGAAGGAGAAGACGTTCCAGAACAAGATGTTGTTGAACTAGATGAATGGAGTGAGAATGTTGCTGCAAAGATCCTAGATGATGTTGTCATGATAAGAGTATTAGCTGGATAAGCTGAATGACAAAGCAAAACAGATCCCAGTGCTGACATAGGAGTGATGAACAAGAGTTATCTCATAGTGCAAACCCTACAGTCAGCCTTGGGTACCTAGCAGTGACCTGCATCTGAAAGAACCTTTGAAAACAGTAATCTACAATTCTGGACTTCTCCAAGGGATTTAGAAAGATACAAAATCTGACAGTCCAGCAAAGATTCATCTTGACTTGGAAATTTTTTTATGAAACAGTTCTGTTTGGGAGATAGAGGAGATAAACAGGAGTGAAGTAATGATGGAGGATAAAAAAGCCTTATATTTGGCCAAAACCCAGGTCAAATTACTTGAAAACATAATTGATATTGAAAACTGACAAACATCCCCTGTACTCAGCAATGGTGAGGCTGCACCTCAAACACTGTGTTCAGTTTTGGGCCCCTCATGACAAGAGGGACATTTGAGGTGCTGGAACGTGTCCAGAGACTGGCAAGTAAGCTGGTGATGGATCTAGAGAACAAGTCTTATGATGAGTAGCTGAGGGAACTGGGGGTTGTTTAGCCTGGAGAAAAAGGGCCTCAGGGGAGATCTTATTGCTCTTTACAACTACCTGAAAGGAGGTTGTAGCAAGGTGGACTCTTGTCCCAAATTACAAGTGGCAGGACAAGAGTAAAACGCATCAAGCTGCACCAGCGAATGTTTAGATTAGATATTAGGAAAAAAATTTCACAAACAAAAATGTCAGGCATTGGAACAGAATGGAACAGGGGAAATGCTGGAGTTCCTGTCTATGGAGGTGTTAAAAAGATGTGTAGATGTGATGTTTAGGGACTTGGTTTAGTGGTGTAGATGTCTGGGAGAAGCTAGATGAATCTTCTTCCAAAAGCTTATCTTCTCATTATTTACTCTAGAGAAAGTATATATGGTTATATTAAACCAGATGATATGCATCTTAAACTAAATTATATGAAAGTATATAGAATTGTCTTAAACTAGATCTTTAAAGAACCAAAATTAGCTTACATATATTCACGGCATCCAGATATTTTCTGCACAATTCTTTCAGGCAGATACAAATCTTGTCATGATTTTGTATAGGATCTGTCCAAATCTGTCAAAACGTGGCTTTACATTGTATTTTCTGACCCCTGGCTCCTCTCCAGTTTAAAGAGTTGAAAAAAAGACAGGGAAAACAGAGCAAAAGCAATTATAAGGCAAAAGTGATTTGTTACACATTGTAGCGGCTACAGTGATTAAAGAGGTGCTGAAAGTCACTTTAAAAAGGGAAAGTGTAGCTGGCAGATGTTGGAAGGGTCGGTAGATGGAGTTTTCATTGAATTGAAGCTTATTTAGAGTCAGCAGAATCTGTAAGGTTGAATTTAAAATATGTGTGCCTTGATTTATGTACTACAAGCAATATTCATCATTGTGTCTATGCAGTACTTTTTACCGCATGTATACATTTATATTTTTTAATTCTTGTTTTTTATGTAGCATAGAACTAGAGTATAATTTGAGGTTATTTTAAAAACTTATTTAGAATGGTATTTAAAATATGTCTTTTTACTATAGTACTGTGTATATATATATTTTTTACAGCTTTTTCATAATTATTTAGTTTTCTTCCCAGCTCCCAAACATAGTACATTCGTACTTTTATTTGCTTTGTCAACTTTATATTTTTTGCTTATTTTATTTCTGTCATAGAGCAGATCTCAAGAGGGATGTGACAAAGTATAAATTAATTCTGATGTGCTGTTTTATACAATTTTTAAAAGGTCTCCTTGCAAAGCCCTACTAAAACAAATTTGATATTGATTTTTTCATAAAACTCCTGTTTGTCTCACTACCTAGGCTTACATACAGATATATCAATATAGTTTAACAATAAGTTCTTGGTGTCAGTTGCAGTGTATTTTAGCTGGATGCAAGTAATCTCATTCCCTTCTGTATTATATAGGGGACAGAGCATTTGGGAACAGATGTTGTCATAGCATTTGTTAGTAGACTGAAATTCTCTGAACAAAACTGATGATTTCTTGGGGCCACTGAAGGAGTCAGCAAAACCCTGGGCAGGTCAGAAGGTGGTTTCCTCAACTTCCTGTGGTCACTGGCCCATGACACCACATGCTGCTTTGTTGATCATGAGCGCCAGGAGGCTCTGTGAGTTGCTGCAAAGGGGCAGGCAGAGGATTTACCTCAATGGCTCCAATGCAACAGACTCCTTGACTACATGGACTATCTGGAAGTACAGATAGTGGACCATTTTCCAGGTGCAATTCTTGAAAATGGGTTTGCAAGATTTTCCTTCAGGTGCGAACTCAGGGAATTTCCTATGTTATTTCCAAAATTTCTGTCTTGTACTTTTGTAACATTTTAGTTCCACACTTAAGTTAAAAAAACCCCAAACAACAAAACAAAGATAAAATTTTGTATGGAAAGTAGTTACAACAGCTATGTAGTTATCTTCAATAATGCTGAGTGGAAAACAGATGCTAAGTTTCAAAACATCAGCTAAAATAACCAGCTCTGAACAGAAATGTTATATGACCAAAGTGTCTTACTGAAAACTGTGGTCCAGGATTGATGGTTGTTTGCAGCTCTGAGAGTCTATCCATTTGTAAAAGGAAGCAAGCCAAAAGCCAGCAGTCGTGGAGAAAAGTACTAGTCTGTGACCTCAGGGGGAGTTTCACATCTTTAGGGAATTCACTGAGAGGGCACATCTGTCTAGTCTGTTGAAAGATGCACTTGAATGAACTTGAAGTTCTTTCTGTATAAAGATGGTAATGTATTGATTTCATATTAAGCCAATTTGCTTCCAGGTAAAAACAATTTGTCATAGTCGTCATTAGTGAAAAACTTGTGAGTCCAAGACACTTTGAAAAATCATTTCCAGGACCAATGAAAGACTGAGTTAGAGCAGGGTAGACAATTCAGTGATAGTATTTTGCAAAAAGATGGAAATCTTTGTGGTTTTACTCTGTGGAACTAAAAACTTAATTAATGGTGAGGCTTGAGAACTGGGAAGTTAGATAAAATTTAGTATGGGTAAATGCAAGAAAATGGGTACTATGAATAACCAACTACAAAAGTACTCGGTAGAGAGCAATTGACTAGATTCTCCAAAAGAGGATTTAGCCATTATTGCACCTCCCAAGATTATCTACTTTTATAATCCTGTTGTCAATGGGCAAATGCCATACACTGGGATTGCTGAATGCAGGTTTGGAAACTGTAAGGCTATGGACCATCATTAAAAAGTACAAAGGGAAACAACAGATATTATTAGTGAAATTGCTTGAGAAAATGTGATTTCGAGACAGCGTTGAAAGCATCAGCGTTATTAAGTTGTAATAAGATAAGAGTATTGGTGGGAAAAGGAATGATAAATCTTCATGTAGATTAAAGACTGGTGCAAATATGAAGGCAATAATCTATTCTCATTATTCCTCATAGACTGTAAAAGAAGCTATGGGCTTAAACTGCAGCAGGAAACTCTATGTTTCAAGAAATCTTTCTAACAGTAAGATTAGTTAAGTAATGGAGTAGATCTTGTGGTTGAGGGAGTTGCAAAATGTCCATGTATTGTAAGTCTTCAGCATCAGTTGTACAAACATCTGCCTAAAATTGTGCATCTGGTTTAAAGAAGGATAGGCTTGGGTGAACTCTCCAAGTCCTTGCAGCCCCATTTTTAGGTGATGCTATAGTTGTATTTTATACCTAAATTCATAGTGAAACACACACATGCTACTCTAGGTAGAATATATTTATACATACTTAATTTTCAAGAAGAGGCAGCCAATATACAAGTAGCCAGCTTGTATACATCCTTAATTCACAAGACACACCTCAAACTTGGGATGCTTTTCACTTTTGTCTCCTTATGTCTATCTCCATTCTCTGCAACTTGCAGAGAATGAGGCAATAGTGGTCTTCAGTGCACCTCTCCTACATCAGAAGATGTGTAGATGCAGTCGTTGGCAAGATATGGGCTTGCTTTGACTGAATAATCCTCCAGTCCACAGTAAATGCTACCTATTACCTTACCTCCCTGATAGAGAAATTTCTTAATTCCTTGGAAAGCTGTTACAAATGCTTTTTTACTTCTAAAACACCTTTTCAATTTTTTTTTTTCCAGGATGGCTTAAAAAATCACAACAAACAATCAGAGCAAAAACCCAGACAGATAGTTCAGTGTTTATGCACAATACCGATGTAATTTGCTTCTAAAAGAAGCAGAAATGCCAAGAGATGGCATACTGCTTCAAATCCTAGAAAGCCATGTATGCCAATAGAGCTGAAATTGCATCAGAGGAAAATGATGCTCCCTGCAGTGGCTGTTTCTCAGCATCTCTTGCTGATGCCTAGTTTGAGAAGTAGATTGACTGCACTCTGTTTTCGTTTTATTCTTCACAGACCCTGCTGGCTTTTTAGAGACTTGTCTTTGTCTAGCTTCTTAGACAGTGAGCTACAGACAGAAGATATATTAACTCATCATCTATAAGCTGAATTTTTTATAAAAGCTTTTAAAAAAAAGTCCTTTGAGCAAGCATGTTACTACTTTTGGGATAAAACAGCAGTGTATGTTTCATACTGGCAAATGAAAAAACCAATATATGACAAGGTGACATTCCTTTAGAATATTTCTTATTTCAATTATTTAATCTCCTCTTTGCTGACAAAGCTCCCTGTTTTCTTCTTGTGTAATGAAAGGCTCTGGTGTGTTATTCTAATTGAAATGACAGGCAAAAGTTAAAAGTAAAATCAATTTTTTGTCACTGGAGCATCCCAAGTGTTTAAAAGATAATTTTAGTCGAGGAAACAGAAGATGTATGTTAACCAGTTAGAAATCAGAATCTTTTGTTATAGCAGTTTGTTTAAAGAAAATAAAAATCATTAATTTAGTGAAGATATGTTTACCAGATTCAATTAATTCCATGAATAATTGAATTTAAATTTGGAATATCTACAGTTGCAAATATGTGAATAATGCTGGTTCTCTGTGAGTGAAAGAAAGGAATTGAAGACAAGGCATTTCGCAAGACATCAGAGAAGCTAGTTCTGTGATTATTCCATCTTTAGAGTTCCAGGGAGAGGGAGCTCCTCTATTTTGAGACAATATTGCCTGCTCTTCTAGCTGATCACTTTGCAACCAAGAGGAATTTTGGGATGGTTGGTTGGTTTTTTCGGTTTTGTCTTTTAACTTTTGTCCTCAGAGCAGAAACACTTAATGACAGTGCTTTTGTTTCAAGGCCAAGATTTTCCTTTGCTGCTTAGCTGCTCACCCTATCCCAAACATAAAATCTCAAACCATATTTTTCTGAGATGTGTTTAGCAATTGTACAGGTGATGTATATCTGTCTGACTGTTCCAGTCTCTGCCATTGCAGAGGGAAGCAGAGCAGCAAGGCATTTCAAGCAGATCTGCAGTATTAGGGAGTTGCTTTCAAAGGCAGCCATATTTTCCCATTTCATAAACCATGGGGAAAACAGTGTAAATTTAACTGGGCTGATGCTTTCTGGAGTGAAAATCTAGCATGGAAGTCTGTAATGGTTAGCTCTTCTTAAATGGTGCATTTACTTCCATGTAATAGGCAGTTTAGAAGTAGCCTGTGCTAGATAGCTGCATTAATGAGGGACGCAAGAGTACCAGACAGCCTAGCTTGTTTGACTTTCAAATTAACCCTAGGAAATGCTGCCTCATGAATATTAAAATTCAGCCTATTGTGCTGTGATCAATACATTAATTTTTATATATGGCCTCACAAAGATCTGGCCTGTCAAGCTACGGGCATTTGTCCAATATTCTTGTGTAAATGTCAAGATAGATGGTTCTCAAAACTTGCCGTAATATTTCACATAGTAATAGAGGTGTCTGCCTGCACTGACCTCTTTGTATCAGAAGTGGAAACCCAGGCAAACACTTGCTAAATGGAACAAACTGACTTAGCATTTTTACAGGAGCAATGAGATTGGTTAGAAAGCTTTTTGAGGTCTCTATTTGGGCTTGTGGGGAGCCTAGATAACTCTTAGCTAGAGCAAACCAGTCTCCCCAGAAATTTAGTCTCCATGGAGGAAACAGAATATATTCTTGTAGAAGTAAATAGAGGCACACATTTATATAAAAAACAGGAGCTAAGTATTTTAGTTAACAAGCACATAAACTTCAGATGCCTTCAGTGCAGATAGCTGTACCTGAGCTAATTATATGGACACTCCTGTAGTTGGTGCAGCTATGTAGTTGTATCAAGGGCATGATTCATCCTACTGCAATGTATGTGTCCAAATAGGCCAGAAGAATGTTGCCTTAGAAATTACCTTTTCCTTGCATGGTCTCTGAAGGATGTCAGTGTTACTGGCTTAGATACAGCTGTCTTCACTCTGGATTTCAAAAGTGAGATGAGATGAGCTCCCCTCTTCCTCTAGCTGTAGATGCCAGCTCAAGAACAGAGGAATGCAGTGACCCACTCAGTATCTGAAACTGGCTACCAGTTCAAACTGGAGAGGTTTTTAATGATATTTCAAAAACATCCCTTATTTATGTGGAATTCACTTTGAAGGACAACATATTCCAATGCTTTCAGGTCAATTTGCCTTTTGAAATGGTAATCAGATAAAATTGTCCTTTACCACCAGCAGATATTTGTATATCAAAGAGATTCCTTGCACACTTTCTGTCAGTTTGAATGAAGTTTAGATTACACTGATGCAATATTTTAATGCTGATTCCTAGTAAAATCTTCTTTTCTGTGTCATTAACATTCTAATTATTTTTAGCTTAGTGTTAGTTAGCCATTATCATGCTCAGCATTGCACAGGGAAGTGAGTGTTATTCATTCTAATGGTTCGTTACCCCTCTATTCGATACTCATTCAATGTAAAAGCCCATGTCAGAAATAAAACTGGCTATATTGAGCATTGTAATACTGCTCAGGGCTGATGAGGCTTCCCTTCTCCTCCATGAAGGAGTCGAGCTTCACAAAGACCACATCAACTCGAGGAATCTGTATAATTCCTCCACACCTTTGCTCACTTCACTTTGCAGTTCACTTCAACCAATAAGCAAGGACTGCATAGCAGCCAGTCAGCTTCACTGCAGCTCATGACTGAGGCACCTGAGTGACAGTGCAAGAATAGACTGAACTGGCATTTCTTCCAGCACTTACGCTTCCCTGCTAATGTTGCTAAATAGCTGAGATGACCTTCTGCTGAGAGTCTTTGGATGGAAGTAATTTTGTGATTAAACAAAACTAATCTCAGGGGAAGTTTCAACAGTCTATTACAGAATAAAGTTTTGTTTCTTGAATCGGTCTGTTACTGAAGTAGTAAGCCAGCAAGCCCAGGGATAAGGAACACCAATGCAACAGTTCTAGGTGGCCAAAAACATATCCTGAGTAGTACAGTCCAGGTATGCAGGACTTAATCCTCTGTCCTGAAAGTTGGGGGGATTTTGTCAGAAGTATTGATGGTAAAACTTTGTCGAATATATTCACTTAAATTTATGCAACCCTGTAGAAATAAACAGTCATATAAAAGTCCTAATCTGAATAAAACCAATTTATAAACAAGTTATAGGCCCAAATTCACTGAATATAAATTCACTGCAACAAGTTATTGTGTCTGCTCTGTTTACTCCCACCTGCTATTTGTTTGGAGCAATCGATACTCATTCAATGTACCTTGAAATAACAGGCTTTGTAGCACTCAGCTTAGCAGACCTTTTTTCCAAATACTGTTTATTTTAGTCTGGAAACATTTGTTTCTCCCATCACAGGTAATCAGCGAGTTTGAAGCCTCTCCCGACTCATTTTCCTACAGAATCCCCAACCTGAGCCGGAATCGCCAGTACAGCGTCTGGGTGGTGGCAGTGACTGCTGCAGGAAGAGGCAATAGCAGCGAGATTATCACTGTGGAACCACTAGCTAAAGGTACAGTGACAGCCTTTTTTAAAAGCAATCCAGAACTTTACAATGCTAATTACTGTTATAATTGGCACGTGGCTTCTTTATGTCTCATTGCTTACTGAGAGTGGGATTTGTCAGGAGTAACTTCAGTACTCTCCAAAAGTTAGGTGACAGCTCTCAGCTAATTGCCCAAGCTTTTGCTGTAGTCAGCAGAGAGAATGATGTGCTCCTCAAGAAGGTAATTCATCCCACCTACATTAGAAGGAAAAAAATTGCAATTTTTGTGGGCAATTTTTAACTGCTTTGTTGGGTACAGAGTCTGCAGATGATCTCCCTTCCCTTCTGAATGTGTTGCTCTTTCTTTTTTATTTGCCATACAAGATGACATCTTTATCATTCCTCTCCTCACTAAGATCTCTTGTGTACTCCACAAGTACTATCTTCTGTATAAAATGGTCTGATTAACATATGTAAACTCTGAACAATTGTTCTCAGCTTGCTTTAGCTTTGAAGTTTGCTGCTTCTATTTTAGCTGCAAAGGGATAAAGGGCTTCAAATCTTGCTCTTTTTTTCAGCCGTGTTCCTTGTTCTATTAAGAGATACTGCATGGGCCCATTAATTCTACCTTACCTGTACTGTGAGATATGATGCTTACATATAGCACCTTAGCTTGGAAATTGAGACCTAATTAGAAGAGACTCATCAGTACTCAATCTCTACATGGGATCTTCAGATTGATTTTTTTTCTTCACTCGAACTGGTAACATCACAGCATGTGCCAGTATGAATAGCATATTGCACAGGTCCTTAGAGTTGCAAAGTTAGATGCATTTAATTAACTTAACAATTTCACAAGCCTACTAACTCTCAGTCATATGGCTAATGTTGTAATATAAAATAAAGTGTCTAATGCTTTATGTTGATAGATACTTCCCAAAAAAACTTTGCAGAATTTCAGTCAAATGCCACCAGGGTCTAGCAAGGTAAAGAGGCTAAGTCAGAACAAGCAGGGAAATGCTTGCTCCCCATACCTCTGTTCATAGGTTTTTCCTGACAACTGGGAAGAGTAATTTTCATTTTCTGCTTCTTTCTGTTGTTTTTTGTACAGTCATTTAGAAAATTCCCTTAGCTACACACAGGTAGTGGAGTGATATGAAAGATGTCTGAAAGGCTATGAAAAAATCTTTTCCATTGTTGTCCTTTAGGGTAACTGCATGCTGCATTATGTACTTGGGTGAGACCAAAGTTGAAATCTTAAAAGGTGGATGAGGAGCATAAAGGATATCTGCGAAGCAAACACACCTCAGGGAAACAGGGCAAAAGTTCAAGTGTGCTCCTTTCAGGTCAGCTGTTACCTGTGTGCAGTGAATGTGTGGAGATGAAATGGAAACAAGGAAACAAAAAGAGACATAGAAAAAGATGTTCAAATAAGAGCAAAACCAATTAGACAGCAACGTGGTGCAGTACTAATAGACTGAGGATGCAGACAAACTCAGAAGTGTAAGAATCCTTGCCCATAATGCTCTACAAGTTCTCTTTCTCCATGTCCCATGCATTTAAAAGAGAGGGAAGTGTTCAGACAAGATTGAAGCAGAACAATGCAGAGCGTGCTGGTACCCAGATGCCTAACCTCTAGTTATGAGGAAATGCAGCATGTGATTGCTGTTGGTTTGTCAAAAGTAGAGGTTACAATTCGACCCACATGCACTTAAACTAAACAAGCTTATAAGAAACTGGAATTAATTCTGCTCCTCGTAAGCTTTTTTAATGTGATCTGTGATGACAAATAAATGAACTTTTAAAAAGCTTCTATGAAAAGGCAGGAAGATTTTAAGCAAAAGTAATTATTTGCTTCAATATAGACAAGTTGGTGTGAATAAGACTTTATTTTGAAGGAATTTAGAATGCATTCAGTAATGTTATAGCTAGTAGTGATACTCCAATATAAACTCTGCATTGGATGATGCTCATGACAAATCTCTCTTATATGCCCTTAGGACTGAAAAAGTAATGAATTATCCATTTGTGGAGATTGTGATTGACACTAGGAATGCTGATATACAGCAATTTTATGAACTTTGAGTGTAGCCAGCTTAGAAATTATTGTATCGTACAAGATTTCCTGGGTTAATGTGTCACTGGGCTTTTTTGAGAGGTGGGAGAAAGCAGTGATCAGTGATAAGGGCAGTGGATGCACAATAAAGAAAGATGGGCAGAATTAACAGCCTTGAAGACCTTTCTCACCCTCCAGTGTATCTGAAGTAACACAACACAGGGCTAGAAGCCGTTATGGGCTGATTTTACCACAATTCCCCAGTGCAAGAACATCCTAAGGGCCATTATTGTGAAGTTGTTTGCTTCTTTTTCTTCTCTACTTATTTCACAGTAACTGTCCAAGTAATGATACCATCATGACAGCTAATGAGACTTAACTTTGAATTGAATTATGTCAACTTAATTATAACCCCTTTAAGAACCCCTTTGAGAACAATGAGGATGTCTAGGTAGGTTTTTGATGTGAAACGGATAGTCCAATTTAAATGAAAGCTTAATTCAAGTTAACATTTCTTTCTTTAGAGTCTCCATTTCTCAGAACAGATTGTTATTCTGTGTAATTAACTGATAAAAATAACCAAAAATCCTGACGAGCAGAAAATAATCATGGCAATTAATGTTCTGTCTCCACGTAAAAAGGCTGTGCCTCTGCCCCTTAAATTACGCTTCATTGCTGACTTGGAAGTTGTGGATTTAGCCTATGAAATATATCTAAAAGAAAGAAAACCTTGCATGCACCTTTTTCCTCTTATTTCCTGCCCATGACTGATAGAGAATGGTGTTTGCCAGCAATATGATGATAACAGATATATACCCATGGCAATCTGATCATCTGGTAAGAACTCTCTCTCTTTAATGTTATTTCCCGTATTCTCTTAGAGGTTCTGAGAGTTCATATTGAACACATTTGCCTCCTAGTTTGTGTGTTTAATGCTTTTAAACATGTGGGACTCACATTATAGTACACACATCACATTGGTCTGTTTCTTTAGTTGGTCATCTACAGTGAAATACATGGTATATTCTTCTGTGAGAAAGTAAAAGAAAGAAACTTCCAACTCAGAGTATTCACTGATGACTCATCTTTTTGAAGAAGCTGAGCTTCAGTGAAGTGTCATAGCTCCTGCTCTGTTTCCCTGTGCAGTTTGTCTTTAAAATTCAGCTGCTTCTTCTAGAGGAAAAGAAAAAAAAAAGTGTTATAGCCTCTTACAAAGTATTTCTGCCTGTTTTTTATTCTGTGACAGTTAGTGTAGATAACAAAAGTCCTAATTTAAACAAACAAACACGCAGAAAACTTTATTAGCATAAGCGAGTGCACTGTTCTTTTAAGGTACCTCTTTATCTTCAATTAATGACTGGGTAATTTGCAAAAAATAGGTACAGATACAGCTCTAATACTGTGCAATGCCATCTAACATAAAGCTGGTGGGTAGTCAGTAGGCATGTGGGTAGCTTTAGTAACAAAGAGGTAAGCCTTGTGATGAATTGCCCACATGCTGCATAACGCTCCCTTGGCTCAAAAGCTAGAGGTCTGTCAGGTTCAAGGCATTTTGACCTCACAAATGCCTGTGAGGCATTTCAAACTTACTTTTTGCAGATTAAAGTCACTAGACATTTATTTTGTTTCTAATTTTCTTTTGTTTGTGTACCTGCTAACAGTCTCCATATGTTGTTAGAAGTTAAGCTATAAAGAAAATTTGAGTTAAGAATTTTTGTACTGTTCTGACATATCTTTTAGAAGCACTCCATACATGAAAGGAGTAAGACAGTCCACAGAAAGCTGTGGGTACTTCCACTAAAATAGCGCAGAATGCTTTTGTAATATGCATTTCTGAGTTACGGTCTGTGATCTTACCTCTGGCTTAGGCTTCTGTGAGGTTTGTACTTCCATACACCACACATGGGATACTGAAAACCAGGAGGTACAACATAAATGCTGTGCTTTGGAAGTCTGCTACCCAAACCGAAGACTTAAATAATAATTCATGTTGAAATAACTATTAAAGAGACATCACAGAGTTCGGTAGCAGTGGTGCCATGTCATGCTGAAGGCCTCACCATGACATTCCTGCATTACATATGCTTTATCCTAAAATAACTGGCAGCATTTGAAGTAGCCAAGTTTCCAAGAAGGTTGGAGACCCAGGTCATTTTTAGGTCATTAATAGGTAATTTGAAATGAGTCTTCAGGCTTCATGTTAGAGAGGGAATTTTGCATGAAACGGGAATTTGAGTAGCACTGCAGCTACTAGGAGCAGTCCAGATGTTTACAGGTATGCTCAGAGCATCTCCTGCTGCTTTTTAAAGATGGAATGAGTACCATTAGGCGTCTCCTGCAATGAAAGCCTGGCACCACTAAAGACAAATGAGCCTTCTAACACCTGTTTCAGTGGAGTCAGCATTTCACACCTTGTCTCTGGGTAGTCTGAGCATTTTTCTGTTTCACTTAGCCTGGTTAATTAGCTCATGGCTTCTGCCAGTATAGGCCTGTATAAATCTTTTCTAAAAGATATGGCCTCAGGAGTGCCCCAGCAGAAAATAAAGCTGTATGATGGAACTTACTCAGTGACCAACATCTTTTCCGTCCTCAGCCAGCACATGTAGCAGCCTCCTGCCAGGGCTCAGCAGAGCTGCCAGGAGGGAGCCAGGTGGCTTCAACTGCTGTTTAGTCAGAATGGAGCATGTTCATTCTTGGCTGTTAGGAAAACAATGTTAGGAAAACAATTTTATCCCATTATTTAACCTTGATTTTGTCTGTTTTCCCTAAATCTTTAAATACTTAATTTTTGTGTTTTCAGTAAATATTTTGACTAGAGAGAAAATCTCTTGAGAAGCTTACTCTTCAACAATGATTGAAGAGAACATAAAACAGGCAACACGGTCTATACTGGTCATGTAATCTATGAAATCTTTCGTTTTTCTGAATATCTCAAGTCACACTGCAGCCTACTCAAGCAATTTCCCTTAAGTCTTCAATGTCTATTCTTCTATGCATGATTTTTTTTTTTAGATGAACAGTCCCAGCTATATGTGATGATGATTCTCATTTTCTTGTTTTTCTAATAGCTGAAAGATGGATTATTAAGTATAAATTTTGATCAGTGTGTGTGACTGAAGTAGATCAGTATTTCTGTCTGTATGTGCTTTTGCAACTGTTGAGGTTTTGCCCAGCCAGCAATGAAGCACCATGACACTTGCTCACTGCCTCCCATCCATCCCCACCCTCCATAGGGTGGTGGAGGCCCCAGTAAGATGGGCAAAAAAAAACCACATCCAAGGATGTTGTAGATCAAGACAAGGGCAGGGAGGCTTCACTGTCAATTACAGTTCCAGGCAAAACAGACTCCACTACTCGACTTAGAGAGGAAAGTAGGAAAGTTTATTCTGCTACCTACAAGAAACAGAAAAGAACAAAAAACCAAACCAGAGAATGAGAAAAATAAACACAGCACTTTAAGTTCTCTTTCCCCTATCCCTCCTTCCTTCCTAGGCTCAGCTCACTGCTCCTTATATCTCTACCTCCTTACTCCTCAATGGCTCCGGGGGCAGGGAATAGGGGATATGGTCAGTCTCTCACAGATGGGCTCTGCTACTTCTGTCTTCTCAGATGAGGATGACTCCTTGCATTGTTCCCCTGCTCCGATACAGGGTCCCTCCCACGAGACACAGTCCTTAAACTTCTCTGGTGTGGGTTCTTCCCAGCAGTTGCAGCTTCTGTAAATACAGGGTTCCTCACAAGGGACACAGCCTCTTCTGGGCATTCTCACTGCCTGTGGCACAGGGTCTCCTACAAACTGCAAACAAATCTCAGCTTCACCAGTCCTCTCCACAGAATGCAGGGGAGTCTCAGCTCCAGCACACCTCCTCTCTTCTCTCACTGACCTTGGAGTCCACATGCGCGCTTCTCTTTCTCTTCCAACTCCTTGTACCATCACCAGCCAGAAAAGCAGCAAGAAGGGAACAAAGAAGGAACAAGATGAACCCTCCTCTTCCTGCTTCTCCTTAAAAAGTGATCGTGGAGGCACCTAATTGGCTCAGCCCAGAAGTGGGTCTGGCTCAGAGCTGGGGAGAGTTTTGAGCAACTTCTTACAGGAGCCATCTTTACAGCCCCTTCCACCTTACCAGAAATGGGTCCACACAAAAACATGACAGCAATGTATATTTAGAGGCCAACAAGAAGTCTGTTTCTATCAAGGCTCATTCTTGAATGCTCACATACAATAAAGCTGTAACACAACCCTAGTGTTTCGTGTATTATAAACTGAAACTACAGGAGTGATATTTTTGTTGATATATTCAGGTGATATAAGAGCTGACAAAAATTAAACTGACTTAAGAGTTTGTTCATATTTGTGGACCTCAGACAGAGTCTGCAATGTACTAACAACTAAATACACGAAAGTTTATTTTGCTGAATGTCACGGCTGTTGAAACAGTTATGATACCTGTCTACTATAGGCACTTCTTGAAAGAAGTTTGGAAAGAAGCATCCCTTGGAAATAATTGTCATCCATGATTTTACTATGAAACAGATAAAAATCAGTAAAATAATCAATAACTGGTTTTGTTCTTTTTCTTCACAACAACTCTTCCAGTCCTCTGCCTCATCTATCTTTTAGTTAATTGTTTTCCAGATACTAAAACTATAATATTCGTGCTTGGATAAATAGCTCACAAGTTAATAGTCACAGTTTGGAACAAATTGGTTTGATTTTCCACATTTAATTCTGCATGTCTGTGTTTCCCTTCCAAGACCTATGTGAATGAACACCTCATTTCAGTCTTACTTGCTCTTTTTTTCTCAGCTCCTGCCAGGATTTTGACATTCAGTGGCACGGTGACAACTCCCTGGATGAAGGACATTGTCCTCCCTTGCAAAGCCGTGGGAGATCCAGCTCCAACAGTCAAATGGATGAAGGATAGGTAACCAGCAACTAAATGTATAGCTCAAATAAAGTCATGTTGCTTAAAATCCTGAGGGTTTTTGATATGGGTGATTCTGGTGATTAAAGAGAACATCCCCATGCCCTTTTTCTTTCTTTCTGTTCTTAATTGCTTGAAAAAAAAGAAGTCCAATTCTAAGTACTTTTGATTGTAACTTCTTTAATGTATGCACTTTGTTTCCTGTGAGGTAGTAACGGGACACCCAGTCTAGTGATGATTGATGGGCGAAGAAGCATCTTTAGCAATGGCAGCTTTGTCATCCGTACTGTAAAAGCAGAAGACTCTGGATACTACAGTTGTGTTGCCAGTAACAACTGGGGTTCAGATGAAATAATTTTGAATTTGCAGGTACAAGGTAAGACTATTGGATCTGTCTGATAATTGTTATCACAACCCTTAACTGCTATGTGCTGGTAATGAATAGATATGTCTGCTTGCAGGTTATGTAAAATGTTAGTAGTAATGTGTATTAATACAAATTTAATTCTCGACATTTTATGATATAACATATATTTTCCTTTTGTTGGAATGATTCACATACCATTTAGGTCTCTATGTAAAATTTTGAAGGACTGATAATTGAGTATTTGCATTCAGTTGCCTTCTAGTTCTTTACACAGAAAATATCAACTTCTGCCTTTTCTTTACAAATATTACATCTATCATTTAAATATTGCAAAATTCAGAAAGATCTGAGGGTCTTTACTTCTGCTGCTCAAATGCTCTCAACAGAAATTTGCCTCTGTACTGAGACCTTGTACAAAAACTCATTATCTAAGAGCAGAATTTTATTGCTAGTGAATATGAGGAAACACTTGAAATGAAACATAGTACACCTTCAACCAACAGATATTACCAGCTACTTTTTTATGTGCATGTTGATACGTATATAGTGTATGCATTATGGTGTTGATATGTATAAAAGCAAGACAATAGAGGGATGTAAATGTAATGTAAAGCAGTGTATGTATATTCACATGCCAAGAATTCACTATGCAGGAGATTTCACTGCTCAATTACACCACAGTAGATCCTAAGAATGCTTCAGTGGACTGCAAATTGTTGTACCAGAGGGAATTAAATTACTGAATGGGAAATATGGGCCTTGATGTGTTCAGTCATCCTCCTGTACCTTGACATGCAATCTAAACTTCTAGTGCAAATGTATGAGAACACAGAAAGAGACTGGTTCAACTGCAGTCCAGTTCTGTATAAACCACTCCACTAAGCCTTGAAACAAATGTTATAGCATATGTAAACTTACCTACAATCTAAAAGAGCCTAAAGATGCTCTTCTGTAGTGTTAGAAGCATGACCACAACAGGAAGTAGAGAGAGAAAATAAAATCCTATGGAAACTTTATATTTCTGTTTCACTGAGTACTTTCATAATTGCATAACCTTGCTGCTATTGAACTGTAGTAATTAAAAGCAAATCAATATTACTTCCCTGAGGGACAAAGGCTGTCATTTAATATGTTAGACCACCATCTTTTGTACACAAGGTGAATCTGTGATGAAAGGTTTTACAGTAAATCATCCACAGTGTAATGTGTGTAGTCTCTCTCCGTAGAATCAGCCAAGTCAATCAGAATAACAAAACAAATCCATTTTAAACATGGATTTTTTTTCTTTAGAATATAAACCGTCATTTTTGTTTGTTTTCTTCAACACTGTTTAGCCCTGTGAAGGCAGTAAAATCAGTTTCTCTTTGAAGTCCATTTTAGTTCATAGCTGTAAAACAGCAGTCTCCACTTTGTATCGCACTGATTATTTTTCAATCTGATGACTTGAAGGTGATCTTAAGTGGGCAGCTTTTCACTCTTCTGGTAGAGTTACCTCTTTAACATAAGCAAAGCATGCAATGTCCTCTGATAGCAGACTGCTGAACACATCAGAGCATTTGTGACTTTTGTCCTGCATTGTTTACTGTCTGATATCTGTCAAGGAGTAGCTACACCAGGGAAATGGAACCTCCTGCAAGCAATGGTCACTGACATCATCACTTCCTTCCCACACTTGCAGTGGCAGCAACCAGAAATGTGACTGTCCTGTCATCTCTCCTCCTTGGCATTCTATCTCAGCTTTGCTGTTGATCTTGGATCCTTTCCCATGATGGACACTGTCTGTGCCTCACTCCCTTTTCTTGAGGTAGAAAAGCTTAGTTTCCTCTATGTTTCTGAGGAGCTTGAACACCTGTAGTAACACTTGTTCAGAAAACAATCTATAAAACAAGACAGTGCTATTGAGCATGACCAGAGCAATGCAAAAGATTTTAATAAGTATTTTCTAATTCTAATTTAATACTTATTCTCTAGTTCTCTCTAAGAAATATTTGACTAGCTCTTTGAAGTGCTGCCTGCCATTTTTCTCTAATTCAGCAAACACTATCCTCCACAGCCTTACTGTTCTTGTGCCATGGTTCTGGTTACTACTTTCACAACAAGAATAGCTAAATAGTTCACAAAGAAGTCAAAGATGAGCTCTCTAGATTGTAACTAGGGCGTGATCATGTTGTTCCATGATAGATTTGTCTATCTGATGTGTTGAAATATAATATGGCTCCTTCTCTGTCCTTTCTTGATGGATTTTCCTCTGAGAAGACAGGACACTGGGTAGAAGATGAGAGATGAGACCTTTGTCTTATTCTAGTACTCTGTCAGGAGCTGGTCCTGGGAACTCTGTCATTCTTACATCCCACAGTTTAGACACAGACATAAAGTTTCAGGGGAGAAACAGAACTGAAGTGTTTCTATCAGAAGCTGACAGTCATGCCTTCTTTATGGCAATAGCCTCAGTGAATAGATGGTGTGATATGAAGGAGGTATAAATCTGCCTCTGATTACAGATTTACCTATGCTACTTAGTTAGCACTCACCACTAGTTAGTTAGCACTTACCCTGGCAGAAACTCTTGTTCTGCGCTTTATTTTTTTTACTTTTGCATAATAGCCTGCAAACACATACGTGAGCGGGCCATTATTTGCCAGTGGACGTTGGTTTCCTGTCACTAAAAATTCATCTTTTCTCTAAAATAGATATAAAAAATAATGAAAAACAATATCTGGGTAGCTCTTTGGCCATTTAGGTCTGACAGGATAGCTTAAAAAAAATCAGAGAAAAGCAAGGGTTAAGAACTGAAACACAAAATTGTGTAGAAAATTAAATATAACAAATGAGAGCTTGTCTGCTCTTGTCTTAACTGAGGATGTCAGCTAAACAGACATTTTGACAGAAATCATTTGCATTTTTTGCAACTTAAAACAGTTATTTGATAAATGGCTGTTAGAAAGGATTAAAATGATGTCTAATCCTTTGGATCTATTTTCTGCTTTTAACTGTTTCCTATCTAGTTCCACCAGACCAGCCAAGACTCACTGTATCCAAAACTACATCCTCCTCTATCACTCTTTCCTGGATACCTGGAGACAATGGCGGCAGTTCTATCCGAGGTAATATAATTCAGGTTAATTGCAACTTCTTACTAAGTTATCATATGTTGATTGGATTAGTATATAATTAAGAACGGCTACAAAAAAAAAACACCCAAACCAAAGCAATACATATTGCTGTCAGCACTTAATGTGCCCTATCATTGTGATAACAGCTTTCGGTAAATTACAGTTTCTCTTTGTGGTAGTTCAACCACATATTTAATCACTTTCTTCCTGCATACTCTCAACTGTTATGACAGTTACTCTCTCTGATTTTACAGACGTGCAATCTCTAACCATTCATTTGTGAGGGTCTAGGTTCATCATCTGGTCTTTGTTAATGATTGAAGGGTATTTATAAATGTCTATCCCTTTCTTTTCCTTTTGAAACGATCACAAAAATAGTATTTAAGCTGTTGTAAGGGTAGGCAAAATGTATTGCCTGGTATTTTTCAGTCAGGAGAGAGCTGTAGGTCTTCCTGTGCACAGGATTTTTCTAGTTCTATTAGTTCTTTGATATAACTTGTCATATTACCTGCAGAATTTGGATTTTGTCTGGCTTATTGTTGCCATCTCTGCTTTTCCTCCAGGTTATATTTTGCAGTACTCAGAAGACAACAGTGAGCAGTGGGGTAGTTTTCCCATTAGCCCTAGTGAGAGGTCCTACCGTTTAGAAACATTGAAATGTGGCACTTGGTACAAGTTTACATTAACTGCTCAGAATGGAGTGGGACCAGGACGCATCAGCGAGATCATTGAGGCCAAAACACTTGGGAAAGGTATGTTGATTTCCATCCTCTTTGCTCACTTAAAGCTCTTGCATTCTGCTGTAGATCTTGGTTTAATGAGAAGATAGACTTGGATATCTTCATATTATGGGCTTTGGAAACACTTCCAGTTGTGACCATGCTGTGACAGAAGAGGCTGTCACTGCAGGACTTGAAGCACATACCAGATTATATTCTATCCTATCCTTATTTTTTTAACAATGTTTTTCAAGGATGAATTGGTAGATGTTTGGGAAGGAGATATCTCCACTATCATAGACTATAGTGATTCCAACTACTGCTGTTTACCACAAAGAAATTGTTTCCTCTCTTGTTAAAATATAGAGGTTTATTTGTCTGGATGTTGAAGGAATTTGTGGAATTTGTAACTAACTCAACAATGGATCTCTTAGTCCTGGTTGATGAGAGTAGTTCCACATTGCAAATAAATGTCAGAACTATGAGTAAATGTGGCAAGAGACCCACTTAAAAAGCCAATTCAGAGTCTTACCCCTGAGTCAACAGAGTGTAGTAGATTTGCATAACACTCTAACGATCACCTCATCTTGCATCTCTTCAGCAGCTGTAAGAAATATTCTCATTTGAAAGCAGTTTCATTGTATAGTTACCTTAACAGATACACCTGCTCTTCTCTAAGCTTTTCATCACACCTCTGATCTCCCAAGCTTTACAGCAAGGTAGACATTTCATTTGACACTCAGTGGCATAGGGAAGACCTGGTATGCCATAGATGTGAGTAGTATGACTTGCTAAAGGTCAGAGGAGACTGCAGATCAGCTGTGTATATGTTGATGTAAGGTCTGCTGACCTTAAAGATAGGGACATTTAGAGAATTTTCGCATTTTTATTGCATGAAATGAAAGGTTTATGAAGTCTTCAGATAACATCTAAATGATTCATGAAAAGAAGGTCTTCCGACCTTTTGTTTCTCTGCCATTTGATGTATATGCCTGGAAGCTACCTGTGTTACATTTATGGACTCTGTGGTTTAGACTGCTGGGATCATTCTCATTCATGTGGTCCAGAAGCATCTCCATCTAAAGCTATTAACAGAGCAAATTGAAATAGGTCATAACACATCGCAGGAATCACCAGTTTCATTTTAGATTCCTGTAGAAATTGGAAAAGAGAATATGTTTCAGTACATCTCATCAAAACACAAGAATGGCAAAAAGATCCCCATTGGATAGGTCATGCTTTATTATATAAAATAAAATAAGACATTATAGATAATTTTCATCACATTAGGTATAACTTCCTATAGTAAAAAATGTTGTTTCTGCTAAGCAGCTAGCAATAATACCTTAAAGTACACCATAGCTGTATTTAGTATAACTAGCAGTTGCTGATGACCTGTCCTGTCTACCTACTGTCATTATTTTAATTCTAAGGTGCCACCTTAATGCATAAGTACAAAATTCAAAGTATATGATATTTTCAAATACATCATGTGCAGTATCTACCTAGTAATATTTTTTTTAATTTATTTTTACTGGCAAGTTCTTTTAAGTTGACGTTTTCTGCAAATGAAAGCCACTGTACTCTCAAAAAAAAAATCCATGTTCAATTCCACTTCAAAAGAAGATGAGAGCACCAGTGAGCAATCTTCAAGTGCACTTATCTTCTATAGCATTTCTACATTGTGTTCTGAACTCTCTTCTTTTTTTGCGTAGCAGTGGTGAGGGAAATTTACTGATACAAAGTGTCTTGTGATTTACAAGTTGACTCATGCCAGTTCATACAAACCAGCAGAGATATATAGATGTTTTTTTTTCACATATGGATTTGAAAATCTGTGTGTTTGAGTCTGTCACAAAGTGTGAAAAAAACATTTAAGAAGCAGAATAGGGGAGAAGAAGCTGAATACATAGATACTGAGTTTAGAGTGAATATTGTCCCAGAAAATATCCTCTTAATTTTCTATTTTTTGACAGTCTTATATCTATAATACTTAAACATTTTGCATTATATGTATATCATTGCTTCTAGAGCCGCAGTTTTCAAAGGAACAAGAGCTCTTTGCTAGTATCAACACCACGAGAGTGAGGCTGAACCTGATAGGCTGGAATGACGGTGGCTGTCCCATCACCTCCTTCACCCTTGAGTACCGACCATTTGGGACAACAGTCTGGACAACCGCTCAGCGGACATCCCTGTCCAAGTCCTACATACTGTATGACCTCCAGGAGGCAACCTGGTATGAGCTTCAAATGAGAGTGTGCAACAGTGCTGGCTGTGCAGAGAAACAAGCCAAGTTTGCAACGCTCAACTATGATGGCAGTAAGTATTATGTTTTTATTTACATGACTAAAATACTGTTTTTACTCTAGTTGAGTTAGTTTCTACTCTAGTTCCTCTTTTTTTTTTTTTTTACGTGCTTTTCTTTCTTTTTTTTCCCCAACAAAACTCTTTTTTGAGAGTATTAGCCATGCTGATAGAGGGGTAACAGTCTCAAAGATGTAAAATGCCTACTGATTTCATGACAGTAGGCTGCCAGGAAGAAAGGAGGAATTGTTTATTTGTCCTCACTGGGGAAAAACTCCAGCACCAAAGTCAATCAGCCATGAAACGTAACCATAGGACATGAGGTGTTATTAGTTCCAGTGCTCACAGAAGCACTTGCTAATATTTCATGCATCTCTTCCATGAAATTTTTGTCTCCCATACAATTGGATACTGCAGCCATTCACGCTGGTGGCTGGCTTCATTGCTGTTCCATGCAATGCCCTTGTGACACTGCTCAAAACCTATTATGTGACACAACAGAGCAGCTAACTAGCTTGTCTTCTGGGAAAGCCTCTGGACAGCATCCTCCAAGGGCAAAGCAATGGCAATGCTATTATGCCTATTTACAGTTGGGGAGGTGTGAAACTAACGTCCGTGACAGATGGCTCTGTCATGCCCAGCAAGCAGGGCACAGGGGATGAAGAAATTGCTGCATCCTGCCCTTCTGCCAGGGGTTGCTGCCCATCCTGCAAAAGCCAGAACAAAAGGGCAAGAGCAAATATGCCAGTTTGTCAGGCACTTCAGCTCATATCCTGGCATGTTTATTGAAAGTGATGGTGGTACATGTGTGCTTCCACTGGCTCTATAGTGGGAAATGTCTGTACTTCAGGCAAAAGGGTGCTACAGATGGCTTCAGATGGTAATCTCTTGAATTGCTCTAGTGTGAATTGCCAGAGCTTTTCTGGAGACATCCAGTGTAAATTCTTGTTGTGTTGCCAGGGACATTGTGCTGTATTGTACAACCATTTGGCTCCATGTGTGCGGTTAAATTAATCAACAAGACTACTGAGCAAGTTCAAACAAGAACTGATAATTGTCCAGCAACAGCACCAAATTGCTAATCGTTCATAACTGTGTTGGTAGCACATCTCCCTGCCAAAGTTCCGTTTCATGCAAATCAACACTTTCCAGGACAATACCCATATGTAACTCAGGAAAGAACAAGCAACAGGGACCATCCAAAGTCAGAAGTGTGGGATATGAATCAGGCAGGGTTTAAATCTTTCACATCCTCTAATGCTATCATAGTCTTTTTGCTAGGTACTTGCAAATAATGACAGATGCCCTCATGCCTCATCCTTTTTCAAATAACACATTCCCTCATGATTTTTTCTGAGGAAATACAGTTTTGGTAAGCTGCCACACAGTCCTCGTGTTATTTCAGACAGTCTAAACAATTAAGAGAAATAAGAATTAAGGCCTGTTTTACTAAGAAGTAGAAATGTTGTCAATAACTGTTTCAAGGATTATGAGTTAATTTCTCATCACTTTACTTAGACAATCCTCATTTCTTTCCAATATCTTTATACAGACAGAATCCAACTTTCAGTGATTTTTTTCCCACTCACAGTTATTGTTACGTATATGTGTATATATATATGGCTGAGGCAAACTGTTTTAAGCCTTAAAGTACATATATACCTTAAAATGAGATTATATGAAAATGCAGACCCAGAGCCTTAAACTCCCACTGACAGCAATGAAATCAAACATATTCTTATGAGTGAACTGATTTGAAATGTTGTCAGACTCTGCTTTTTGGTTAGGTGGTGATACTTACCTTGGTTTCACATACTGTGGCTTGCACATCATTTGACTTTGTGTGCTGCTGTATGTCATCTTTAAAAGTGAGAAAATGAAACCATAAAAATATTTGTAGCATTAAACTTCATGGGCCACTGCTTCTGGTCAGCTAGAAAATTTCTCATTTTCAACATTGCTGGTTTTGTTCATCAAGCATGCTTTGCCAGGACTATATTGTGCCTTAGAGAGGCAGCGTAATCTCAAATACTGACCACAGGGTCCACAGAGGAAAATGTGGATAGAAAAGGAAATTTCAGTTTTCAGATTTTTTGAATTTGTTACATTTGATGCAGAACTAAAATGCTTAAAATGTTGTTATCATCATTATTGAAAATTAAGACAGTCTGTTCCCACATAAGAGATTTCACAGAATAACTATTTCAGTGCTTCTAAAGCAAAAATTGTCTTTGCAGAGTCTGAGATCCCTATTCTTTGGTAAGCTACATGGACTTAAGGTTCTTCAGAGTTGGAAAATGGCGTTTCATTCAAACTCCATGTTTTATATCAATAATTCATGCAGAAATGTTTGCCTACATAGAGAATTTTTCATTTACAGGAAGCATGCAAATGGAAACTTGTTGGCCAGTTCCACTTCGGAGTGCTAACCCTACCTCTACCATTGATTTATCTTGTGTGATCAGTCCCTTCCAGCCTCTGGAGGTCACAGTTGCCTTTAGGATAAAACAGATACAAGCATAGTACTTTGAAGATTAGATAATAGGTGTATGAAAGTTCCAGGACATCAAATGCTTAGAATAAGCCTAGGAGCTTTAGCAATTTTAAGATAAAGCCTTTGTAAACTTTGTAGAAATCCTTGAGTTATGTGGTCTTTCAGTCATTTTGTTTGGGCTGCAGTAGCTGATTGTTATCTGCGATAGAACTCCTGAGAAATACCACGGTTAAGTATCCTTCACCTTAAATCTCTTCATGGTGAATTAGGTCAAAAGGTTAATGATAGATCTACGTGAGACTTTTCCTTTCTGTTCATAGGATTTCAGCTAACCATTTTCAGCTTACAGATTTTATGACCCTCCTGCCCCTTGTTTTTCAGAACATTTGCACTCAATACTTAAGGAGATATTTTTAGCAATGTGCAGCTGTAGTGCGTAGCACTGCAAAGGAGCTTCCCCACTCAGAGATCAGCTACTCCATAGCCCTCACATTAAATCAGACCATCTTGGTAGTTGCTCTGAACTATGCTAATTGACTCTAGCCCACTAGGGGACTTCCTACCTTGAAGAGCAGTTAGGACACGTGTAAACACTTGGTTAACGGCACAAAGTGCAATGAGAGTTGTTGGAAGGGCTGCAACAAAGGGGAAAATGGGGTCAGAGACATGCAAATTGCAACATCAGTGAAGTACCAGTAAAGCAGGTTAAAAAAAGGTGATGGTGAATTGACCTGGGAAAAAAAAAAAAACAATAAATTTTTTGTTCCTTCCAATTTGTTGAAAAGCATTGACTATTTCACTCCTAGACAACATCTAGAATGACAGCAAATGTTGAAATTATGTTTTCTAAATGGGTAGCCATTTTAAGTTTTTGTACTGGCTAATGCAGTTGCTGAATACTCATAAATGAGTAATATGAAGGATATATAAACTTACAGTATAGATTTTTAATTAAGTTTTAACTGCCTGTATATAGCATTGTGAGGTTTAAATACTACTTGGAAGAGGTATGGAAAATTATAACCACTTTCCTAAACACTTAAAATTCAGCTGATCTTAAGGCTATTCTTAATTTGATTTTTATCAAAGTGTGAAGGAGAGAAAGACATAATTTTAGGTATTCTTCAACCCAACAGTCTTTAGCTAATGGTCTGTGTGACTTTAATTCAGAGCAAAATTTGGCCCTTTGGTATTCAGGAGGATTTAGGAAGATTTAGAGACAGCTATTAGTATTACCTTCAGGAATTCGAAGTTCTTTCAATTTCTTCATCTAATAATTTTCTTTGTCTTTAGAGGAGTGCAAAAACTGCATTTCAATTACAACAAGAACTTTTTTTTTTTAAGGCAGGATTATTTTCCCTGCAGTATGTTTATTCCAAGAAACCGAAAATTAGAAAAAGAAGGAAAATTATGGGCAAGAACTGCAATGGAACAGTAGAAAAATATTCAAAAATGCAATTGTAAGAAAGTAAATTTTCTGAATTACCTGATATAGGTTTGGATGGTTGTAGCTTTTCTGTTTATCTTCATTCCTTTAGGGAGCTACTCTTCTCATTATATGCAACTCAAATAGCTCTTCTGAAAAGCATGATGTAGAATTTTAGATTTTCACTGTGGTTATAGAACTCATATTGTACTGAATCATATCACCTTTTTTTCTGATACTATATGGTGCATAATGAGATATATCACTCAACACAGCAATTAAAATGTAAAAAAGAATATACTTATTTTTCTATCTCATCCTCCTCTCCTTTTAGTAAGCAAGTAGCCATTGCAATAGGTGGTTCAAATTGAACAGCTCCCATTGAAAGTCATCACGGTTCACAATACTTGTGTGTTTCTACCCATTTAAGTAAAATATGCATTTTATAACCTCATTTGTGGCTGCATTCATCAGTTTAATAGTAATGAGGAAATGAGTGAGAAGTCTTCCATGACTAAACAACCTTCCAAAGAAAGTGCTGCATTCTTCTCACGTCCTTTCGAAGTAAAGAAAAGAGAAATTGAAAAGTTCAAGTATTATGTATCACCAGATATATTCAAAATGAAAAAGTGAGCTGCCTGGCAATGCCAGTATTTTGTAGATCCATTTCCCTCATTTCCCTCTCAAAATCTGATTGTCTCTATCTGGTGTTACTCTCCTGTTTTACTGATGAGTCTAATGTCAGAAACTCTTTAGCAAATTAGCATCAGGTTGGCCATCTGAATTCCAGCTCAATATCACTGCTGTACCCCTAAGACGTGATATAAGAATGTTTCTGTGCAAAGATTCATCTGGTGTATGTAGCAGAAAATAAACCCTGTCCAGTACATTCCTTACAAAGAAAAGCCCAGCAGAAAGTAGGAATGTGTTGCAGCAGTGCTATTTTACCAGTAATATACATGCATAGTAATTCTGAGATCTCTTACAGCTTTGTAATGATTTAATATGACTTAAAATTAATCATAGTATTTGTAAAATGGACATGATTTTCTTTCATCAATGAATCCAGTGCTTGATTTCTGATAATCTATGAGTCTCTCAGTATCTTGTTACCAGTGTGACTGATTATGTGTGCATGGCCCTTACACATGCAAACATGGCATCTACCCTGAACACAACAAATCCTTCTTAATGTTCTGCATGCAACTAAAGCATATGACATGCTGTATTCCCTGAGAGCTCAATCTTTTGTTTTCATTAATAGGCATCTAATATCATGACACTGTTTCCAGGTACAATCCCTCCACTTATTAAGTCAGTTGTGCAAAGTGAGGAAGGGCTGGCAACCAACGAAGGGCTAAAGATGCTGGTGACCATTTCCTGTATCCTGGTTGGGGTCTTGCTGCTTTTTGTGATGCTGCTGATCGTGCGGAGGAGGAGAAGGGAGCAGAGACTGAAGAGGCTGCGAGGTAAGATGAGACCTCTGGCACTTAATTCTACATTTTCATACTCCCTGAACGTGAAAGTGCAAGCAGGGCTGCATGTGACCACACTGTTCAATTCCCAGTTGGAGTAATTTTCCTGCAAAATGTAACAGACATGAGGCCACAAACCATCTGTGTTTTCTAAAGAAATTACTTCTTTTTCTTTTGGTACTAAATTTCTAAAAAAATTACTGATGTATCCTTCATTATTATTTTGCAGAGGGGAAAGGAAAGTAATTCTCATGTGTTGGTATTTGTTTGTTTTCCTGTTTGTTGTTGTTGTTTATTTCTCTTGCAAATGGTCATGATGATAGAAAATCTTTTTCTTTTGGAAGAGTAAAATCAAAAGTTCTGATAACAGGAAAATTTCAGTTTTCCAGCAGACGTAAACCATATTCCCAAAGTATAAAATGAAAGCAATTATGTGTTAGTATATTAGAAAACATGAACAGATATTCTCAGACTTACTGCCACATCTTTTCCCTATGATGTGTTGTAAAAGAACTATTGCAACAACACTTTATTGTCCACTGGCCTTTCATTGTCGCTGATCTGTACTTTTCGCTAACCCTTATTCAAATTCAGGTGTTGGCTCTATGAATAAATTTTAGATCTGTGAATTCATTTAACTTTATCACTTGTCTAGTAAATACCCATGGTTGAGCCACAGACAGATTTTTAATCCTTTTCACCTCTACACTTGGCCCTGTAAGTTTTGTACTGGCACACAACAGCAGGCCTTACACTGGAAGTATGTAGGAAAAAGCCTTTCAAATGACACACTGAATAAATAGTAGTTTATTCTCTGCAAAAATAAGTCTACTAAAAAGCCACCAAATTCTTTAGTTGTTTATATTTTAATCAAAATATTATCATGATATATATTGAAACCAGGGCAAATCCTGTGTGTTCCATCTCAACCTAGCATACACTCATCTCTTGGGTCTCATTTTTGTCTTTTGTAATAATAATTTGGATGTTTTTGGGGGAAAAAAAAAAAAAGAAAGGAAGACAAAGATAAAGGACTCTTAGTTACGGGTAAATTTTCAGATCAAACAGGACAGCTAACCTTATGATTTATACACAGCTCTGGAAATCAGGGCGGCTGGATGCTTTAGCTTGTGTAATAACTTTGTAATTTGAAGCCTTTTAAGCCATTTACCTCTGTGCATTTTTTAATTAAAAAAGTGATAGGTTAAAGGTGAAGATAGTGTTATCTTCTCAGAAATACTGTGGAATTACATCCAGTAAGAAGCACGATATTTTGAGCTCCTTGGCTCCAGGAAATGATGACTGGGCACATTTCGTTTTTCATGGTTATTTCATAAGTATTCATAGATTCTTAATTTATAGTCCCTTAAGGAAGGCTGATCACTGTCCAGTGTGCCTGTTGCGTAACATAAGACTTCTCTGAATTATTTTATCTCAAAATATAGGAATTTAGAAAAATATCTGAGCTTTGCTTAAGCATAGGCAGAGACAAAGAATTCATCAGTGTTTTTGATAAAATTAATCACTATTTAACTACCATTCCTGTAAAAGTTGTGTCTCTCTTCTCCTGGGAATTTGTCAAGCTACAGCTCAACATCCAAGCTGTTTGGTCCTGTCTGCTGTAAAGGGACTGTAGTTGTTTTTTGTATCATATTTTCAGTCTCTGAGGATATTCCTTTCACATGGTGGTAACCATGTAGTTTCTTAATGTTTTCATTGGTAAATGAAACAGATAAATATTTTTTATTTGTAGTTTTTACATCATTTATGAATTCAAAGGTGTTTTTTCTGGTACTTTTGCAATCTTTAGGTAGCTTTTTCCTCATCTGTGTATGCTAAAAATTAACACAGTATTCCAGGAACAGACATATTAGCATCAGATAGTAAGGTAATGGCCAGTCTTCTTTTCCTGTATGGTCTTCTTTCTATATATGCAAGGATCACCTTTTTGGATTCAGCATTATTCTAAGAGTTTGCATTTAACGTCTTAACCATAGAGGCCATATGACAATGCTCCAGTCACAGTGCAACCAAATACTCTCCTTTGTATAGCTATGACTTGTATTCTTGATATATGACCTTATACTAACACAGATACCTTGTTAACTTGTAGCTAATCTACCTTCTTATGCCTTAGTGACCTGGCATTTTCATTATGTTTTAGCTCCCTAATTCTCTCACCATTTTCAAACTATTATCAGATATTATTTCATTTACTCCAGACCACTGGTAAAGGTACCAATGGTACAATGTCCCATGATGCATGATGAAAATAAATACTAAACAAAGATTCTATTCTTAAAATTTTATTTTGAATATGCTGAAACCTATGTAAGATGGCTTCTGTGTTTTTACATTATACTTACTTAGTATACTATTTTGAAGCACCATCACTTTGCTTTAGAGAAATATCAATATGTTTTAATGTAATTTAATTGTATCTCAGTAAGAGCTTTTTCAATGTCATTAATTTTCAGTGGATTTTAATTTCATTTTGTAAAAAAATCAACCTTGTTTGACATGGCTGGTTGACCACAAGTTTGTATTGATTGGTCATATTTATTCTGTCTCCTTCAATTCCTTTAATAAAAGTAGATTTTTTTTTTTTCATCATTTTGCTCAGTTCCAAGAGCGGATTGATAGGACTTTAGCAATTCAGGTTTTTTTTGTTCATTCTTTTTGAAGACTGATCCCATGTTAGACATTTTCCACTCTTCTGAGGGATACTTTGTGTTCTAAAAGTCTTACTGACAATTAGTATTGCTGTTCCAACAAACGCCTTAGTAAGTTTTCTAAAAAAAAAAAGTCTTGTATGCAAGTTTTTCTGATATCTTAATAGAAAAATATGTTTTGTTGTAGTAGTTGTTGCATTCAACTTTTACCTGAGTTAGTTCTGAAATTGAAAGGATGGGACATTATCACTTGACATGTATCACCTGGCGGGGTTTCTTTGAGGCACTCATTTTTCCTAGATCATGATTTCACCATCAACTTCCCCATAGTCTAAATCAAAAATAATATTTTCCACAGTGAAACCTTCGAAAAGAATGTATACAAGTTACAGATATTATGCTCAGCTTTGTGGCTTCAGGAGACGTTTTTGAACATGCTCACAAAAGAGGAGTGGGAATTGCAGATTTATTTTCAGTACGTTCTGCATGCAAACATGTACATCTGTGCTTAGAGATATGGGGTTTGTCAACCTGGTTTCTTTGGGGTAAATGTAGCATAAAAACAGAAGTCTCTTAATTCTTAATCTTTTTACACCTTGTTGTAGCATGTAAGGACAAGGTGAGCCTTGGTCTTCCTCCTGTGGCACACTCAGTATTATTTCTTTCTCCAGGAGTACTCTGTTTAGAAAGAAAGGATAGTTTTCTTCAAAGCCCTGATTTTTTCCTATTTCAGTAGTTCAAAAAGTCAGGTCATAAGAGGGTCAATTGACTGCTGGAGTTTATGCAGCCATGAAGTAGGTCAGCACATATTATAACAAAGAAACCTGATGACTTACCACTCTTTCTCCTTGTTATTAACCTAGCTCCAATACTACAATTGTTTTTAAATCCAACTCACCTTAGCACAACCAGCAAGTATGAGCAGGGCATGATAGTTCAGAAATGGCAATTTAAAACTGTATCACAGACCCTGATTTCCCAGGGGGCAAGCCAAATGTGTTAAGAATTTTAAAGGTAGCTGTCCTAGCAAATGGAAGTGAGGGCTCTTGTTGGGTCAACACTTGTCAGCACAGTCATGTGTCTGATGGTGAGGAGCAGTTTGTCTTTTTCATTAAGGCATGGGAGCATGCTTAGCTGAAGCAAGGGATCGCCCTCCTGTCTGTGTCATTCATGGCCTCCCTGAGCTCTGTTTTGCCTACCGGAAAGCTGGGAAATAGGACACTGGCAGGGATATTGACTCCTTTTTATGAAGTATTCCAAATTTGCTGATCAAACGTATGATATAGGAGATACCTATTACAAACTTTTTAACCAAGAATGCACATGTGTTAATGAGCATTTGAACATGTGCCATGTAATTTAATGTTGAGGATGTAACTTTTTTTTTTTTTTCACATGAGCACAGCATGGAGCACAGCTAACTGATGTGCAGCACCTAAGAACATGTCGGGGGATTGTTTGTCATTTAATCCTGGCAAATAAATTTAAAAAGCAAATGAACATTGGATCAGGGAGCTTTGTCGCTTCAGCTTTTCTTGAGCTGTGAATTACTTGCACAAGTATCCATAGGCTTCACTTAAGGAGGCAGCAATGCTTCAAAAACCTGCTAGCTGAACAAAAACAAAATTTGCATATTAAATTATTTTGTGTGCCAGAGGGGGAATGTGTACATAGTCTCTTTATGATCCTAGAATAACTGCTGCTAGAATAACAAGAAGGAGCTTTAGCTTGCTGAAGAAAAACCAACCCATGACTTGGAACCAGAGCTTCTGGTTTAATTTGTTCAGAGGGTTTTTGTATTATTCGAAATAACCGTGTCCCTTCCTAGGTCCTTCAATATCATTAGGAAAACTATCTGTGATGTCATTTGAGAGCAGCAGCAGTGGCAGTTTGCTCTACAACTGATGACAAAGATGTTTTCATCTCCTATGTAGTAACACTTATAAAAACGTTAAAAGCAAAAGGCAATTCCAAACGAAGTGAAAAATAGAGTCTTGAGTGGTTATTGAGGTACTGCTTGCATTAGATATCTCAGATGAAAGTCCTTCCCTGCACCAGGAATCTGCCATCATGCTTTGTGCTGAAAAGGGATAGGAGAAGGTTAAAAATAAAGGAATGAAGCTAACAGACCTAGAGGAAGCACAGAATTTCAGCTTCTTCAGTTAGCAGGTGAGGAATAAAGCTTAAGACAGGCAAGCTGGCACAGTTTCAGAAAAACAGGATATAGGAAATGGATGGAAAGGGCTTTGTTGAGGTTTTTTAATGAATAAAAAGAGCCTGTAGTCTTTTCCTCTTGCAAATGAATACAAATGTAGCCACGGTTGTACATTAAGAGGGTGGTTTGTTTCTGCCTGAATCCTCTGAATTTTAAAGACAGTGTATTTAATAGGATCACAAGGAAGAAAATTGTTGTAGGTGTAGGAGACTAAAGAGGTGATTAAGCAATAAAAAAGGTGAGATGGAGGAAACAAATTCAGTAAATGTCTTGGCAAATGCTGGTAGATTTACAAGTAGCAGATAGAATAAGAATTTAAAGTCTTACATAATAGGAGAGTTGCTTGAAGATTTAGAACTTGAAATTGTTTTCTTCTTAGATTTACTTCACTTGATTGCACAAAAGACTGCTTTGTTTCTGTGTGTTATACTTAAGGACTCCAGAGTCAGCATCTTAAAGTGAGTTTGTTTAGCATCAGACTGCAAGAAAAGAAAGCATAGCTGTCTTATTTTTTTCTGGAAAAAAAAAAAAAACCTGTAAAAATTATTAAATTATGTTGATCGAGTTTTGCAGAAAGCTACCTAAATAATACTGAGTTAACCAACCTTGAACTGTGTCTTTTGGTCTGAGAAGTTCCAGAACAAACAATTATATCCCCAAAGGATTTTATGCTAATAATAACAGCGATGACAGCAGTAAGAAGAGTATGTCTCCATCAGTGGCACCTCATTTGGCAAGGTTGATCCATGTGGGAATAAATCACCTCCTGTTTTGTATATAGACTGTCTTCTGAAGACTGAGTCGTACTTTTCAATTATTGCTAGTGGAAAAACGTTCAGGTTTCAGAGCAACCAAACAAGTTGACTCCTTGGAGACCTCCCTTGCTCAGACCTCCATACAGTCAGGTTTGGTTTGGAAATGGCAAGATGACAAGTGCTCTTCCAGCTTGAGTTTGCCTCCTGCCCAGAGGTGGATGTCACCATTTCTGCCTTCTTGCCTTTTCTTCCTTCCTCACCTGTTCACTTGGCTAACCATGACATGAAGGAGCAGAGACCCCCATTATTTGTTAAACTGTTCCTACTTGTAGTGAGTTTCTGTAGTTTTTTTCTATTTAAGCCAGTGGTAGCTTGTACTTCTCTAAGCATCTTAGACACTACTGAGGAACTAAGCAGGGCTGTCTGGGGCAGTTTCAACAAAACTAGGCACCTTCAGCGATAATTTTATTCTTGCCACTGATCTGAGAAACAACAGTGGTCTTACACATAGCTGATTCAAATCACTTACTTTCTAATAATCAATCTATCAAATAGATCTTCATTTTTTTTAATGACATTTCTTCTATTTTCTTCTAGATGCAAAGAGTTTGGCTGAAATGCTTATGAGGTAAGAATAGATTTAATGGTTTTAAATCAAAAATGTCTTTCAACTATGGCATCATATTTAAACATTATTGTAGGGGCAAAACAAGAAATAAGCCTTCTATTCCTAAATCCTTCTTCAAAATATACAATTTGTCCTTTAAGATTTAGGACACATTGGTAGTTAGAAATGGGAGGAAAAAAAAAAAACAATTTGTGAACAGTATCTATGGGGAAATAGAACTGTGAAAAAATGAGAACTCTTGTGTTAGTTGATGAAATTATAGAAGTTATGTAGGTCCATTTGAACATTTTTCTTATTCAGAAAAACACTTCCATAATATGCTCCAAAGTATTTGTGCTTCAGAGATCATTTGATTGAAGGATGGGAATACTTCTAAACTTTACAGTTATATTTATGTAATCCAATACTGCTAGCTGCTTATTCTCAAACGTATAGAAGAGCAGGTAAATCTATTTATTATTTTTCAGTTCTATCCCACCAGCTCAGCATCCAGAAATCTACTTCAGTTGATGAATTGCAACAGAATGACTATTCTGGCACCGCAATTCTTTCAAAGATGGAAATTCCATATTTTCAATGTTTAGTGTTTTGTTTGGGGTAAATATTGAACTGTAAAATGCTGCACATATTTGAAAATGGGATCACAGTGGGATTATTTACAAGTTCAAATGAGGTTTGGTTTGCTAGAAAAACTTTTAATTTTTAAGCTACAAGTTTGAGAATATCATATCATAGATATTTTACCAAATGAATCACATTGTAAACTTCCTCATCCGTAATAAACTTAATTTTCTATTGCAAAAATATACTTACCAAAGATATGGTGACAGATGGTTTGAGTGTAAAACCAGCTCTTCACCATCAGTCTGAAAATACATGTGAGTAGTCCCACTGATGTTAACAAGACTGGTCATACAGGTCAGGTCATACCCTTCCTCTCTGCCAGTTAGAAACTCCTGCTAACAGCAGATTGCAAGTTTAAGCAACTTCTGGAAGATAGGCTCTGATATTTTATGGTGTCGCATTAAATTGCACAGATGAGCATATGCAGCAAGTCTGTCCCCTAAAGAAATCCAGCACAGAGTGACTGAAACTCCTGGATATTTAGTCCCAGTGCAAACCACACATAACATCTCTGCAAAACTGGTAAACTTCTCATGTAAACTTATTTAACTTCTCTAGTCTTACCATCACTTCTCCAAGGTCATTTCAGAGTCTCATTCCTCTGTCACTCAGAAAACTACCAAACTGTTAGGTGCCCAATTTTGACCCCTTATTCCTCTGTTGATGGTCAGCCTTCAAATTGAAGAATTTCTTTTGCCCTCCCTGGTGCACTCACAGAGCAGTCAAGTCCCTTCCTAGCCTTTAGTTCAGAGGTAATTTTCTAGGTAAGTCAGCTGCCACTGTTTCTTTTTGGTTTTCATTTTACCAGCATGGTTTCTCTCATCTTTGTTATTAACAAATAATCTTGTTTTTATTAAATAGTCATATATATATATTTGTCTTCTGAAAGTGTGAACAAAGGCAAATGACTACTGAAACAGGAGTTTAGAGGAAATAAGGGATATAGGGCTACATTTGCAGACACATCATAACTTGGAACTCTCAAAGTGATGCTGTTTTGCGGACCCTGTTTTCTACAAGCTAAATGCTCTGTCACTTGTGATAAATCTGCAAAATACCTCCAACCAAAACCTGAGCTGCCCTCCATCATTAGATGTTCTGAAGATTTAGCACAATAGTAATAAAAACATAATAAGCTCTCTCCAAAGCAATACTCACATATTATAAAGCTTCTGACATTTTATGTCTTTTAGCTTTCACCAAAATCTGCTATGATAAAAATATTGAAAGAGAAGGTATGCTGTGGGTTGTGCCTTGATGTTTAATTATTGGACAGAAAGCTGAAAAGATGATTCTCTGCTTGGTAGGAAGGTGTGAGAGATGGAGAGAGCTTTGTGTATCTTCCCCTTTGAGGAGATTTCTATGAGCATGTGTAAAGCAGATTAAGAATGGAGCTTTAGTCTTTACTTTGAAAGTCACTGGCTTTGTCTGTGTAAGTCAAATGTCTGGGGAGCAGGATAAGCCCCAGAAGTTAACATTTTTATAGGAGCTGCCCAACTTGTTGCTGATACTTTAAACCAGCAAATAAAAATCCCTGCTGCTGTATGTTTTATGCTTCTTTTGGCTGAAAGCACCAGTCAAACCAACTTCTTTGTTATAGTTCACTGTGATTTATAGCAATTGACTAGCATTCTAATTTTGAACACAAGGTGAGGAATTTTTTCTCCTCAAATATCCCTGTGCCAGGCTGTAGTACATGAAAAAGTACATGGAAAACTACATGATGTAGTTTTCCATGTGTTTTTAAAACAGTGGTCAGGAAACTGTGAAATCTCCTGACTCTCTGCCAAGGACCTGGAATGACTTTGGGATTACAGAACACCATATTTAATCTCTTTACATAACTAGCTTGATAGATTTAACCCTGTCCCGTACATACAGATAGTCACTCAAGTATTTATTTTCTATTAAAGATCTGGATGTATTAAAGAGGGTATTCTTTTAACAATGCACACTCTTTCAAAATCATAGAATAATAGAATGG
>WBNH01008614.1:6040-47753 GCA_013401255.1 Urocolius indicus
TTAGGGTTAGGGTTTGGGTTATTAGGGTTAGGGTTAGTGTTAGGGTTAGGGGTTAGGGTTAGGTTTAGGGGGTTAGGGTTAGGGGGTTAGGGTTAGGGTTAGGTTTAGGGGCAGACCTTTAAAGCTCCTGTCACGAATGCACACAGCAGATGCGTGAGCATCAAGCAGCAGAAATAGTTTTCTGGACATGTTTCTGTTCACAAGCTCTCCCATGATGATTTTTTACTGCTGTTTTACATTGAAAACCTCCTGGAAAAAAAAAAAAAACCAAAACAACAAACCCTTAGCTTACTTTCTCATGCTTAGCCTGAAGCTAATCTGCCCATCTCTGTAGGACACGTTCCTCTTTGTGAGGCAGCAGCGCTGCACACGCGAGGTCTGTCCCGCCACCAGCACTCTGCAAGCAGGCGCTGGAGGAACCCCGGCTGCTGCTGAGTCACCACGGGCACACAAACAGGTTCTCTGTTCTCACGGGAGGAAAACACCCGTCCCTATGGTGTTTGGACCCAAGGACACTTGCGGTGCTATAAATAGCAGCAGTGGGGCTGGTAAGGAGCCGAGGGCTGTGACTAATGCTCTGTTTGACCAGTGTGCTCTCCCTGGCTGATCTATGTTTTTCTTTCCAGCGTCCATTCACCATCTCTAATCTTCCCTTCCTGGATTTCGTGATGAATTTGGAAAGGAGAAGCTTTGCTTTCTCATTTCCTGGACTGGAACGGTCTTTGTTCGTTGGGCCTGTTAGAGATCTCTGCCCAAGTGCATGCCACACTCTAAAGTAGTATACTTTACCCTCCTTCTTTTTATTCTTAGTTGCTTTAGAATGTGCACTTCACCAGACTAGCCTGAGTGCTAATTCTCTGTCAACTGGCTCTGAATCTCGCCCTCCTACGTGTCATCTCTGACAGCCTATAGAGGAGTCTCCTCCTCCCTGAGGGCTGGGAAAGAAGGAATCCGAAGGGAAGAAAGCTTCTGCTAGAGGCTAGAGTTAAAGCAGGAGGTGTCTGGTCTGCAACAGATCACCCTCAAGCATCTTCTGAGCTCAATGCAGGACATAAAGAAGCTGCTTGATGTCTCACCAGCTGGCAGGCTGCAGGCACAGAAGCCACTGCCTGTGACTGAGACTCCTCCCTGCAGCAGCGTGTGGGTCTGCCATGGGAGAGGAGGAGGAGGAAGGGAAATCCAGGATCTTCCTGGCACAGCCAGGCACGCTGGAGGAGGCTGGGACCCAGCAGCAGGTGATAACCAGCACCAGCCTGACAGTGAAGAAGTAAAGAACCAGAGACGTGCCAGCTCTCTCCCTCTGCATACAGCTAATGCCCAAGTTATCTCTTCTAACAATGAGCTTGCTTGACAAGCAGAATTGGGGAAAAAAACCCCACAAAATCACATACAGAGTTGCTGATGCAAATTAGACCTCAGCATCCATTGAAATATTCAGCAGGAATTCCTCCTGCTGGGTTGACTCCATTCTTATTGCACCTTAAGGGTTTTTTGAAGTGCAGAGAAAGAGTGGTGGATTTCTAGATCTGAATACCTGGATTTGAAAGACCTCTTTCTTCAAGTAAGGAAGACTCTAAGGTGATATGTATAGAGTAAAATATAACGTGGCCTGTTACTCAGATATGCAGATGTTCCAGTCTTTCAGGATTGGGCTCCTTTCTTTTCGTAAAGGTTGACTTACTTTTTGTAAGTAAGTGGAGCTGAGAAGTCCTCGCGGCACAGATCTCATCTAGTGAGAAACAGTCTAATGATGCCTCAAGATTTAATGGCTTTTAATGAAGATCTGGAGCCTCGCTAATAGGGGTGGCAATTTCAATAGCAAAACGTTCTTAATCCACTCAAACTAATGTAGAAATCCTCGCTGCTTAGTGAGATCAAAACTGGCCTTTGAGAAACTGGAAGCAAACAGGAGTATTAGAAACACCCTTGCAAAAGACACCGATGCCGTTTTGCCCCAGCTTTCCCCATGTGTTTCAGGAAGGCACTGTTTTATTAATGCATATGAGTGTTACCAATTGCACCCCAAAAAAACTGTCCAGTCAAGCAGAAATCTAGTTTACATACCTTGCCCTCACCTCTCTGTGATTGTTTTGCTCTCTATTAAACGGTTGGTTGGGTTACTAATCAAACAGCAAAAAAAACCCAAAAGGCTTTTCATTTGCAGTCATTTCAGAGCCCTAATTTCCTCAGAGGTCTAACAGCGTGTACTGTTGATGCAGCTCAAATGTTCATGTCTCAGTTCCCCTGAAAAAGCAGCACAAATATGATCACAAACTTAACGTGTGTATGGAGGGGACAAGTGGGAGAGGCTGACTTCAACATGTTGCAGTCCTCCAGCAGCCAAAGGGATAGTCTGTCACACAGGACTGTCACCAGCTTACAGCGTGGCCCACAGACCTGCAGGGTGCTGAGCTCTGGGCTTTTGTTGTAAGGCAGCAGCTGTTTTGCCATGGAAGCAATGGTTTTGGGGGAAGAAAGGAAAGCTCTGGGGTTACCCCACTGAAAGCAGCAGAATCATAGAATTGTTTTGGTTGGAAAAGATCTTTAAAACGGTTGAGCCCACCTACTCACTTCACATTGCCAAACCCATCACTGAGCCATCTCCCTCAGTACCTCAGCTACACCACCTTGCAATATCTTCAGGAATGGAGACTCCACCACTTCCCTGGGTAGCCTGGGACAGTGTTAGTAACCCTTTAAGTGAAGCAGTTTTTCCTAATCTCCAATCTAAACCTCCCCTGGTGAAACCTGGGGCCATTTCATCTTGTCCTCTTGCTTATTACTTGGGAGAAGAGACTGACCCCACCTCATTACAATCTCCTTTCAGCAGATACCGGCAGGTGTGAAACCATCTGGTGATCACGGTACAGGAGCTTCCCATAGCATATGTCTTATCTTAAAACACATTAGCAGGCCTGTATATGTGTGTGAGCTCTTACCTGCTCAGATCTCAGCCAGTTGGCTTTGCCCAAAACACCATCACTGCTGTGGGATATTTTACTTCCTCCTGCAGAGACCATGGTCTGGTGGCTGTGCTTACTCTTCAGATAAATACAAGTCAAGGGCTTGTGAAGGCTGACAAAACCGACCTTGCTGCAGAGATGAGAAATGAAGTGGAGTTGTAGGGATAAAAAAGGGGAGTTCACTGAAGCAAACTGCTGTCTGGTAAAAATAATATCAATGTGCTTAATTGTGCCTTTACTGTAGCTCAGTCTTGGGATGCCTCTGCCATTGCCCTGAAGCCTCCCAGCAAGGCACATCTGAGGTGGCTGCCCCTGANTCTCACCAGCTGGCAGGCTGCAGGCACAGAAGCCACTGCCTGTGACTGCTCCTCCCTGCAGCAGCGTGTGGGTCTGCCATGGGAGAGGAGGAGGAGGAAGGGAAATCCAGGATCTTCCTGGCACAGCCAGGCACGCTGGAGGAGGCTGGGACCCAGCAGCAGGTGATAACCAGCACCAGCCTGACAGTGAAGAAGTAAAGAACCAGAGACGTGCCAGCTCTCTCCCTCTGCATACAGCTAATGCCCAAGTTATCTCTTCTAACAATGAGCTTGCTTGACAAGCAGAATTGGGGAAAAAAACCCCACAAAATCACATACAGAGTTGCTGATGCAAATTAGACCTCAGCATCCATTGAAATATTCAGCAGGAATTCCTCCTGCTGGGTTGACTCCATTCTTATTGCACCTTAAGGGTTTTTTGAAGTGCAGAGAAAGAGTGGTGGATTTCTAGATCTGAATACCTGGATTTGAAAGACCTCTTTCTTCAAGTAAGGAAGACTCTAAGGTGATATGTATAGAGTAAAATATAACGTGGCCTGTTACTCAGATATGCAGATGTTCCAGTCTTTCAGGATTGGGCTCCTTTCTTTTCGTAAAGGTTGACTTACTTTTTGTAAGTAAGTGGAGCTGAGAAGTCCTCGCGGCACAGATCTCATCTAGTGAGAAACAGTCTAATGATGCCTCAAGATTTAATGGCTTTTAATGAAGATCTGGAGCCTCGCTAATAGGGGTGGCAATTTCAATAGCAAAACGTTCTTAATCCACTCAAACTAATGTAGAAATCCTCGCTGCTTAGTGAGATCAAAACTGGCCTTTGAGAAACTGGAAGCAAACAGGAGTATTAGAAACACCCTTGCAAAAGACACCGATGCCGTTTTGCCCCAGCTTTCCCCATGTGTTTCAGGAAGGCACTGTTTTATTAATGCATATGAGTGTTACCAATTGCACCCCAAAAAAACTGTCCAGTCAAGCAGAAATCTAGTTTACATACCTTGCCCTCACCTCTCTGTGATTGTTTTGCTCTCTATTAAACGGTTGGTTGGGTTACTAATCAAACAGCAAAAAAAACCCAAAAGGCTTTTCATTTGCAGTCATTTCAGAGCCCTAATTTCCTCAGAGGTCTAACAGCGTGTACTGTTGATGCAGCTCAAATGTTCATGTCTCAGTTCCCCTGAAAAAGCAGCACAAATATGATCACAAACTTAACGTGTGTATGGAGGGGACAAGTGGGAGAGGCTGACTTCAACATGTTGCAGTCCTCCAGCAGCCAAAGGGATAGTCTGTCACACAGGACTGTCACCAGCTTACAGCGTGGCCCACAGACCTGCAGGGTGCTGAGCTCTGGGCTTTTGTTGTAAGGCAGCAGCTGTTTTGCCATGGAAGCAATGGTTTTGGGGGAAGAAAGGAAAGCTCTGGGGTTACCCCACTGAAAGCAGCAGAATCATAGAATTGTTTTGGTTGGAAAAGATCTTTAAAACGGTTGAGCCCACCTACTCACTTCACATTGCCAAACCCATCACTGAGCCATCTCCCTCAGTACCTCAGCTACACCACCTTGCAATATCTTCAGGAATGGAGACTCCACCACTTCCCTGGGTAGCCTGGGACAGTGTTAGTAACCCTTTAAGTGAAGCAGTTTTTCCTAATCTCCAATCTAAACCTCCCCTGGTGAAACCTGGGGCCATTTCATCTTGTCCTCTTGCTTATTACTTGGGAGANCTTTTGTTGTAAGGCAGCAGCTGTTTTGCCATGGAAGCAATGGTTTTGGGGGAAGAAAGGAAAGCTCTGGGGTTACCCCACTGAAAGCAGCAGAATCATAGAATTGTTTTGGTTGGAAAAGATCTTTAAAACGGTTGAGCCCACCTACTCACTTCACATTGCCAAACCCATCACTGAGCCATCTCCCTCAGTACCTCAGCTACACCACCTTGCAATATCTTCAGGAATGGAGACTCCACCACTTCCCTGGGTAGCCTGGGACAGTGTTAGTAACCCTTTAAGTGAAGCAGTTTTTCCTAATCTCCAATCTAAACCTCCCCTGGTGAAACCTGGGGCCATTTCATCTTGTCCTCTTGCTTATTACTTGGGAGAAGAGACTGACCCCACCTCATTACAATCTCCTTTCAGCAGATACCGGCAGGTGTGAAACCATCTGGTGATCACGGTACAGGAGCTTCCCATAGCATATGTCTTATTTTAAAACACATTAGCAGGCCTGTATATGTGTGTGAGCTCTTACCTGCTCAGATCTCAGCCAGTTGGCTTTGCCCAAAACACACCATCACTGCTGTGGGATAATTTACTTCCTCCTGCAGAGACCATGGTCTGGTGGCTGTGCTTACTCTTCAGATAAATACAAGTCAAGGGCTTGTGAAGGCTGACAAAACCGACCTTGCTGCAGAGATGAGAAATGAAGTGGAGTTGTAGGGATAAAAAAGGGGAGTTCACTGAAGCAAACTGCTGTCTGGTAAAAATAATATCAATGTGCTTAATTGTGCCTTTACTGTAGCTCAGTCTTGGGATGCCTCTGCCATTGCCCTGAAGCCTCCCAGCAAGGCACATCTGAGGTGGCTGCCCCTGAGCCGGTGGGATACCTCACTGGTGGGGGGAGTCAGAGGAGAATAACAGCTGCCCTTGACACTGCTCAGCTTCTCTGCCCTTCTCAAACAGAGGCTGTGGGGAAGGGAGATAGTGAGTGGGAACTTTGAGGGTAGATAGCGGTGCTGGCGGGATTTCAGATAAGCGCCCAGTGGGCTCTGCACCTCTTGCATCCTTAAATGTTGTGAAGGGTCCTGAAGGGGATGGGGAAGTCTCTGCCAGTTACTGACGGCAGTCCTCTACCCTCTTCAGTGCAACTCATGTGTCTGACCCTGAGGCTGAAGACAATAAATGTTTGCTCTCATGATGCAAGACAGGTGAGATCATTGCTTGTGGATTGCCAACTGATGCTGTAATAGCCTCACATGTTCATCTTCTGAATGTGCTAGTTTTCCTTAAGCTTCAGAAGACAATCTTCTTGTCACCTGCAAGGCAGTTTCTTTCCAGAGAAGTTGTTGCAAATGGCAATAAAACTTGCCTTCTGCTCTCTGCTTTCCACATAAGTGATTCTTGGGTCAGGGCAGCACCCTATGGGCAGCCAAGCACTGCAGTGCTGGACTGTGATTTCTGGCTTGAGGGATGCCTTGCCTGCCACTGCCACCAGCTCTGCCCAAGGAGGGCCATGGAGCCCTTAAGTAACCTCAGCTGCATTCAGAAAACAACCCAAATCCAAGCTGCTTATTTGCCTTCCCCACTCTCCATCTTGTCAGGAGAAATGGAAGCAGATGATAAACAGAAAGGGAATGTATCCTGCCTCCCAAGCTGCCAGAGTAGTGGTGATGCTGTATGCAATAGTTATTTGCTGGCATAGACATAACTGAGCAAGTGTATTATCAACTTTTCCTGGAGAAAAATGAGCTGGTAGTCAGTGTTCCAGTGAATGTCCCAATATTCAGGCTTCAGAGAGGAGGGCAGAAAGACTCCAGTGGTCACAAGGTCATCTCTAGGCTGGTGGCTGTGGCTTCTCAGTGATGCTCACTCGAAAGCCTAAGGATGGTGCAGGTGTCCCAGGCGGCATCCAAACGTTCTAAGCCCCTTTGCAAATGGGGAGCAACAGCTCTCCTCCCCTCTGCACAATGTTGGAGGGATAGGAAGGTGTTGGAGAGAAGATGGGATCTGCTGAAATGGGACCTGCTGTGGCCAAACTTAGCAGAGAGTCCAGCACTGTGGCATCAGGAGGGACAGATGCTTATTTGTGAGCCCAGCCTCTATGGCATGTACTTTCACAAATGTACGTGCTGCTCTCACGTTATGGTACTGATTTCAACTAAGTTTCTGAGAAAGGAAAAGGTCTGAATCATGTCCAGTTTACCTCACATTGCTCTAGTTCTGTATTATTATTATTATACTGAAGTAATTACTCCAACTAGATTGCTGCTGCTTTCCCAAAAGACAAGAGCATTCTGACCAGATCCCACCCGACTCAACAAATGTTCTTAGTTTTGTTGGGTGATTTATTTTGCTTTTCTTTCTCATGCTGTTCAATCAGCTCCAAAATTGCCATCAAGGAAATTAATTTCAAGAGCCAATAGAACTGCAGATTTCTGTTTCATAAAGACAGATTAAAGGTAACGTGGAGTGTAACCTCCTTTGTGCACAGCTAAAAGTTAATGGAATGTCACTGTTTCTCTCTGCTAGGGTTATAAAAGTGCTGCCTGATATTGCAGTCTGCAAAAGTCTAAATAAATCTGTGTATTTATACACATTGATGGTAAAGTAACTGTTTCAGAGGAAAGGATCTTCCAAGATTGCTATCTGGCTGCAGGAAAAAATGTAATGAGTAATGCAAGTTAAAGCAGCAAAATAGCAGTTCTAACTCTCCTGCTCTAAAATGGCAAACGTGTGTTGTAGTGCAGGCAGGAAAAGGGGCTTCAATCAGTATTTTCTCCGACATCTTGTGATGGGATAGAGTTCCAATGGCTCAAAATAATATTGCTTTTGTCTCTGCTGGGACGTATTTTCATCATGGTACAGGCAGGAATAAATCCTGCACTGCTGGTGATACCCTGCTTGGAATTGTTGGTAACCAGCTTTACTGGGTGCTTGGGTGTCTGTGACTTCTGCTGGGCCCTGGTCAGGCAAAGGGTAAGTGTAAGAATAACACTGCAGTCCTTCTGTCTGAGCTGATTTACAGCACGAGTAAGTCTATTGCTAATAATAGAGCAACTGAAGCCAAGGAGAAGTGTAAGGCAAAGCAGGGATTTACAGCAGCCAGAAAGCAAGGATTTAAAGCAGCCAGGAAGAGAGATAATTGCAAGTTGCAGCGTAATTAAATCTTAATGTCAGGTTCAAAGTGTTAAGGAACCAACTTAACGGCATGCAGATGTGCAGCATTGCACAGGCCTTGTCTGTTTCTTCAGGGTTTTGATGGCATCCACCTCAACCATCTCCAAAGACAGTCTGAGCAGAGATCTCATCCAGCAAGGCCCTGCATGTCCCCAAGGATGCACTTTGGAGGCTGAGAGCTCTCAGCATCCTGCTGCGCCAATCTCCCGTCGAAGATTGATTTGGCTGCCCAAACTCCTGTTAAAAAATGCTTTGTTAATAGATCCATTTGGATAGATGAGCTTTGCTTCCCAGGCAGATGCTCCCTCCTTTCAGACACTCTTTCTTAGTTTGTATGTTTAAGCTATACCATCACTGGAGAAGACCACACTTGGTGGAGGACTTTAAAACAACACAGTCATTAGTAACTTGAAAAAAAACACAGAAAGACATTTCAACAGCCATTTGTCTTTCAGGACTTGTGTTGTCAGCACTCCCTGTTACTTAGCATCAGGAGAGGACTCTCTTCATAACATCGATTCTGTATTATGAGAGCTGAATGTCAGTTTCTGGTCTGTGGTGTGGCACTGCTTGAGGCTGCTGCCTTTGCTGCTTTGGATCATCCATGCTTCAATTTGCTGCTGTGTTTATAAAGGAAGAGCCTGTAAACGTGTCGCCTTTCCCCACCTATCTTTAGATTTTCTCAGTTTATAAACTATACATATATAAAAGCAACAGCTCTTAGCTTCATTTTCTATTAAACAGAAGTTGTAGAGTTGTTGCTATGCAGGGGCAATGTGGCTACTAAAGATTAAGGCAAATGAAAAATATTTGCAGGCAGCTTGGCTTAGAGAAGCATTCAGACAAAGACAGGGAGAATAAAGACAGTAGAATAACAATGCATGCACTTAAAAGCAGAGAGTCTCTCTCCTTAAAAATGCTTGTTACTTTTAGCACTAAAAAGATTGTTAAAATAACAATGCAACTGCTGTGCCACCATCAGCCTTGGAGGGTGGAGTGCAGGGTAGCCTGCATCATGGGGAAAGGTGGGGCACAGGCCCAGGGCTTTCATACACTCTTGAACTCACTATCCAAACTCAAGTGGGTCAGTCAAGCCTAAACATACAAACATGCCTTAGAGTTGAGCCCCCACAGGCACATGCAAGAGGTTGATCCCAGGAACCGCTGAGTCTTTGCGACTTGTGTGGAAATGTGCTTTGTTCTGCTGTAAGGCAATCCTATAGTTGCTCAGCAGCGCTGAAGTTGCAGATCTATTTTAGTTGCTGCTTTGTATCAATTCCCTATAAACTATTGAGTAGGAGAGAAAAATTTTCTTCTGGGAAAAAGTAGTTGCCCCTTTAGATGTGTGAGAGCTGTGACCTCATCTCTGATCCAGCATAGTCCTAATCACACAATCATAGAATCCTTACAGTTGGAAAAGACCTTTAAGATCATTGAGTCCAACCAGCTCTAGTCTTAAAAGCTGCCAAGCTGAAACTCTTTCTTTCTCAGATGTCTCAGGCCCTGCATCTGCTGGTAATGCCCCAACCAAAACTGCTCTCCCCATGCCTCAGAAATGATTAGTTTTGTTACATATGTTGGCAAACTAGGGCTTAAATCAATGTTTCTGGGCCAAATCTCCTATCTTAACCAAACATGATCTTATCTACGTTAAAGGTATGCTATTTTACACCAGCCAAAAGAATGGTTCTTTATTTCCAGCAAGCGATCCTGAAAGCTTTGTTAGATTGTTTTTACCTGGGATATACATCCCAGATGACTTTGCAAAATCCTCCATGCTATCTTAATCCAGAAAGAAGGAGTTTTACTGTTATTGTATTAAATTCTTTTGTTTTTATCCTCAGAGTGATTATTTCACTTGATTGTCACACAAGAATTTCATCTGACATTGAGTTTAGGTGTACCTGAATTCATTATGCCATCTAATTTATATTTGATAGAAAATGACAATAGCTTGAAACTGTATTGACATATCTTTATTGAAGATAATTACTCAACAGGAATAATTCTGAATGAATTAATCAGACTGAAAATTCACTTCAATTTTACAGCACTCCAGCGATGAGAAACGTAACTAGACACATTTCCTGTGCTAAATTGTAGCTGTAATTCTGCTTGAAACTCCTTGAATTCTTTCAGGTAAATTTGAGCTCCCCAGAGAAGCCTGTAACACCTAAGCTCAACTTCTGAGATTTGATTAATTTGCAATTCAAGATGATAGTGCTGCAGATAGATGTCTTGTTTCCCTGGGATGTCAGGTTGTCACTTGTTTCAGGGAGACAGTTTGGTTGGAAGGGTGGGAGGAGTGGCCACCTTCCCTGCTGTTAGCAGGAAGAGGATTTGTGGAGCAGGTGAGAAATTGGCCACTGCATCATGGATTTGGCTTCATTTCTCTCTGCCCAAGCTCGGGGAGGACCCAAGTTGCACCCCAAGTCTCTCCCCTCTGATGATTTTAGCTGCTGACCTGACCTCCATGGACCAGGCACATTTGAACACCTACATAATTTGCTTTGGGACTTCTGCAGCACTTTGCAATCAATCCAAAGAAATGAGAAATATTGCTTGTAACTTCAGTGGCTACACGTGTTTTACCTCTGTACCTTGCAAGAATTTATTCTCTCTCTTTTGATATATTTCCACTAACAGGAGTTTTCTTAAGTGAAAACCTGAAACATGCCTTCTGTTTTCTTTGTCTGTTACATTTTTCTTTGAGACACAGGTCATTGGTGGGTTATAATGATAGTTCCCCAACTTGTATTCTTTGGCTGGAAACTTGTATGTGTAAAACTGGCTTTACAATAATTATGTTCCAGAGGAATTTTCCAGAGATGACTTTCAGCCAGGATCTAAAACAACAGAAAGGAGAAAAAACTAAACTAAACCAAATAAACAAAAGAGCCCTCAAAAATCCCCTCCAAAAGACTCTCCATGGTGGAGGGGAGGGAAGAAAGATGAAACATTGGAAATGCATCTGAGATTGTCTGTGGTGCTTTCACACTGAATAGCTTAGAGGTACTTGACCTAGTAAGTGGTGTAATTGCTACTCAGACATATTGAACTTGTATTTCTTTCATGTCATTTAAAATTTAGTTGAGTTACAAAAGTGAGAAATGAAGAAGAGTGGAGAGAGGAATATAGAGGTAGAAGGCAGACGAATAGGGAATGATCATACTGAGAAATATTGAGAGTGAGTGTGCTATGGATAAGTTAATTCTTTCATAGACTATTAATTAAAGGTTTATTTCCTTGTGTTGAAGTCTTATTATCCTAATGCACTTAGAGAGAAAGGGAAGGAAAGGATGGGGTGGATGTAATTCATCATCAGGAGAGCAAAGCTGCTGCATGTAACACAGTCACTCCTTCCATGTGTTCAGCCTCTGCCCTCTCATTCAAACCTTTTCAGATTCTCTTCAGCATCTTGGAAATCAATTATATTCTTGTGCTTCAGCTGCTGTATTTGTATTTATCTTCCTCTTGGACAAATGGGGCTGTTTATTGGGAAGCATTACAGCTCATCGCTATGTATTCAAGTTATTTTAGTTTGGCTGTGCTTGCTTCCTGAAGGTCTCAAAGGTTGTCAGCTGCTTGTTCTCAGGATCTGAGCCAGCAAATTATCCATACCCACCTTAACATCGATTGCTGGGCTTATATATGGCTCTTCACAGAAATATGCACCAAAAGCTGCTGGAAGTTTTAGGTTGATATTCATATCTGTTGTACCAGCCCTGCAAGACTCTTCATTAGGGACTCTACATTATCTGTGGGGTAGAGAGGAAGCTGGTCATTGCCTTAAAGGCTATGGAAATGCCCTTTCCTTGTTCTTCGCTCCTAAGGTGCTAATGGGACAGCTTCTCTACTTCTCCTCTCTAGTTTTGGTCTGATGACTCAAATGGGGTTCTCCTGATTGATTCCATTGTGAGAGACAGGAGGAACATTAGTCTTTTAAATAAATACCAAGCCCTCTCTTGCTAGCATCCCTTGGATGGCCATGTTTAGTTTCATCTGAATAAGTGGATTGATGTTGATTTACGTGAGAAGAGAATCAGTCTTGCTACTGCAAGATTGGGATTTATTTTCCCATCCCTGTTATGACATTCCTTTCCTGATTTAATATGGTTTTGCAGAATTTCCACCAGACTCTGATAAACTAACTGAATATAGTGTGTGATTTACTCAGTCTTTCAAGGAAAAGAAATAATAACACAGCGTAGGATAATGCAAAGGGATTTTCTATATACCTTTAGGCTAAGCATAAGTGTAAAAGCAGAGTCTGATGTGGGAAGCTGTCTCCCTGCATTTTTATCCATGTATATTTTGCCAACAGAAGGTGAGGGCAACTGGTACACAGTTTAGAAGACGGACTTAGTCTGCTCTGTGGAAGACAGGAGCTGGTGGAGAATTCTTCAATGTCTTAAAAATAGTAGACATAGTCTATTCAAATCTTTTGTATTTCACTGCCACAGTGCAACTGATGGCCTGTAAATTAATTGTGTTCTCCATCTTTGGGCAAGGAAATTTATCCTGGCTTAGCCCAATAACATGGTGTTTTAGAAGGATGATTTTTAAAAAATGAGATAAAAAGCAAAGAAATTTCAAAATCTTTTGGGTCCTACAGAGGCAAAAAGAAGCCCAACCCCTCTGTAAAGAACCCCACTCAGAATAGAACCTAAGAAAGCAGGAATATCATTGAATTAAAAAATGAGTCATGGACAAAAGCTGAAACACAAAACGTTCCACTTAAACTTATTTACTGTGAGGGTGAGGGAGTCCTGGCCCAGGCTGCCCAGGGAGAGTGTGGATGCTCCTTCTCTGGAGGTTTTCAAAACCCACCTGGATGCATTCCTGTGTGACCTGATCTAGGTGGATCTGCTTGAGCAAAGGAGGAGTTGGACTGGATGATCTTTAGAGGTCCCGTCTAAAGGGAAATTCCCATTTTCATGGTGAGTAAGTAGAGACAACGGATGGATCTGTTCTCTGAGAAGACCTTTGTAAACCAGTTAGCATTATTAGGGTCCAGAAGCTAAGCTTGCAAATTGTTTTTCTTTGCCTCTCTGTTAAAGCCTTCGCTGGTTTACCCCTGCACACCTCAACTGCTCTAGGGAGCAGAAGGCAACAAAGGAACATGGAACTCTAGTGAAAGAGTACTTGCAGAGAGGCTGCAGAAATTCAGGACAAAGTCAAGATGGCATTCAGAGATGATAAAATTGTGCTGGTGGCTTCCCTTGGGTTTGGCATTTGGTGAAAAGAAGCTCAAGAGAACCCAGCGTACTTCAAAAGATGAGTGGGAAGAACAGAGTAGTAGATGACTGTGGTTTTCATTTTCACCAAGCCTCATACATCTGTAATAGTGTTCTGCAGTAAGTGAACAAATTTTAAAATGAAAGGCATTTTAGAACAATGTGAGTGATGGATTTGCCTTCCACCTGGGACATACCATTGACTTTTACCTACTCGTTGCCTAAAAAGATGCAGCACAGAGATTTCAGGGAGAGAAGAAGGAAACAGCTGAGTTTTGGACTGGAACATCTTTCATACGAGGAAAGGCTGCAGGAACTGGGGCTGTTTAGTCTGGAGAAGAGGAGACTGAGGGAGNTAAAGGTCCCTTCCAACCCTGCCATTCTATGATTCTATGATAATATAGATTCTTCTTCAAGACATGAGGGAACACCTGGCTGCTGGAAAATTAGAAAGACATTCCTGTAGCAGGAATGCATCCCTTAAGTTTCCCACCACACAATTTCTTGCACATCCCATGACAGTACTTGTACCATGGCAATGCAACTTCCAGCAAAGGATCTTTTAAACACTGTGTTTTGCCACCAAACAAGAGTTTATGCTGCAAAGAAAGTACCATGTGACAAAAAGTAGAGATTCAGATTGTACCCCTTTGCTTTTAGTGCTCAGTCTCTTCTACAGCAACCCTCAAGTCAAATTTGCAAGATTAGGCTCTGACTTACTCATGCTTTATGATAAATCTGAGACTAGCACTGTGGTTTTAGGGCTTTCATCCTTTCGATAACATGTTTATCTTTCAAGGTCTGTGATAAAACACTGGACTTACCCAGTGTCCCTTGCATCACTATCTGTGGTTGAGGCAAGTCATTCTTGAGAATGCAGATACAATTCCACTTGATTTAGGTATGAGTTTGGTTCTTGTTTTTATTGGAAAAGAGCGTTGGCATCAGCTGCTGTTCTGAAACATTTTATCTTGTGGCTGAGAACTGGACTTTTGAGTTGCATATGTATAGTTTTGCTTAAGCACACTGCACGTGGACCTTCTGAACTACTTTTGTGGAGATTTTATAATTTACCACTTAAAACATTATTGCAAGTGTTGTCTCACAGATGAGGAAGCTCATACTGAAAGAATTAAAGGCAATTTGAGTGGTGTCTCATTCTAGAAAACCGTAAGTGGTAACGGAGTCACTGGCATTGATCTTATAATGTGCTGGGTGCACAGTATTTCTCCAGGTTGTTGTGAAGACACTTTTTCTTACCTTGATTTGTGTAGAGATATTCCAGGAATTGGAGGGGTGAAGGCCAGATGCTGAGCTTAGGTAATATGAAGGATGTCTAACTACTGGACAATAATGGCTTTCATATAAATCAAGACTTATTAAGAGAGTGTAGAACATCTGTGCTGGAAATGTCCTCTGATGTGATCTTGGTTTATGGTACAGCATAACTGACTAACCTGCAGCTTGTTTTTTTTCCCAGTGCAATTATGTCATATTATCAAACTGAAGTACACTGTTTTGTAGTAGTCAGGCAACGTAACAGATGTACCAAAACTGAGAAGCGTAGTTCCTTCAAAACAAAAAAACCCCAAACCCCAACCAAAACTTCTCCTGGACCATCCTCAGTGTTCCTTAAAGAGGTGAAATCCTTTATTTGCCCTAACTGGAGTCTGGGCAAACTGCCTAAGGGAGAAATACGGGACTGGTTTATGTATATGTTATCAACCTTCTCCCGCCCTGCCTGAAACGATCCAGGATCTCAGCCCAGCTTGTCTGGTGGCAGAGACTTATGAGTCATTTTTGCACTACTTGACCCCTCACCAGCAAATCCCATGGGCTGTAAAGGACAGTTAGAGTGAAAAGAATAAGAAAACATATGATCAGATCAACAGATGTGACTGGTTTGTAATCTGAAGAAATACACCTTCAGATTTTCCCTCTTGGTCTGAGAACACAGCTCTTAATCTTCCCGCTGCCATGGAAAAGCTTGGTCATCCTTCTCAGAGCGAGCAGTCTACTTATCTCATCAATTCCCACTCACCCATTATTTATTTCACAAGTTAGAAAGCTGTCAGCATTGCGTAAGAACCATCAGCATGAATATTTGATGACCACAGCTGCCATAAGCATAACAAATCTGATCCACTGCCAGCAGCCATTAAATATTCTGTTTACTCCATAAATGTACGTTTTTAGAAATCTATTGAGAGACACTGTCCAAGGAGATTTGAAGCTGGGTATTTATTATGAATCTCAGTTTTGAATATAAATGATACACTTCCCTGAGAGTCTAGTCACCACTTCCATCCTCGGTGCATATTTCTACATTTAATGAATGCTTAGAAGGCGACATGGTTTCTGCTTCCAGCCCTTGTGAGATGAAATGCAATGGCTTTGCAGTTGGCTGGGATGCATTTGAAACCCACCCCGATGTGCCTGCATTTTAATAGACACCAGTATTTTTAAAAGGTGGAATAATTTCAAGTTGTATTTTTATACACCACTAGGTTGGAATTGCATCTTGGTTGGGGTTTTTTTTTTTTGTTTTTTGTTTTTTTTTTTTGCAATTTTTCCTCCTGTGAAAACTTGAGCAGCTTTGCCTTCAGGGAAGAAAACCTCCCCGGGTTTGTAAGCGCACTTCTTTGTGCTTTGCCGCCTCTGTTTAGTGCAGCAGAGATTTCACTCGTCCATGCTGAAACGTACAGCTCTGGTGACTGACACTGTGAATCACACCAGTTCCTTCTCTGAAGTTTGGAGTAACAGAGCTCAAAAAATTGTTAATGGTTCCAGCTAGAAAGCCAGACAGAAGGCTCTGTTAGGGACAGCTTGTGGGATATTTAAGTGAAGATGCCAAACTGGGACAACAGTGGAGGAAGAAAGTTTGCCACTCAGTAGTNTTTTTTGCAATTTGTCATCCTGTGAAAACTTGAGCAGCTTTGCCTTCAGGGAAGAAAACCTCCCCGGGTTTGTAAGCACACTTCTTTGTGCTTTGCCGCCTCTGTTTAGTGCAGCAGAGGTTTCACTCGTCCATGCTGAAACGTACAGCTCTGGTGACTGACACTGTGAATCACACCAGCTCCTTCTCTGAAGTTTGGAGTAACAGAGCTCAAAAAATTGTTAATGGTTCCAGCTAGAAAGCCAGACAGAAGGCTCTGTTAGGGACAGCTTGTGGGATATTTAAGTGAAGATGCCAAACTGGGACAACAGTGGAGGAAGAAAGTTTGCCACTCAGTAGTTCCGCCATTGAGAAGCTGTTGAGCTGTTCTGAAACTTCAAATACTTATTTTGGTCAAAATGTTGGGTACTAAATATTTCTGAATATATTTTCATTGTGGCCCCAGAATGAATAGAGCTTGCCCCAGGAAAGCAGGGAATAAACGTGGACAATGTACAGTCAGGGGGCTGGAGCAGGCAGAGATGGTTTTCCAGGAGTTACCAAAATGAGCACCACACAAAAATGTTCAATTTAAAGTGATGTCCACCCTGCCCATGCCTACAGAAAGAGCAGTAGTATTCTCTGCTGTTTCTACGTTTCTTTTCTCCCAAAGGCTACAAGAGAGAAAAGAGAATCGATCTGCTGATGCTTCACTTGCAAATTTTACCATGAGAGATGGAAAGCTCCTTCAACTGATGTTTTTATATCTACAGCTGCCAAAAATCACCAAATTTTCTGTAAGCTTTTGAACCACACTCACTGCTTTGTGTGCTTTTACAGACTCTTGTGGCAGTATTTATGAGAGACATTCTTCATCCTACATCACTTGTTTGGTTTTTTTTGCATGGCTTTTATATGAAGTCTAACTTGGCCAACTTGCAACTAGATGTTTCTAGTTAAAAAAGCCCTGAGCAATGAGCAGAATTATCTGCACCTTATTCTGAGCACTCATCAAAAGAAGGAAAAAGTTCCCTGGTTCATCTCTCTCTGGATAAAAGCAGAGTAGGGGTGGCAATCTGGATCCATCGTGCCGTGTCACCTCTCAGGAACACAAGCCTTTTCTTCTTGGAAACAAAGACTATGGATCTGATTGAGATAGAGGTTTTAAATCTGCATGTTTAAAAAACCAAACTGAAATGCTGACACTATTCCAGTAGACAGGGAAAACAATGCAAAACGTTCAGAAATGGAAGTGAAGCATCACTTCTACCTTTTAGAATGTTTCTCTCTCCTCCTTGCCAATGTTTCTAACGTCACTCTAGGGGTCTGAAATAAAACCCTTTCCCTGTTGGTTTGGGTTGGCTTTTTCCAATTGGAAAGAAAGTAAAGAATCTGCTTTCCTTTTTTTCTGCTTTTCCTACCATTGTAAAAGCCCTGCAAGGATTCCCTTCAAAGAAACCTGACCAAGGATTGAACACAATATAAAATGTTACGTAAAAGCACTAACAAATATTCTCATATAAGCCATTTGGGAACAAAAAAAGGAGACAAACCCAAACATTTCAGCCAACATTTCCAAAGGAAGCTCTATCATTTTTATTACTATTATTATTATTAGTCGCTATTTATTTCCTCATTTGAGCCCATGAACAATTGACTTTTCATATGTGTCCTGTGCCAAAGCCCAAGCTGGGATCAAGGTGCTTGTCTGCTCTTCAGCATTTGATATGATTAAACTGAGGATCCTAAAGCAAGATTACAACCCTGGAGAGCAGGCTTTGGACTCTCCAGAGGTTTGCTTGGAAGAATCCCACAGAAAACATCCCTGAAGAGAAGACGGGTCCAGGACAGCTGATTGGTTTTCAAGGCTCATCTGCAGCTGGCTCCAGAATGATCCATCCCAATGAGCAGGGAATCAGGCAAGGGCAACAGGAGCTGTGATGAGTAAGGAGCTCCTGACAAAATTAAGATGTAAAAATGAGGTTTGCAAGAGGTAGAAGTAGGTGCAGGTGACCCAGGAGGAATATAGAGACACTATCTGAGAGTGTAGGTATTGGATCAAAAAAGTCAGAGCACGTCTGGAATTGAATCTGATGAGGGACATGAAGGGCAACAAGAAGAGTTTCTGCAGGTACATTAGGAGAAAAAAAGGAAGACTAGGGCTTGATGCTGAATGGAGCACAAGAGCTGGTGACAAAGGATGTGGAAAAAGTCGGAATCCTCAGTACTTCCCCTTGGGTTTTACTGTAAGACTGCAGGAGGTGATGCCAGCAGGAGCGTTTCCCAGCCTGTTGTCAGTGTGGCAGCCATGCTGCTGCTTGCTCCAGAGGCCAGTTGTGAGAGTCCAGCTGCCCTTCACACCTCCTTCCCAGCCACAGGCCAAGCTCCTCTCTAGAGGCATCCCACTTTAGCACAGGGTAATCATTATTTAATCTTGTAAAATCTCGCCAGATAGCTCTAGACTGTTTTATATATATATATATGTGTGTATATATATATATATATATATTTATAAATGTTAAAAGCCTGCTGGCTAATTTTGGTCAGTTGTTACTGAGAGAGTTACAACTATGGGGAATTTTATTGGCCTGCTGTGATACAAGTTAAATATAGGGGCATCAAGAATTTCCCTCCAGGCCAGCTAAGTCCTACATAAAGTATTTGAACTTTGCAGGCATGCACACCCCATAAGGCAATGCTGAGCATTTCAGCCAAGTAATAACATAAAGAGGGCCAGCCCACTCTCCAGTAGTGCAGCAGCACCATGTGAGAGGGTGGTTGATCCCTTTCGTCTGTGTTTCTTCCTTGTGCTGCTGCTATCCAAGAGGGGTGTACACCATCCTCCTTACTCTTGCATGTGCACTCCTCTTCTTCGATCCTTCCCAGCACCGTGGAACCTAGTTCACACTTACTCTTTTGTGTGGAATGACTTTAATAATTTCACCCGGGTTACTCCAGCATTTTCACTGGCATCTCTCTGAGAATTACCACTTTATTTACCTGGTTTTTAAAGTTCCAGAGTTTACACTCTCATTCCATAAAACTCCATGGGAGGTGTTTATTTTGCTTGGCACTCAGTGTAATACCGAAATAAAACAATAAAAAAAGAAAAGACTAAAGATAAGAGAATAAAAGAGAACAGGAAAGAGAGTGGCTAGCTAAGTTTCCTGCTCCTTAATGAAGCAGCTAATTGGTTTGTCCTGTAGACACTCCTCTTTGCATAAATCACAGACCTTCACTCCCCGTGGACACACCCAGAAGTTCCTGGACAAATGTTACTGTTCCAGTGTAAACTGCTACTCACATGTAAGTACTGACAACATGCAGCCTGAAGGGAACGAAAGACGTCTGGTATGAAAGAGCAGGTCAGGGGAATTATTCCTAGAAACTTTTCAGATGTTTTTAAAATGAGCTCACTGTGTTAATTATGGCTTCTCTCTTTTTTTGTGTGTGTGTCTGTACATACTGGTAGGGTAAAGAGGAGAAACCTCTTCTGAGGTTTTTTTTTTTAATAGGTTCTTTAGGGGTTAACTGAGATTCTAGATTCCACTGGAAAGGATACGTATCTGTCTAAACTACCTGTCTTGGTAGCGAGATACTAAGTGGATTAAACATATGACATTTCCCAAAGGGAGGAGTGTGCTTGTTACAAACGTGACTCTTAAAAACCTGATAGTTCTGAAAGGCAAACAGTTCCCATTGGCTTTCCTCCTTCCAACACAACACGTACATGTGACCGTGAATGGAAGTTCACGAGTAATGAGATACCACAAGGATCAGGTGGAGTTCCCAGAGAATATGGATGTTTAGGTAGTGAACCTAGTTTCTTGTTTACTTTATTCAACACAAATTCCCCTTTTTCTGGCTGCAGAAAACCTGGCTGGCAGTGTGTTTTTACTTGCCTTGGGCACCCTGATACGAGTAGAGTGGCATGGTAGAGAGGTCTTTGCCTAATGCAAAGGGTGGGCTGCAGGGCTGGGGCTCTCACTGTAAAACTACATCCAGAAAGGCGGCATTTAGGGGGGATGGAGAAGAAGAGATGCTGTACATATCAACGCCTTCAGATTGACAGACTTTAAACAATATGGAGCATTCTGCCATTTCGTGTCTATAGAAGACTCTTAAAAGAATCTCCAACTGTAGTGGGTTATTCAAACAAAATCTGTGGGAAATCTGTGTTCCCTGAACTTGAGTATCTCAGAGGAACAGGTTGTGCCCCAGTTCCCTCAGGTAGGGAATCCCCTCAAGAAGGACCCATTTCTCCTTTTAGGGAAGCATTGTCCACTCTGTCACTGCTGGAGGTAAATGCATGAATGATGTGAATGAAAAAGGAAAATCATAGCAAGCTAGCAGCATCTCCAACCAAAAGCACAACAAATGTATGTCATTGAACTTGGGACTTCTTCAGAGGTGAATATATGGAATAAGCCAAACAAGCCTGTTTCTTTGTTTCCTAAGTGGTATTTTTTTTGAAACATGGTATTTAAAGTTTATGCTAATACTCCTTTAACCTTCTTCCAGTAAAATCTAAAGTAAAAATCAATATTTTTAACCTCTCCTTATGCCTCTGGCTTTCGGTACTTAAAGGAAAGCGAGTTTGAAGTAATCATCTTGTATAACAAGGGAAAAGTTGTCTCGTCTCAATCATGTCTTAGAGCTCTTCTGTTTCAGAAATATTACTCTGCAGCATTCTCCTGTGCCTGTAGATATTAATAACACTGTGTCATTCAGAGCAGGCTATCAAATGAATTTGCCAAACTAACTGCAAAGTAGAATTACTTGAGCCTTCCTCACAGTCGGGTATCTTATCAGCCGTACGCAGTAGGTGAGCTGGGCAACTGCTGTAAAAACCGAAGGCACGTGCATGTGTTCAGTGGTGATAAACAGAAGCTATTATTGTGCAAAAATACTGCATGCAACGTTCCTTCATCTACAGAATTCCTCTGTGCTTCCTCTCCGCTTTAAATCAGATATCGTTCCTGGTGAAAATGCACATGTGTCCGACAGCAGCGGCAGAGAGAATCCTACCCCAGTTTAGTGAGACCAGGAGCACCAAAAAGGGATCAGTGTGACAGCACCGGGTGGGCAGTGGCTCCCACCACGTCTCCAGACGTTTTTGCTGATGTTGTGCCTGATTAGGTTTTCTGCAGGTGTCAGTTTTGCAGTTAATTGTGTTCTTGCGAGTGACGGGCCAGGAAATTGTGATTGGAGCAGCCGGTGAGGAAGCTGTTCTGGGTTACACGCAGCCTGCATCAGCCGGTGAAGCTGGACCGTGCAAAGCCCTTTCATTTCGCAGAGGATTTCAATGTTGCAAAATCTGGTTTCTTTCCAAATTGGAACCAAACCTAAATTTCAACATTTTCCATGAAAGGGAAAACCCTTGGGGTCACTGCATGTCTGGCAGGCTGCTGGAGAAGGGAGGGTGCTGGAAGCCCTCGTTCTCTCATCCCAGAGCTTTCCATGTGACTGGCAGGACTGGGACCAGGCAGCCTTGAAAACCACAGGGCCCTCCACTTTCCCAGGGAGCCTGAAGGCTGTGAGCTGGTGATTCAGTTCAGCATTCCCTAGCACTGTGCATGGTGATCTCTGGAGAATTTGGCGCTGTAGCCTTAGCTCTGCTCTCCCTCCTCTCTCATCTGCCACATCTGTTTGCTTCATGGCTTTGGATTTCTAGATGCAGACTCTCTCTGATCACCCCCCTTTTGAGAAGTGAGGAAATGGGATCCAGCTCTGTAGGGGTTTTCGGAGTTGAGTGCCAAGGCTATGTGCAAAAACATTCTAGCTGATTTGTCTTTGGTGCCAGCTCAAATCTTTGTCAGGGCTGAACTTGACCTTCTTGTAATGGTTTGCTGTCACTGATGCAGATCCTCAAACTGGTGTCGAGTCTCAGAGGCTCCCTGATGGCTTAATCAAACCCTTTCCCAGAGCACCAGTTCTGTGGGTATTCTGTCAGATTGCCTCCTTGGGGACAGATGATAGCTGAATTGTATGCTCCAGCCTTTGCATGAGCTTTCCAAACCTCATCTCCATTCCCTCCCCTCACTGCCCCCTCAACACTATTTATTTTGGGCAGTGCAGGAGAAATAGAGATCTAGGCAAAACAATAACATGTCTACTTGCCACATCATGCCTCTCTTTTGTCATCATACTGGGCATTCTTGAGTGCTTTCTGGGGCCATCCTTTTGGGAACTCAGAGCCTCTTCTCTTTGGACTTGACCCTATAACATGGGCCACAGCAGTTTTCCTCTCCCTCTTGTGAATTCTAACCTCTTCTTTCTTCCAGTGTTAACATCACACAGTCAAAATGATGCCACTTGGTACTATTTCCTTTAGCACTTCTATCACACTGTCTGAACCTATTGAAAATGTCAGTGACCCATCTAGTCCTTTACCTAAGACAGACCTTCACCTCACATGCACATATATACATGCACACTCCATCCATCCATCCATCCATCCATCCATCCATCCATCCATCCATCCACTCACCCACCCGTGGCCCAAGCATTAGCCCCAGGAAAGGTTTCTGAAAGCAAGAGGTCACATAACAACCAGCAACTGGACATTTTCTGTAGTCAGAGCCTCTTCAGAGAGTTCAGTGTAGATGAACCAACACTCTCCAATGAGCAGAAAATACTTTCTTCAGACAGTTTCTGACCGCAGAGAACTATTAAGTGCTGTACTTGTGATTCACTCCCAGAATGAGCATGCCAAGTTGAAGTGACTGGAAGAGGAAAAAGGTTTCTAAGGATGTGAAATGTTGCCACCATTCTTAATTTTAAATGTGCCTGAGGATCCCTGTTAGAATATAGTGTGAACATAGGCACGCTACTTCAAGACCAAATCGTGCTTTTAAGGGCCTTGTCTAAGCATCTTCAGCTCCACCTGAAGTCAATGAGGATTGATGGTGCTTAACATTTCTGAAACATAGGCCTAACTTGCACTGGGTTGTGTGGTGTTTAGCTGGGAGCTTAGGAAGCACCATCTTTTCCCTCTGCAGCTGTGGGTCAATCTGTTTTCTTGCAACAACACAGAACAGGACTAAGGATTTGTATGTTTTTTTGAACGGTGGCAAACATTTGATGGAAAGCCTGCATATGTAGGTTGGGATACAGATCTACTTTCTTCCTTCCTTTGTTTGTTTGTTTGACTGACCATCTGGAAACTTTCTATGAGAGGAGACCAAAAAAGTTTAGCTTGTTTACCTTGTGAAAACCCAGGCTGAAAGAGGTTATGGGAGCGATGTACAAATACTGGGTGAACAGTGGAGAGATCGTTGATGCTGAAGGACAATGTTAGCTACTTGCAAGTATTTGAAAAGTACATGTCAGGGGGATGGGGACAGGACAAGGGATATTGGACACAAAAAGTTCCACTTACACTTAAGGAAAAACTTCTTCACTGTTGAGGTGAGGGAGCCCTGGCCCAGGCTGCCCAGGGAGACTGTGGAGGCTCCTTCTCGGGAGGTTTCCAAACCCATCTGCACATGTTCCAGTTGGACCTGCTTTAGCAGGGGGGTTGGACTAGATGATGTTTAGAAGTCCCTTCCAACCCCCACCATTCAGTGATTCTGTAAAAAGCTCAAGCTGGAAACAAAGTGTTTTTAAATGGCCCATAGCTTTTTAGGGGAAAGAAGAGAAACAGTTGTCTACCCCTTTCTTTTTTTAAAGAGAGACCTTTATCACTTATTCAGCTACAGTATGTCTGACAGGCACAGCAGGGAGCAAAAATCAGACACCCAGAAAATCTTCCCATCTCTCAAGTCCTATAGGTATCCTTCCTGCAAGAGCCTGTGCTGTTGAACTGAGAAAAAGCTGCCAGAAAAGAAACACTATTGGAGCTTAAGCCTGCTCATGGTGAATTCATTTAAAAATTCAAGCAGACAATTTTAGGGTGATTATTATTGTGTTGCTTGCTTAGCTGCAGCTGTGATTTCCTTTTTGCATAATGTAGACAGAGCTTTACAGAATGTTTCCCAGCACCTTCTGTGATAATTGACAGCTCTGTGTAAACCCTGACTATTGTTTCAGGGAGCACAACATGTTCTTAATTGCATGTTTCGGATTAGAAACGGATTGAAAAATGAAGAGCAAATAAAGCAATAAATTCTTCAGAATTTGTTTTACTCATTCAGGTTTTATAGATATGTATATATACTCTTGGGTAAATTCTCCTTTTGTCACCTGTGTGTGAATCCAAGGGGTGTACAATGGGAGCTTTGTGAAAAAGCTGACTTCCCCAAAATTCAAGCGGTACTTTGAAATCAAAGTTGTACCTTAATATATGGGAGACTTTTTCTATCCAAAAGGAATATTCCATGTCCTATTTCCTTTGACCTTTGCAGATTATTTCTGTTGAATAAGGTAGAGGCATTACAAAAAATGCAGGACTAGATTGTGCCACCTGCACAGTGTGGTGTGTGGGAGCCTAATGACTGCTTTTCCTCAGAAAAAGGTCCCACAAGCATGCAGCCTGCCCCTGGATGACCTGTGCCAGGGTGAAGGCTGAAGATACACAAGACCTCTGCAGAGGGTTTGCTGTAGGAATGAGAAGGGCATGTAGTTGCTTAAGACATTAAGCTGTAGGAGATAATGAAATCATGGCCTCTGGTGAAAGAGAGAGATTTGCAAGATGTGACAGCCTTGGTCAAGTCTCCATGCCCAGCGATGTTGCCTCAGCAGCAACTGTGTCAGCTCACCTCACTGTGAGCTCAGCACCACTCACTTAGCCACAATGAAGGCTTTGCTAAAGCAGGTTCGAGGAGAACCACGTAGATGGTGTGCAAGTAACACAGTGAAGAGATGTGAGGAGCGTGTGCTGATGACCGAAAGAAAGATTTGGATGCAGAATCTGCCTAACTATGAAGAAGATTCTTGCAAGACATGTCTGGATGGAGGATGGAGGACATTTTAATTGGAAAACAAATTGTGAAGCACCATCTATGATTCTGTGATCACTAACCCAGTAGCCCAACAATAATCAGAAAGCCAGAGAATACCGTATGACACTGGAAAGGGTTTTGTGCAGATGATGTCATTCTTTCTTTGAATGAATGCTATTAATCTGTATCTGAAGCATAAAACTATGAGGTAATGGAATACATTAACTGATGCAAGCTGCCAGTACTTCTAGGCCAGTGGTCACTAATGTTTTTGGAGCCAGCCTCCTAGCACTTTTCCTCTGGGCCCTTGACCCCGGGGTAGATAACTTCCACTTTTGCCCACAGGTTCTCATTTCAACCTTCCACCACCCAGAGCCTTTTCTGCTTCTTTCTCTCCTGTGTCCCAGCTCCCCATGCTCCTGCTGCATTTTCTTACTGTCACCTCCAAGAACAAGACCTCGGAGCCCAGCAGAGCTTATTTGCTTGACCCCTCTGCCAAGCCCCACCTTCAACACAGTTGAGAAGTCCCAGATTGCCCAAAGTGTTCCCCTAGCACAGCTGCAGTGCTGAAAGGGAATGCAGAGAACCCATGTGGCTTTTTTTTCCATCACAAATTAAACTATTTGGTTTGGGAGCTCTTTGATTCAGGTGGCAGCTTATTATTGCATTCCTCCAGGTTCTCAGCTTTTGCTCAGGAGGGAAGCACAGGGAATTTTCAGGGGGAAGTGTAGTTGGACAAGGAGCCTAGGATGGAGATTTGCAGCCCAAAGGAGGGAAGAAGGAAGGGAGGGAGGAGGGAGTTCAACTGGCAGGAGAAATGAATAGGGCCAAGGAATGTGCCAACAGAGAAGAATCAAAACAGGAACATTGTAGTGGGGTGGGACAGGTCAATCAAGCTTGGGAAGGAAAAGCAGAAGAGCATCTACCTCTTGTAGCATGTATTTCTCGGGTTTATCCGTTCTGGTGTCAGTAAATAGCACTGAAACCCACTGTCAAAGCCTGTGCATGTGTGTGTCTCACATAGACATACATTGTGTTCGTATACAAACATGCACAGAGAGATTCTGTCAGATGTACAGGGTCAAACGCCGGTGCAAGTTGTCCTTTAACTCGTGGCAGATGTCTTCAAGACCATTATGTAGGTTCCTGTGTGCTGGGATATTGAGAGACAACAGAAGCTCATTTGTGGGCTTTCAACAGGCTTTTATACACCTAGGAAATAACAATCATGTAATCTTGGTGTTTCCCTGTATTGTGTTAAAAAAATCCAGCCCTTAGTCATTGGGCAATGCTAGAATTAAGGTTGCAAAATCCTCTCAGGCACAAGACGTGTCTTTAACTGCATCATCCTACACACCTTTTCCCTCAGGACTCTTCTTTGCTGAAGGTGCAGGATGGATCCACTCTGGGACAGATCCAGGGTCAGATCCCCTGCTTTCTTTGATATAGAAATTGGCCAATTGGTATTGTCTGAGACAAAGAACTGAGGAAGGAGACAAGATTGTCACAGCTGTATCTTGCCCTGGAAAAGACAAATCTCTCTTTGGTTCTGCTCTAATTCCTACATGCTGTTAATCACATTTTGACAGCTTACTTACGAAAGTGTGTTTCTGTATTCCAAATACCCAGGTGCTGATGCTTAATTTTGCAACAAAAGTCAATGTAAGTTGTTCCCACATGGACTAAAGTGCTGGGTAGTACTAAAGCTTCTGAAACAGAAAGAAAAATCAAAGTGGGCATTGAAAATTAATGAACAAATGGGTGTTTGTGATACTACAGCAGTCGGTGTTACAGATATTAGTAATTCTGTCTCCACCACAGGGTCTGGATGGCACCAACACTAAGGCTTTGGTACCATGCCTTGAGCTATGTGGTAAACAGAAAATATTGAATGGGAGCTCATTAACGGTGCAATCAGACACAATGTTCTGGCTGCAGCGGATCCTGTCTCAGGGGTTGCTGACCTCCCAGATCTGCTGGCAGAAAAGCACTTCTCACTGATGCTCAGCTTTGCAAAAATGACCTGGCTTGGCAAGGGTACTGTGCTGCCTGCTCTTTAAAAGCATATACACCCCAAAATGCAGATCGTTTGACAGAGTTTGGAGGTAGGAAATGACAACAGGTGGAGCTGTGCTGGCAGATCAGAGTGTGACTATATCCCTGACAGAGAAGGAGCAATGAGGAGGCGTTGGCATCGCCAGGGCAGTGGGCTCTTACTTGGGATGAGCTGTGATGAAAACGTGTCTGCCCTGGCTCTGCTGGAGTTTCACCCTCAGCAACACTCAATGCTTGGAGTGACCCTCACCCAGAGCAAAGGAGCATCCCGTTAGGCTCAAGTGCTCACTGTACAGGACTAAACTAATGCTGCATGCATCACCTTTCTGATGGTGTTCCCTAACTACAGGCCCAAATAGTGTTTTCTGAGCATGTTTGTATGTATAATTACACTTGGAAATGCAGGTTACATAAAATATATGTGTATCATGCATATGTATGGTTTTCCATGCAAAACTATGTTTTTGCCACCTTTTCTTTGCTGTGCACTAGGAAATACTCATGGGGCAGATGAATCAGCCCTATGGCACGGCCAAAATCACAATGAGGCTATCAAGTGGACCTCACAGGGAATATCTAAATCCCATAGGTATTTTAGAGACACTCAGTAACTTCTGGTGCTCCTTAAATATTAACAGCTGCTCTGAACTGTTGGATGAAGGAGAGTTTGGAAAGCTTTCTGTGTAGATCCATGACATAACCGTGCCTCAGTTAAAGAGGAATGCTCCCTTTAATCAAATCATTGTGTAACGTGTCTGATTCACCATGGAGCTGCTAAGTAGTGTGTCCCAAATCTCTGCAGTAGATACAAGGCATAGTTTAGCAAGGGGAAGTGGAAAAGGGAAATGTGCTCTTTTTTTGAGCCATGCTCATGCTCTGAATCTTAGGGCAGCAGTGGACAAACCCAGTTTCCTGACTTAAACTAGAGTCTGGAAGCTTCTTTGATTTGTGCCAACTGCTGGTGGCCCCAAGAACAGTTTGAAAGGAGAAGCAAATAGGCTGAGTGCAGCAACTTGGTGTTGGCTGGTGGTGGGTGTGTCCTAGTCTTAACCCTTATGCCATCTTCAGAGTATATAAGGTACTCTGCCAACTTCATAATAGCAGCTCTCCCAGAGTGAAGCTGGATGGCTTTCAGGATTGTCTCTGTTACTCCCAAGGGCTGCAGTGCAGATTCATGGGCTGAGCTGGCAAATGTGCCCCTCTGCTGCAGTGTTCGTTGAGTGAGGTTTGTGTATAAAATGCTTCTGTTTTGAATGAGAAGGATTTACCAACTGCAGTGATGTTTAACATTGGCAGAACTATCATTCCACCAACTGATATGGCTTTTCTACACTGAAAGGAGGATTGAAAAGTAGTCAGAGCTCAAGATCCATTATATGGAAGTTTAAAAGATGAGAGAGGTGCAATGCTACGGTGGCACAGGTGTTCTGTGAAGGTTCTGAAATGGTTCATAACACCAAGAGGGACCAGAACACCTTATCAGCACCTAAACATCCCCTGAGGGAACTAATTTGGCCTGTTGGGAGAAAAAGAATCGATTCTTCTTTGAAAGAGGAAACCTGATTTTAAAAATGGAGAAGGCCTCCTGATAAACAGTACCTTCCAGCTTCAGAAAGCTTCCTGTGTCACACTGGATGCGATAACCTGGCACAGATGTGAGTTGGTTGAAGGGGCTATCCAAATGGCAACCATTCATGCTATGTACAAGCGGTGCAATCGATTTCTGTAATCCCAGACAAAAGTAGACTCTTCTGAAGTGTTGTCAGCCCGTGAAAAGCTTCCAAACACCAAAGCTGCTGCTGAAAAGCCAACGGGGTGGCTGGCTTCCAGCTTGGCATCTACTGCAAATGTTCCATCTACCTAAAATTGCCATTATAACATAGTTAGAAAAGGCGTTTTTCATTTCCTGCTCTGCACTGACGTGTAGAGTTACTGTGTGCCGTTCACAGCTAAGTGCTGGTTTTCACTTCAGAAACAGATGCCTTTTATTGAAGGCTTGATCCTGGCAGCCCCTCTTTCCCCAATGGGGATGGAAAAGGGTGCAAGAAGCTGCCTGGACACAAATGTGTGTGTTTATAGTGTTCCTTCCATCAAGCTTGGTTTTCTTTCTCCACTCTTCTCAGCTTTAGTTTCTCAGATGTGAGGCTTCTCTGCTGATACAACCATGCTCACGCAGTGTGAAGAAGAGCACTCGCTGCATCTCTCCAGCATGATGCTCTAGGATGCATTGAGCTGGAGTCCCTGCCCTTGATGGGCTGCTCTGTGGATTCTAAACTCTTTCAGACCTCCTCGATTAAGATGTGCTAAGCAGCCAAAGGGCTCTACAGATCAGAGCATGATGGCTACTCACCATGTCTGGAGCTCAGTGTGAATCTGATTCCTCTGAAGCTGTTTCAGAAAATGAAACTGCCCTTGTTCTCTCCCTGGATAATCCCCTCCTGCCGCTGGTTATGAATCACCCTTGAATAACTCTTCTGTATAGATGGATGTGAAGTTCTGTTGACTCATCTGTGCAATCAGGGAGGATTTGCTATCTCCACGTGTGCATTTTCCAGAACAACCCAAAGGGAAGTGCCCTGCTGAGGCTGCTCACGTGCAGTACCATGCACCGTTCTGCTTTGTCACTCCCATATCGCTTTTCAAATCTTTTTCAGATCTTCTGCAGTGTACTTGCTTTCCAGGTTTCACTCGAGTCAGGTCAGATGCACGTGTTTACTTTGTGACTGTCTCTGCTGGTTGCAGATCTTGCAGCCCCAATGTCCTGGTTTATTGTTCCTGTACCTCAGGTCACTGTTCCCACCAATCTGCCAGGAGGTGGAAATAGGTTTACATAGGCCATTTGCTTCTTCACAAAATTAACTCAGTTAACATAAACTGCTACAGAAGGCAGTTTGAACCAACTCACATGCAGTGAGGCAGCTCAGGGAGTGTTCAGGCAACCCCTTCTGGTGGCAAAGCGGGAGCTGTAAACTCCATTCTCAGTTCTCCCATAAAGATCTTCTCTTCCTCTGCTCTGCCCTGCCCTGGTGAGGCCTCATCTAGAGTCCTGTGTCCAGTTCTGGACTCCTCACTTCAAGAGTGACAGGGAAGTTCTAGAGAGAGTCCAGCACAGGGCTACTAAGATGATCAGGGGACAAGGGCATCTCTCTGACAAGGAAGGGCTGTGAGGTTATGAGGCCGTTTAGCCTTGAGAAGGCTGAGAGAGGACCTTATCAATGCTGATAAATACCTAAAGGGTGGGTGTAGAGAGGCTGGGGCCAGACTTTTTTTGTGTAGTGGTCAGTGCCAGGACCAGGGGTAATGGGCTGGAGCACAGGAAGTTCCACTTGAACGCAAGGGAAAACTCCTTTGGTGCTGAGGTGAGGGAGCCCTGGCCCAGGCTGCCCAGGGAGAGTGTGGAGGCTTCTTCTTGGGAGGTTTCCAAACCCACCTGGACACGTTTCTGTGCTCCCTGAGTGAGAGGAACCTGCTTTAGCAGGGGGTTGGGCTGGATGAGCTCTGGAGGGCCCTTCCAACCCCCACTGTTCTGGGATTCTGTGAATCATAGCTGAAAAAGCAAAGCAAGTAGAAAACATTTATCCACATCCTTAAAATATAGCTGACTTCAACCTGGACCACTGGAGGTGGTGCTAGAGTGTGGATGGGATTTTAAATACTAAAACATTCCAGCATAAACTAAATTGAAACTTAACTACACAAATTTGCACTGAAGAGGGAAGGAGAAATGTAACATCAGAACTCTTTGAAAGGGTTTGCATTTTTATGGGAACGTTTGCAAAATGCAATGTTGAAAAAATTGTTTCAGATTATTTGGTCAGGAAGAATTATGGCATAAACCCAGACTGCAAATACAGAGAAAAAGCAAATAGGCAAGGGCATGTGGTAAAGGAAGTTACTCATAAGAATAATTGTTTTATATTTAATAGACTTTTTTTTTTTTCAGCAGCCCTGAAATGCCTTAGTGCAGAATAATTAGAATATAACCTTTGTCCCAGGAAACCTAGCAGCTGCAAGCCTGATCCTCTGTGTGTGTGTGTGTGTGTGTGTGTCTGCCTGCACGCTGCTTGTAACAGCCCAACCAACAGCAAGAATGAGTCCTCACAATCCCAGTTATTTCAGGATTCAGTGCCGTGTCCAACCTGGTGTCAGCGACAGTCATTAGTGAGAGCAGAGGGAAGGCAAACAACACATGAATGATTTTTTCGGTTGAGTTTTAACTTAGGAAGGACTAGAGGTGCCACCAAAGACCACAAACAATAGAGAGCAGCTTGGCAAGGTTACCCTTGTGGAATGGAACGATCAAAGGCAGACTCAATTTGGGGAAAATAATCTAAAAAGTGAACATAACAGGTATAGTAGTAGGAGTAGAAAGCAGTAATGCAAGTAAAAAGAAGGGATGTAGGAAGGATGTAGGAAGTGCAGAAGAAATCTTTCCAGATTTATAATCATTTTTAGCCAGGCAAACTAAGAAGTCCCCAAAGAGATTTTTCAAGTAGCCTGGATGTAAATTTGAATGCAGGCTATACTATTTGCAGCTTGGATCTTTTGTATCAAAGTACTTGCAATCCCTTTATTGCAGCTGTGTCTTTCTTCAGCTTTTGAATCTTTTGCTTGCTGGGTTGCATCAGGTACACTTTTGGTGTTAAGGTCTATTCAGGATCTAAAATCAGGAGACAGATACTTGGAAATGGAGAGGGGTCTTGAGAAGCAGAATATTAACATGGTGACATATTCATGTTACATATACAGACAAGTACAATATGTATTGCAATTTCTTTTGCTCGTTCTCTCCATCAGGGCCTTGAGAACACTAATGGTCTGAGCTGTTTGAAGACATGTTGGTCACTAGCTCAGCACACCTATGGGAGCTCTTTCCTTGGGAGTTCAAGGTCTGGACTGATTTCCCAGGCTGAATGTGGCTCTGTCTTATCAACATGACCCTACCTTGAACATCACTGGACCTGACCTGTGAACTGGCTTCCTGGCTCTATCTTGGACCTGCTCTCTTGCCATGCTTTTGCCTTATAGTCTGGACTCTTGGTTGGACCTTGTCACCATCTCTGGGCCTGTCCTGCTTGGCTCACGCAGGGCTGGGGGCCAGCCTATGGGAATGCCTCATCTCCTGCATGCCATCTCTTGGAGAAAAGACCTGTTCTTGCTGCTCTCCGACACTCTGTTTGAGTATGTGCATAGAGATTTGTAGAGTGTTGTATAGAAGTGAGCTGCTACAGCCATTGCTGCCAAAATGACAGAAGGTGGTGGCTCCTGTCCACTCTGCAGAAGCACTCGCACTGAAGTCACCTTTCTGCCTGACGGAGGAGGGACTGTCTCCAGCTAGCTTCTCTTCCCCCAGGGGCAGGAAAAAAGCATCACAGGGCAGCAGTAAGGAACAGAAGTCTCTGGCAGCCTTGTTATCATATCTCCGACGCAGGAGAAAGCTCTAGATAATGCTTTTATTTTCAGATGTGAAGATCTGTGGTTCAGATTTGGCTAGAGAACTTTGCCCACAAATACAGATAATCCTCTGTTCAATGTTGCACCTCGCTGGCTTGAGCCTGCAAAGCATTGCTTCTCTAGGTAAGAAGTGCGCAGTGATGTGGCTCAAGTGAAAATATTTCCAGAGCTTGATGTTTAGGTTGTAGTTGCTGTTTCTTATCTGGCCAATGCATTTGCATTTGAAATGTCAAGAGGACTGGGATGCTGCAGTTGATAGTGTTTCTGCAGTAGACTTCAGAATCAGCTTTTTGTGACTGCATCCAGTCAACACTACAATATCAAGAAGTGGTTTTGGTCTTGGTAGTAACAGGATTAGGCACTGGGTCCCAAATTTGAAAGCAAGGAGCAACCATTTGCACCTTCATGTCCTCTCTGTGCTCCCGTTGGGAGCTCCTTAAGAGGTATACACCAAGTGGTCAGCCAGGCTGGAGGGTGATAGAGAAGTGAAGGACACTTTGGTCCTTCTTTCCTAGCTTGCAGCTTCTTGAAAGATGCATCCAGATTGGGGAAAATAAGGTGGAACACATAATGTTCTCTCATGCAACCTGTGTAGAGAAAAGGTTCTTTGAAGTTGGGAGAGAAATAGTGTTAAGACAAAACACACAACAGCAAGATGGACCCTGGGAATAGGAGTATGGAATGAAGCAGTAATTACAAAGTCTGTGTAAGTGGAAAGGGAATTAAAAACCAGCAGCTTGTAGGAAAAGGGGGAGCTGCAAAGGTGGGTACCATGAGTTTGGCCTCCATAAACCAGACTCAAATTACCATGCTTACTTCATTCTGCAGTCTGTGGCAGTGGAGTGTTTCTGCATCTCTTGGTTTGTGTGATTAAAATGTTCTTGGCATCAGCTCTGGTTTTAATGTGATTGGGTTTTAAACATAATTAGAAGGGTTTTTACAGCTTTGTGTATTTCTATTTAAGAGACAACAAAAGTAATGCACAGTTGTGTTTTTCACCAGAGAAGGATCTCTAAAGCATTATACCAGAGTGTCACTACAGCCTTGATAATAAGATCACGCATGGTCGAGCATTGCAGAACTGGCTCTGAATTTTGGCAGGCAATGGCTCCGACTCAACAAAAAGCATAACCTGTGGTTTGTTAGCCCCACTGATCTCGGTGCCTCACTGTGCAAGCCATTCACAGGATCAGATACACCAAATGGAGCCTCAGATGGGAGGAGGAAGGGTTCAGTTGGGCTTCAAAGCCCTGTGAACTTTTTTGGTTCCGTTACATTCGGTTTCTTTTCCCATTTGAAGTTTACTGAGGGGGCTTACAATAAGTTCATCTGGGACTCTAGGCATGAGTGATCCCACTAACCTAAGGGGCTCACGAGCTGTATAAAGCTTGATACAAGAAGCCCTTCAGCATCTGCTGTGCCTTTCTAAGAGTGCACTAATGAGACTCAACAGACGTGCAAATACTTTCGTGAAGACAGGCACAGAAAAAAATTACTCCACGAGGGAAATCCCTCTCTGGAGAGGCATCAGAGCTGTGTTATATACTCTTCCCCCTTGCTTCATTCTGGTGCCTGAAGCCTTTGGGAGCTGAGCTGTTCTTTGTAAGCTCCTCCCCTATCTGTGCCCAGCATCTGCCTGACATGGCTGGGGCTCTTTATCTGGGCAGGCCTGTGCTCCATGCTGGATTTCTTCTGGTCAGGCGTTGACCTGGGCTTTTGTCACCCCTGACAAACTGAGGATTTTTCAGAAGTGAGCACATGCAGTGTGTGGGGTTTGATAGGCTGGCCAGACGCTCCTCTATGGCAGTTAATCTCACATATCTCAGAGGAACTATGCCAGTTTGAGCCAGTGGAGGATTTGATGCCTTAACTTTTGCTTTCCCTCACGCTGCCATGAGCTCGTCTGCAGGCTTAACTGTGCATCAGTGTCAGATCTTCCTCTCTGCAAATGTATGCACATTGAATTCATCAGTATGGCTGCTCCACAGTTTGGTCAAAATAAGGAGATATACGACATATTTTTGTGACATAGAAAAAGCTTTAACATTTGCTGTAAACACAGGGCTGGGGAATGAGTCACCTCTGAAGGAAATGAAGTGTGCGTTTTCTGTTGTACCACTTCTTAAGCCAACAGACAAACAGCTTTGAGGCCTGCTGTTGCACTCTAGAGCTTGTTTTGATCTTTCTTTTCAAGACATTGCAGTGTTTAAATAGAAGATGTAGTCGATTGTGAAATGTCTTCTCCCTTCTTGGTGAAAAGGGGCTTCGACTGGGATGGCACAACTTTCTGGAAGGGGGGCAACGTATAACTGGGACTGAAAAAGCCTGAGCAGAGGCTGCCAAGCGAGCCTGGAGCAACAGCCTGGCCAGGTGGGAAACAGGGCTGGATGTTGGCTCTATGGGCTGCCTAGTAGCCCTTGGCCAGTCCATGAAAAACCACACCCAAAATATTTCTCTCCTTGCTGCAATGAGAAGCCAGCCTTCAACCAGGTCTCTTGTTTCTCTCACTGTTGCTCTCCTATGCCTAGCTTACCTCTGTCTTGTATGCTCTGTGGGTAATTGTTCACTGGTGTGGGAAAACGGGTGCAGGATGTAGTCATGCTGCTGTGAGAGGAGTTTGGAAAACGAGAGGCATGGCTTTTTACAGCGTCAGCCTTGTGTAGTCTTAGGGCTGAGGCTGCAAGTGCCGTGCTTCCAGCTTGCCTTCCTTTGCTAGAGAGCATTTTGAAATGTTTCTGGGCTCCTCAGCATTCGAGCCTGACACTTGTGAGCCTTAGCTTAGAAAAATGAAAAGATTTGACGAAAATCCCTGGCCACAGCCAGAGGAAATGATTTTTCAGGAGACCACATAAACAGAGAAATTACGTAGCAGGACTATTAACAGAATGGCACCAAGATCATTCAAAGCAAAACCGCACAGGTAGTTAATGTTGTAGCTGTTTGGGTTTGGGTTGAACACCTTGAAATGATAGAAATAGCACAGCTTACAAATGCCACTCTATGACTGGCTCGTGATGCTCCACTGCAAATACTCTGTATGTTATTGGAATGCCACCCCACAGTCAGGGGAACGAGGCAAAAGGAACTCGAAGCTTTCTTGCTGATCTGTGTGTAATGATCTGCAATATGCCTGGCAAAGCCAGCATCCCAGTAAGCAAAGACATTTTAACTTGAGATTTCTCAATAGAATGAGGTTTGGGTTGCTTTTTTCCCCCCTCTTCTTTGTGCATTCCTTGTGTTCTTATCTATAGTGGGAAGGAGGTGAGGGAAAACATTTCCATAGTCAATAATGATGTTTTGCTTGTTTCCTTTTAATCCTGCAACCCTTGAGCTGCTCAGAACGTGATATTTAAAAGACCTCTCCCATACATATCTGTGGCAAACATAACACCAGAGTGCCACTGAATGGCAAAAATACTTTGGGAAGAAGTGCTTTTTAATCATTCAGATATGTTCAAATGCTTATGGTCAAGTCTAAAGAGAAAGCATCCCCCTGCAATGGTATGAAAGCATCTTGGCAAGGTGCACATGTGTTAAGAGCACACGTGTCTTCTGTTTCTTTAACAGATAAAATAAAAGGCTTAGGTTAAAAAAATTAAAAAATGCTGGCAAACCACACAGTATTTAAATGAACTGTTCAGAACCTTGAGCTATTGAGAAAGAAAGATCAGAGTGAATGGGTGAGCGGAGGTGAAGAGGAGATGCCACGGAAAATATGCGCAACTTCACGACAAAGTTCAGAGATGGCAAGAAACCCATCTAGTTGAGTTAGGAGTGAAAATGCAGGGCTACAAAGGAGTAAAAGGGCTGTGAAAGTACAGAGCTTGCTCACCTACAGAGAAACAGTTCTTTCTGAAAAGACAGAAACAGTTTTCAGTGGAAAGCCAAAAGCCCCAGGACTTGCTTCTCAGGGCTGCAGCAACACCAACTTCAGAGCACTAGCCCAAGCTCAAACATGCCTTGTGTTTGGACATAAGACTCTGCTCAGGGCCTTGGGTGAGCTCCATCTCGGAGAGGAGGAAGGGAATCTGAGCTGGCTCAGCCCTTTCATACAGCCCCAATGGCATTATATCCTGCGCTGCAGATGAGCCTTCTCACAAATCTCCCATCCTGGATCGCATAATTCTGTGTGGCAATGATCTCCCTCCCAGGAGGGCTTAATGTCACACCCCACAGAGCCCCGTGAGCTGTGCAGTGTGCTGAGCATGAGGCACTCAACACGTGGCAGCAGTCCAGCCTGCTCCTCACCCTGGGCAGCTCAGGGCAGCGGCAGCGTGAGCACAGCAGATGCCATTCATTGGGGTGGTCTTCTGGAGGAAAAAGCAGCTCTGGTTTAACCTGCAAAGCACTGAGGATGAGTCTCTTGCTCTTGGCCCTGTCATGTGTCTCTTTAAGGAGGATGTTGGCTGTGGTGGGCACTCGTCTCGCCAGAGCTTGCAGTACCGAAGGAGATCCTTCAAGTACTCTGCTAGGAGGCATTTTCCTCAGCCAGTGCTTCATTCTGTGGCCAGTCTCTTGTCTCATCTCTTGCCCTGTGACCAGACATGTGGAGCCTTGTGTGCTGGGAGGAAAGAAGGCCGTTGTCAGGCAGTGATGGTGGTTTAGGTAGGATGAGGATTGCTTCCCCTGCCTGGAGGAGCTGTTGCTGTGATTACCCCCGAGGGAGCACCACAGCTGTTTGAGTTCTTCCAAGGAGGGAGAAGGGCAAATAGTCACCAAAAGAATTTTTAGCATAGCATCTTAAACACAGAAATTCTTGTCTGAGCTGCTCAGTTGTGTCATTAAGATGAGTAATGGTGTACATAACTAGATACAGCATCAGTGATCATGAAGTTCCTTGAAACATCTGGTTAATAATACCTGGGAAAAAGTTGAAGTTCTATCAGTGAATTGTGACCTGTATCAGTTGATTACCTGAAGCTGGACACGTTTGCACCTTTCCTTGGCTGCAGGGGTCCACAGCAGTGACTACCACGCCAAGCTGCAGTGTATACACGTAAGCAAAAAGTAAGGTCAGGCCAAAATTCTTCAATGGAATGTGTTTCCATTATAGAATACCAATTTCTCCAAATCAGAAAGAACTGATTCAGCTTACGGGACACCATAAATGCAACCCCTCTTTAGGATATCCTGCAAAGGGAGGAGATAGGTGACATTGCCATGCCAAATGTCCCAACCAGGAGCAGCTCCCTGCCTAGAGCTGTGCACAGCCAGGTCCCTGTTGTCAGTTTTGCCTCCCTCCAGGAAAGCATCTGGCCACTGCTGACAAGGGAGAGTTGTGAATATCTGGGGTGACAGCTAACACTGGAGAAAAGAGAGGGCAAAAAAATGAGCTCCCCTGGCAGCAGCAGCAGCTGCTGCCCTATCTCTCCAGCCCCACTGCAGGAGCGGTAAGCCCTGGAAACACTCTGAGCACCAGCTTGTGCCAAGGAAGCCAAGACCCTCTGACTTTCATCTGAACTGCTCCGAACGGTGAGCCTCAGAGCACGAGCTGATAGCAGTCCTTCTAGTGCAGCCTTGCTGTTAATTCAATACAGACTGCTTATGGAATTTCCCCTCTCTGCAAAAAACCTCAGCTTCTAGAGAGGAATCACGCTCTGTCTTGTTTTTCTTCTTCAGTTTCCCTCAAAAACTCCCTGAAGCCTTTAATAACAAAGATTCTCAGTCCCGGGTCGGGATGTAATGCGCAGCGCAACATTTTCACATCTGATGCTCAGCACAGTTACACGTAGCACAGTGCTTCACATTCAATAGGTACACCAAGAACTCCAGCAAAATCACACACTGTTCAACTCGAGATTTGTCACGGGGTGCTTAACAATGAATGGTTTAGAAGTACCTAATGTCTCACAGCTTCTCGAGAGCCTAATCTGTGGATGTGTATAATATTTATACATGAAATACCTGTGAGCCACTACACAACACCAGTTCCTGAGCGTAGGGGTTTGCAGCGTAAATCTAGAAGGTGGTTAAAAATAGGTGCCCTGAAAATGCAGTGGAGTTCTAGAAAGGGAAAACAAAAAAGCCTTAATAATTTTCCCCATTTAGAGACGTACACAGTCATTTAAAGGGAATCTGTATCCTGTAGGGCTCCTTTTAAGAGTATCTAAATCTGCCACAAAGACTTGGGTTTTTTTTCATTGTGTGTATTGATAATGGCATTTTAGATCTCGTGGAAAACTGTGAAAGAATCTCCCTCATTTGCAGGTTTGAGAAGATTGCTATGTGCCTCCTACTAGCAATCATCCGGAGTACTTTTCCCAAAGTATTTTCCTGAGTGGGTCTGCGCTTCCTTTTTACTGATGAAAAAATCAGACAAAGACGAAGTGGTTCGTTGGGGATTAAACAGCTGGGGCTGATGCCTTTTAAAAGCCCTCGTGGGGTGGGCTGGCTGAGGTGATGGGCAGGCTGAGGAGGTGGGCAGGATGAGGTGGGAGCAGACTGAGGAGCCTCTCAGCTCACAGTTGCCCCAGATGACCGTGGGAAAAAATTCTCACAGGGCCACACTTTCAGTTCTGCCTTTTGTCCTCTGACCCAAGCTGACTTTGAGATGCCTGGGTTTGTGTTCAAGGGTGGATCAGCAGACACCATCTGACATGCTCTGTGCCTCCCTGGGGACCTGTCTTCTCTTTGACATCTCATTGAGGCGTTCTTGTAAAGATACTCGTGCTTGTTTGCAGAGGAAGGGTGCCTATTATCTGCCTGTGCACACTCCTATGGTGAGAGGAACGGATTTTCATGCTGCTGGGTGGGATGCAGTTTCACTTCTTTGAGTAGGACAGTTTCCTCACTGGCCCTGGGGTCTTGCTGTTGCCTTTCATTTCAACTTGCACATTGGAGCACATACTTTGAACTTATTTGAGTCCTTATAAAGAGATAGGTGACCTGGGACTTACTTTGGCACCAGCAGCAGCTGTTGTGGGTTCTTCTTTCTTGTGAGGAATGGCTGGCACCTTCCTCCCTGATGACTCTGGTGACAACAGCCTGAAGCCTTCAGGTGGTAAGAAGGAGCCAGATGCCTTGTATCACAAAGGCCAGCATGACAGGCTTTCAGGGACAGCTTAGCTGAACAAGTAGAGGTCCAGTCGTAGTTTCAGAGGTCACTTGATCTCAGGTTTGTGACTGGTCAGACTTGGTACGCTAATTGAAGCTTATGGCACCGGCAGGGTCCCGTTCATGTTGATGTGTTCAGGCTCATGGCAATTCTGTTCTTCAGTCAAGGGGGAGCGCAGTCTAAAAGCCAGAGGCGGAAGACCAGTACAGTATTTAACTAAACAATCTTCACTTTCTTGCCTAACAGCAGTAGTAGAATGCAATGTTTCTCCTGGAGATACTCTTTGAGGGTCTGATTTTTCCACGAACCTCTATTTCTGTGACGAATACCACCTCTAAGAGCCAGGTTGCAGCCTGGCAGGCAGCGCGAGAACAGGCTGTACGCTTGCTTTTGCCTTCTGTGTAACAAATACTTTTGTTGCTTCTGGGCAGGAGGCAGGACAGGTTACCCAACCTGCCACCACTGTAAGCCATAAATATTTTTCAAGGTATAATTTAAGTGAACACTGAAGGAAAAATAGCCCAGAGACAGTGCCTGTGGCCAAAAGCTCAGACAGAAGTGCTCTCGTGTGTGTTCCCAGAACTGTAATGAGCTGCTCTGCATCTTCCTGCCTTGATTTCTCCTCTGTGAAACGGGGGGTGAATGTACTTTTCTGTCTTGCAAACCCTTGCACGATGACATGTGGTTCGACGGAACGCTCAGTGAGGAGCTTGAAGGCTCTGGAAAGGGCGGTTCCATTCTTTTGAGGCAGGCCCCGGTCAAGGTCTGGTCTGGACACTAAATTTACAAGAGAGAGACGTGGCGCGGCCAAAGTGCTCACAGCTGAGCAAGGGGAGCCAAAGCACGGGAGGAGGAAGAACCCTGAGGTCATGCAAGAAATGTTTAATTTGGTTTATTTGCTAAAGTCATCACGTGCTGGCTCCAAACCTTGACGGAAAACCCGAGCGGCACCGAAAAGCTGCCAACGCCTCTTTGTCAGGGAGTTCGCATTAAAAAAAAAAACCCAAGAGGAATGAAAATCACCAAAGTCCCCCGTCCCCCCCGCCCACGGCTCCCCAACGCTTGACCCCCTCGCCTTCCGGAGGCAGGCACAGCTTCACCCGGTCGCGGCCACCGTGACTCCCAGCTCCGGGCGGGGGGAAAGCAGCCNGCAAAAAACCCACGACCCGGGCCAAAAAAGGGGCGCCGCGGCGAAGAGAACGACGCGCCTCCTCCTCGTATTTCCTCCCCCGCCCACTTCCAGCGGCGGAGGGGCTCGGCTGGCTGCCGCCCGGGATGAAAAGTTAGCGGCGGCGGGATGCGCGGAGCGGCGCGGCGGTGAGTTGCCGGCGGCCCGGGCGGGCGGGCGGCGGGGACGCGGGGAAGCCCGGCCGGGCGGGGAGGAACCTCCGGGATCTCCGCGTCAGCCCCGGCGCTCTGCATCTGTCTCCGTGCATGTGTGTGTGTGTGTGTGTGTGTGTGTGTGTGTACACGCGTCCGGCCGGCCGTACCGGTGCCCCGGGGGCCGGGCTGTCACAAGGGGGGAGCGCGACGGGCACCGGCGCAGCGACCGGGGAAAGAGGAGGCGTGGGGCAAGAGTGATGGACGGTAACTTTTGCCTTCGGGCGAGCCGCTGTTTCGTGCCGGGCTGCTCCTCAGGACCTCCTACGGGGACCCCCTCGGAGTCCGCGGTGGAGAGGAGGGGGTCTCCGGGCTGCAAAACCCCGACGTCGGGGTCGGAGGGGGTGGGGGGGGGTGTTAGTGGAAGCCGTCCCGCGGCGCGTGTGCCGTGCCGTGCCGTGCCGTGCCGTGCCGCGCCGTGCCGTGCCGTGCCGTGCCGTCCCCGCCCCCACCGGCGGCCCGCGAGGAAACCCCCTCGGTGACCCCTCCCCCACCCCGTGCGAAGGGGGGAAGGGGGCGGGCCCGGGAGACCCGGTGACGTCACCGCTCCGGCCCCGTTTCCTGCAATAGAAAGTGAGAGAAGGTAAAACACCCCCCGCTCCCCCCCCCCTC
>WBNH01008614.1:51558-92672 GCA_013401255.1 Urocolius indicus
TCAGCATAAGGTTTTATTTAATTTCTAAATCTTTCTGCTATACCTGCAGATAAAGTGAACAACTTGACAGGCTGTTTTGGATTTTTTCCTCGGTTTTTTCCTTTAACGTTGAGTACTACCCTAGTAGAGAACCATTCCTCAGGATAACGTTTTCCAGCTCTCCTTTGTGCCGCTTGCAATCAGTTTCTTCTCCCGTTTGGGTCCTTTTATGCAGCAACAGACAAAAGAAACATTAAAAATTAATGATTATATTCCTCAACAGACTGTAGACTGAACGGGTGGTTGCAAGTAGGCTGTTTTAAGTGGATTTCAATTCCAATTTTTTTTTGTTAGAAAAACAAGGTTGTCTTTAAAAAGCCCACACAAACAAACTCCCGACATTCATACTAGTATCAAGTGCTACAAATCCTGTGTACTCCCCCCTTTGATTAGCTGTTCTTCATGAACTTGGCTGTTTTAGTTACCATTCTGAAGTTTATGTAAATGTTTAAAATTTCTTCCTGCTCTTTACTAGAGAAACCGAAATTATCGACACAAGGTAACATTACTGTTCCAAATAACAAAGAGTGGTTAATTTCATGTTTTCTTTACCTGGAAGAGCGGAATGACACCGGGTCACTTTTGTTTGGAAGTTCTTGCCTCTAAGTTGGCTGTAGTTGAGATTTCACGTCCTGTAGGGTTTCAGAAATCAAACAAAGTGCTCCTCAAACTGGAAGCCAAAATCGTGATAATAACAACACTTTGAAAAGAGAGAAAGCTTTGTTAATCTTGAAAAAAATAGACATAGGTTTGGGAATGCGAGTGCAGCTTTGTGACAGTTTAGGAGCACATCTGTGTATTTGGCTGTTAAGAGAGAGTTCCCTGGTCTGTGGGGGTTTATACGTACCGAGGCTTTGCTGGCTGCAGCCTCCTGTTAATGCAGGAGCTGCTGCAGCCACGTCGGACCACTCCAGGGCAGAAACTTGCTCTGCAACAGTTTGCAGATGGGTCAAGAGCCAGCGTGATTCCCTGCTGCACACCCATATTGCGGCAGAAATATCGCCCGGGGAAGTTCCTCTGGACTCGCATGCTCCATGTTGAGGAGCCCAGAGGTAGCCAGCGTTACAAACAGGGTGGGTTATTGCTCGTGCAGTGTGTGTTTGCCCTCCACTCTGCTCTCCCCTGCGTCTGGGATGTGAAGATCTTTATCTTAACCCCCCCCCCCCGCCTGATTGTCAAATTTGATGTAGTTTGCTGGATTTATCTGCATGGGACATGAAGGCGTTTTCTGGCTAGAAAACAGCTGACAAATGTGGAAAAAGTGCCTTAGTTTTCCTCATGCTTCCTGAGTAATCCCGAAAGGAGTTTCACCCTCGTGCAGTCTTCTTACGATACCGGAGCGTTTCGCTCACTGGAAGGATAGGTGCGGAAGGATTTCTTGTTCACTGCTGATTTCCATCACTGTTTGAGGATGAGAGGGAGCAGATGGGTGTCTTTGTTTTCCTTATCATTCCATACATCTCATAATATTTCTCTTCTTTTTTTTTCCTAGCATATGGATTAACTGGCCCCTTTGACAACTTTATGGAGCTGCTGTCTCTCTGCTTGCTGCACTTTCCGTTTCTGAGAGGAGAAAGAGGTGTATGAGATTAGAGGAAAATGCCTCGGACAAAGCAGATACATCCCAGAAATCTGAGAGGTATGTAGCTCTCATCTGAGAAATAAAAGCTCCTGAGAAACTTGGTTGTAATTCAGTTATGAGGTTAAAGGAATATGTATTTAAGAGGTCTGGTTTAATCCACAAACAGTTTGCGAGCAAGTTTTAGGAGTCGGCTGCAAGACAGCTCTCGTTTTGAGAGAAATAAGTGGAATCCGTTCTTCTTCCTGCAGTCAGCGTGCTTGACAGCACACTTGATTTCCTTCAGCTCACAGCACTAACCAGCACAAACTTTAAAAATGCAAAGGAAGACGTAACTTCCTTACCAGAGAGTTTGCAGTTGGCATATCCAAGGAGGTGGGAAAGGCGCGTGATGTAGACACAGCACGAGATCTGACAGCCGGTCGTTGATTTTCATGATAGGAATCAGTTTGGTCTTGCTTTTGAGGGGATGGAACTCTCCTCCCATGCGTGTCTTCTCACTGTTTATCATCTGTCACCCATGCTACCACGGGCATTGCTGGGTTTGACCTTGGTCCTGCCTTCGCAAAGCCAGATGGTAGCTCGTTGGCTATAGAAAGGAGCAAGCAGGCAAGCAACCGGCTCCACAAATGTGACCAGGCATTTCCTTGAATGAAATCCCAGTGCACTTAACCGAGCCTGGGACTGGCAGATGAACGTGAAGGATCTGATCCTATGGTTATTTGTTACTGTCTTGGTAGAATTGGCCCTGGAGGAATTAAATGAGGGGGAAAACAACAGGTCGGTTGAGGGCCAGATGTGTATGTCCAGGGAGAAAATGCTTCCATCCCCACCCTCGTATGCAGCTTTCGGGAGAACATGCTTCCACCTGCACCCTCATGTGTGTCTGTCATCAGCTTCCTTAATGGGAATGTTACAGTTGCATCCCTTCAGAGAATAAAAGCCATTACAAAACCATAAACGTCAACGTCAAGTTTTAGGGGCAGGAACAGCATTTGATTCCAGTTCTAACTTTATGCCAAACCCGAGCAAACACCCGCGTGTGTTTTGGTTAGTTTACAGTTGAGAGACCTCTCAAGTGCTACTGCATACAGCTGTGCCCACGACCTTGTGTTTGTGGTCTTGTAGTCTCTGCTGGACAGGACATTTCTTGCAGTGTCTTTATTGAGGAAGCGCTGAGCAGCGTCGTTTGGAGCAGCGTCTCCCATCACAGATCAGGGATTTCCCTTGCAGGTGATGCTGTATTTCCCCTCCCTACTGAACATGAAGCACTAACTTAGGGCAAGGTTTTTAATCGTGCTGCCTACCAGGTGGCTGACATAGCTGAGCTTCCGCTTTCTGATCAAGTGTGAGAGTGATCTAATTTTAGTGCTGTCCGATATCTGCTCTTGTATTGCTTGAAGCTTAATAGTTGTCTGTCGTAAAGCTTTCAGTTCTCTTACATGCATTTAAAATAAATAATCTAATTACACTCTTTATTGCATAAGAAATTAATTGCCTTCTTTTTTGTCCTTGGGTAATTTCCCCAGTCGTTTGGCTTTTATCACCCCCTGAAATAGCAGTTTTCATCAGTTCCTATTTTTCCACAACTATTGTAGTACTTGAATGAATGAAGATGTTGAGAAAGGAAATGCTGAGAAAGGAAACAGAGGTATATACAGTAAGCCCACAATCTGAAGTGATGTGGGAACCGTTAAATGACTGTTAAAACCACACAGGTGCTGCAAACTTCAGCACGTTCTGAGCATCTACTGCTACTATCATGGGTTATTAGAGGTGAAGTGATTTGAAAAATCAGTTTATTTCTCATTAGTTACGGCCTATTTCCATTTTTAGTCTAGATAATGAGGAAAACTGGATTTCAGTTTCTTTAGTCATTTTGTCAGTCTGAGAATATTGCAGAAAATATTTCCTTAATCCTCCCCCCCTCTATTTTTGCTGGAACTTGAGGAAGCTGAAAGATTTCACAGCTCTGTTTTCTTACAGCTTATTTTTCTCTCAACAAAGTTAGACTCATCATAAGTTGACACTCTTAACCATTAAACCTTAAAAAAACCTGTGGCTTTTGGTTAATGTGGTTAATCCATAGTAGTCTGTGTAGTTGAATCCATAGTAATTAGTACTGGTGATAACTACATCTGCAAAAAGTGTAAATATCTGTGGTCAAAGGTAAAACTTGGCAAACTCTTGTGTTTTATAACTTTTGGAAGACAAAGATGTAAGAGTAAGTCACTTGTATTTTTCACTTGAAAGGTATTTGTAAGTTGTCCAAACCTGGTTTGTCACCTGTTGTGCTGTGCACGAAGAACGTTTCCCATGGCCTGACCTGGCTTCTCCCTCCAGTGTCCCAACTCCTCTCGTTACCCCTGAGTCACCAACAGCTTTAACTGGACTCGTCCAAAACCCATCAATGTTTAACTTTTTTGAGAGATCACTGTTGAACAACCCTTGACACTCTCTGTCCTGTTGGGCATCAGATGAGCTGCTTGAGTTGCGTTTGCAGTCCAAGTCAGCCTAGAGAGTAAACAACCAAGTCCAAGAACCCAAAGTATTTTCCCCTAAAAAACCCTAAACGCAATCCCTCTCATCTTCTCTCATGAGAAAACGCACAGGAAAAAAATGAAGTTTTGTTGTTTAATATAGAGAACTAAATGTAAGGTTTTGGCAGGAAACCTTAAGGCTTTTCTTTTGGTGACATGTCTTGATTTTACTCATTTTGTATACTTGTGACACAGCTGACAGCCTTTGGCAGATTAGCAGTGGCCCTGATGTATGAGAACCAGTGAAGATCAGATTTATTTATTTATTGTGGGGGTTATTGTTTTGTGTGCTGAGGTCCTTTCCCCTCTCCCTCTTCTTGCCTTACACTGTTTCTAGATGAATCAATGTAGTCCTATACTGACTTGATTTTACAGCAGGAAAAATAATGTAGCAAGAAGACCGGACATGGGAAGCATTATTTGGCAGATAGTCTGAAATTTGTTCTTGTGCCTGTGTGTTAGTGACATGGTTTGAATGCCCAGCTGTGGCTGAATGGGCATTTTATATCTGAAGGGTACCAATAAGTCACCTGCCATGCTGTGCTCGTTTCATGATGTTGTTTTGTCCCATCAGCCAACTCTGCTTTTCACCCTAAGTACATCCTCACCTGAAAAATGTTGCCATCGCCAGTGGACCACTTTAGCAAGAGGAGCCGTGCACAGTGTCAGCCTCCTGACTGACTTAACACCTCCAGCAGTTGGAAAGAGTGGCTAAAATTTGACGGAAATGAGCTTCATGGGTCTCAAAAGGATGTGAATCAGATGCATGCAGCTTCTAGAAAGTGCGCAGTAGTTTCAAATGGAAAGGCATGCCCAGGAAAAGCCTGGCATGGGTTACCTGTCAGCTCTGTGGCTGGAGCTGTGTTTATAAGCAGATGTTCCTGATGTAGTCTCTTTTAATATTAAAGATGTGTATCGTGTTTTTAATTGTAGCGTCATTACTCACTCCTCCAGAAGATGTGTCCTGCAAAAGAGGAAAATCTGTCTTAGACATCCAGAGGTCATCTTTTCTTAATTTATTTGTGATATGAAGTTTTAGCTCACTAACAAAGATGTGGTGACACCCTATATTTATATGGCCAGTTTCTACACAGGTGTAACAAAATGTGTCACAGAAGCTGCAGTATCTTGTCAGAAGGTCAGCTACATTAGGGAATCATCCTTCAAGCAGGGCTGAGGGGATTTGTTCTTGTTGTCAGGTGGTTGTGAGGATATAGAAGGAAAAACAGCTGATGGTTTTGTTTACTTGGAAGTACCCAGCTGCAGAGTTTGAAATGAAAACGTATTTATTATGTCTGCAGTGTTTAGCACAGTGCTCTGATTCACCAGCACAGAACTGTAACAGAAATATTTTGGATTTCTCTAGATGAGCTTTCTGTTATCTTTCAGAAGACCAGTTGATGCTGTTTCTGCTTTTCTTTCTCAATCAAATATTTCCATTTGAAACAAATGGCTGACAGGCCCGTAAAGTTCAACAGCTGTCTCCAAGTCTCTTAACATTTTGCATTTGCTATGGAAATAAAAGTATAATACAAATAGCATTGCTTCACAGCTATTAAACAATCTGAAAAGTGCGCTGAAGTTGGCTGGAAAGCTGGATACATTCTGGGCCTTACGATGCCCAGAAGGTGCAGGCATCTACTGTGTCTTAAGTGTGACACAGCCAAGGCTCTTTGAGCTGATTTGAAGTTCTGATGTGCTTTCAGTACTGAAACAGGCCTGTCTACACTGAGAGCTGACAGGTTGGTATTTCTTATTGGTGTTAGGTCTACAAAACTCGGGAATGGTTTGGTGTGCTGTGCCTTAGTTCATCATTTGCATCAAATGATTTCAAGAAGCCCCTCGGATTTCCCAAGCCTCGCTTCTGTAACTTGTGTATCTTGTGGTTCAAAAGAAATGTGCAAGCACAACATTTGTCTTTTAGGTCTTGATGTTGTTTCTGAGGCAAAAAAGCCCCCAGTGCTTCTCTCTGAGGTGTTTCTGAGGGGCTGTTGATGCAGGACTGGTACATCAGAACCTCTCAGGGTCTGCGCTCTGTGGGCATCTGTAAAGATCCTGCACCTGTGTCTTGCTTACATTTCTGTAGCAGGTGTGAGAAACACAGGTGGGTCAAGAAGTCAGGGTTTGTAGTCTGTGACTTTGTTATAGAAACGTGCCTTGATTTGGCAACAGTTTTGTTTGCCTATGTCAGATTGTTTTGTTTAATTCCTTCTAGAAACCAAATATCAATGCAGAACCTCCTTCATGAAGGCAGAGAGAATCCCTGGCTCTGTTGGTATATCAGCAGCTGGAGCACCAGCAGATCTACCTGTAATGCAAGGAGCAGACTAAATCTCTTGTAGACCAAAGAAGCATTCTCTCTGTGACTCATACGCTTCTCATCTGGGAAATGGGATGATAATGTTTCTCTTTGGTTTTACTTTCCTTGTGTAGAGTGTAAGATATTTAGGCTGTTTCTCACGGTGTGTATGGTCCAACATCTTGCTCATTAGAGATCATGTTGGCTGCAGCCCAGAAGTTTTATTGTAATTTGAATAATGTCTACATTTACATGTGAAAAACCAGTCTAAAATACTCTGCAGTGTAAGAGAGGCTGGATTTGAACCTGAATTTGCCACCCTTTCCCATCACCTGTCCAGTTCCTGTCTTATTGTTCTGTGTCCCTAAATTTCATCAGATGTCTTCCACAGGATCTGGTCCTCTTCAGTGCACAGAATGGTTAGGGCTTGTGTTGGTGGCTGTATGTGATGAGCAAAAGCCTGTTGAGAGTGGATGGCAAGAGAGGAAAGAACAATGATGTGGATAACACTGCTCAGTCTTGCTTTGAGACAGCTGCCTTTAGTTCCTGCCTCTACTGTTGAATTTTGTGTGTGAGACACCAAATCCTTTGCAGCCAGGCACTAATTGCACGTGCTGCATTTTGCCTGAGTTGAGATGCCCAACTGCAGGTGGTCCACTCTGGCTACAGTCTGGGTGCAAAACACTGCAAAAAGTGCTAAGCAGTGGCTTCAGTCACCTAAATGATGTAAAAGATGAAGGAACTGGTAGTAAATAGAGCCAAGCAGTGAGCACAGCCCATTTTGCACACAGGCTTAGTTTGCGTAAACACCCTTACTTTAGGCATCCTTGAACTTCTTGCTTCTTTGCTTCACCATATTAACACTTAAAAGATATTCTAGCTTATAAAACACCAAACTAAAAACCCAAGGAGCTGCACTGTGATTCAGGGATGCATGAGCAGGTGTACCCTGCCTGGACCGGGCACTGGTGAGGGCGAAGAGGCTGCTCCCATCAGTGAGTCCTCAGCATCGCATTGCACAGTTTGGAGCTGTTGCCGAGACAGCCCCTGGAGCCAGGAGGGAATACTCACTGTGGGAGAAGTCTCTGGAGAGGAACATCTTTAATATCAGCGTTTCCCAGTTGGTTTCCAGACTGGTTTAAGCCATTGCTGTTGGAAGAGGAGGAGGAAGAAGCGTAGCATTGTGGGTGAGGGGTAATTTTTGTGCTGGATTGGTTGGGTCCCTAATGCTGGACACCCTACTCCTGCTGGAGCAGGTGGTGGTGGCAGCCAGGGAGGGACAGGGCAGAGACAAGTTTGTCTTGAGCCTCTGTCTTGAACTCCTTCTGAGAAACTGCATTGGCAATCTCTATTTACCATGTGCAAGCAGCAGACTTTTAAAGCTGCTTTAATTGTCCAAAGACAAGTATAGATTTTCATAAGGATAACAAAAGCTGATTTCTTGCTTTTCTCTCCAGAACTCCCTTTCTGGTGATAAATTCCAAAACTGGGAAGCAATGGAGGTTCTCCATGGATGATTTGAACAATTTTAGTGTACTGGTTAAACCAGGAGGATTTGCTGAATTGTTTGTCAGTTGACACCTTAATTAAAAACAAGATCAAACACTGCCTTCAAAATTTAGCATAGAACTTTCATTCAGAATCAACAAAATTTGGCTGAGATTTAAGCAGTTAAAAAGAGGTCCAGAAAACCAAACTTGATTGTAGCTGGCACTGTCAGCCTTGAAATATGTATTTATAGATTTCTGTTTGTGCACACTAAATATTTGCAAAAGAAAAGGGGGGATAATGCAAAGAGAGCCCGCTGGGTATGGACAGTGGCAAAAATAGGTGCTTTGAGTGGGAGGTAAAATAATAGGAAGAAGAAGGATGAAAGAACGGTGTTCCAGCTGACAGGATTGCAAATAAATACCTGCAAAAAAATGGTAGGGAGAGAAAAAGAAGGGAGGAAGGAGCTTAGCTCTGTTCTCTTGACAGCAGAACCCAACAAATTGCATTTTTTATGGGTATAAAATCGTAATTGCAGTCGGGCTGGATCTGGAAGAAATTGGTGAAGGGTAAGATTAAAACCAAATTAATTAATGTGGAAACAAAACAAGCAGCGATGAGGGATTTGAAAGCTATGCATAAGCCAGTTAATTTTCTTTCAGGAGATGGAAGCTGTGCAGATCAGTACTTCTGCCTCACCTTTACATCCTGTACCTTCCTTATTGCTCATTTGGTGGGGTCTGAGAAACGCTACGGAATCTGGCATTTGCTGAAGCACGTTGTGAACATTTGTGTTAGGAAGGTCATGAAAAAAAAAACGTAGCTGTGAAAAAGAGAAACAGAAAGTAAGATTTCAGCATTTGCACTTTCAAACGTTTCTATTAAAGCAGGCAGCTGGCTCTGGGATGAAACCTAAGTCCAGTCTCTTGAGGCCAGGTACAATTCCTTTCTGTACGAGTCCAGCTTTCTCATGAGCATTCAGAAGAAAATGACTTGTTGGTTTGTTGTTTCTTTTAAAATCCGTGCTCTCAGAATAGATTTTAGTTTTCTGTGAGTGTATATGTACCATAACTTCTAATGTGTGGACTGTGGGGGAAAGTGTGTGTGTGTGTGCACGTGAGCGCATGAACTTAAAAGTCATCCAACCAAAACACCCAACAGCCCCTTCTAACATGTAACCATTAGAAAAAGCAGCAGAATCCTGGGTAGGCTGGAGAAGCTTGTCTAAGAGAGCCTCTTTGTATGTTTATGGTCATTTAAATGGCTGTTATGGAAAAGGCAAAGGCTTATGCTCTCATTTCATTGACTTTTTTTCCTGTTTAAAAACTACGTAAGTTTCTCTGTTGACACTCCTGTCGGTGTTTTCAAACTTGGAAGGTGTCAGTCCAGCAGACCCGGTGGCTTTGGGCTGTGTTACTGCATAGTCTTATATATATATCTAATCCAATCAACTTTCCCAAGGGCATTGGTACTAATGAAAAATATCTTGTGAATTCTCTTTAATAAAAATGGTAGCAAAGGAATTGGCCGTGTGGTACTCGTTTCCTTCAAACTTGCAGTGTGCCTGTGTTGGGATGCTCGAAGGCATGTGTGTGATAAACCCTTACCTGCTGCTCCAGGTGAGGATTCTTGAGCTGTGGGAAGAATTCCCAGTCCTTGACAGGGTGGATGGGCGTGCAGGACCTTGCTCTGGGAGGGAGCTCAGTGACAACACACAGTTGTCTGCAGGTTGAAGGGTAGCCTCTGTTTGACCAAACACTTTGCAGAATTGCTAAAGAGGTGACAACTAATTTTTTCTAACCGCAGTCAGTCATTGTCACTGAAACAATCACCCTCTAACCCACCTTAATGTACTCAGGAAGCTCTCAGGACTCTGTTGTGGTGGTTATGTTGGTTTGGCTAGGCTTTTAATCCTGAAATGACTCTCTTTCAAGGCATGTATTTTGAGTTTCTTCTTGGGATGGGGCAGTTTGGTTTCAAATTGCAAACTGCTGTAAATATTTATGCTGGAAAACCTAAAGGAGACTTCAAAGAGCTGCACATTTTCAAAGAGCTAGTTATACCAGTATGTATTTCCTAGACTGGTTCGTTCTTTGGCATGTTGGACTCCTGGAGGAAGTATTTCAGTTCAGCAGTGGTTTATGAGATTATGGAGAGAGAAACTCAGGCTTTTATTCAGTTGGAAAAGTAAGATTTTCCTTGCTGTGTTAAAACAGATGAATAAACTGGACTTTAGATCTCCAAATTAGATGACCTGGGTGAAATGCAGTCTTTCCCCTCTGCTTGTTTAAATGTATCATAACTCAGAATATTTACATTAAGAAGAAGTATGGGGAGGAAAAAAATGCCCTATGGCAGATGTTTGGAAGCTTTGGTGATGCATTGGTGGGGGAAGTTGGGAAGCACTGGTTCTGTAGGGGAGGCAGTACTGTTTGTTTATGTACAAAAGCTTTTTAAATACCCTTAAAGCCTCTCTGGGAATGAGGCTGCTGGGAGAATATGCTGAGTTGGTGATTCCCGTTTGACCTTTGGTGGCAGATGAAAGAAGAAATGTCTCTGTAACTACCCCCAGGTCGGGGAAAAAGCAGAAGGAGCATTTTTTGTTGTGGCAAAGTTGAACAAGTCGCCTGTGTAGCTGTGTACTTGAAAGTTTCATATTTGACTTAACTTTGTGGATACTTGTATAATTGAATCTGGCTGGTGCAGTAAACTGGATTTAACATCTTTGATTACTGGCAGAAGCAATGAGTAGGAATGTATGTACATACGGTAAATCCCCTGTGAACTTTTCCCTCTCCTTGAATTCCCAGGTGTTTAAAAGATAAGTTCCCACCAAGTGCCCTGCATGAGCACGGGGTTGCAGACCTCCTGGGCTGAAATCACCAAAGCTTTGGAAGGAGCTGAGGGGAGGAAAAGCAACGGTTCAGTTCAGCAGGAGCCTGTGGTGTGGCGTCGCTACAAAACAACCGTGTGTGTGTTCCTAGTTACCTATGAAATATGTGGCTTGTGCCCTGCCAGCAGTGGTAGTCATGGAATATCCAGAGCACGCTGCATGGTTTCCTCAGACATTTTTGGCCTAATTTTGAGGGATGGGAAGGAGGGTAAGTTAACGTTGAATGGCATTGTTAAGGCAGATGAGAGCTTGCATTCTTGTTCTTACCCTAAAATTTACAATGCAGATGCAATAGGGAGTCAGGAAAAAGAAAGAAGTGTTTGGAAATGGCACTTAAAATATAATTTCTGTGGTTGTTTTGCTGTCCCATTACCTACAAGGAATCTGTAGCTGCTGTGCTTTTTGCCAAAGTGTGCATGTCTCTTGCACAGGACATGTACACATTTTACCTTTCTCTCTGCTTCAGGATTTCTCCCAGATCTATGGAGGAAACACAATGGTGTATGCATTAAATGCATTAACTGTGTTTCAAATATTTTGCTCTATAGTTTTCTGTTATAGTCTTTTATCCCCAATATGCCAAAATGCTCCCACAATTCTCAGGTGTCAGGAGACAGAGTTAAGGATGTAGGTTGTAATAGTTTAATGCCTTGAATCTTAAAAAAAGATTTGCAATCTGCAGTGTCAGGGCAATGCTTTTTGTGGCTAAGAGGCAGATTAGGAACTGTGAAAACACTAAACTTTATTGCTGGGATGATTTAATAATTTTCAAACAAATCTGTATGTAGTGTACACAGAGGACTTGCTGAATTTGTCTCGAGTATTGCATGGTGGGGTAGTACCCTTTCTCTTGGTAACAATTGATGGAACATTTAATTATGTTTTCCCTGAATGGGGTGTTTTTTTTTGCTTCTTTTAACCAGAGTATATTTCTGTGCCAAGAAAAATCTTAGATGTCTTTAAGAACACACTGGATGTATGCTCTGTTCAGTTATAGGTGGCTGTTAGCATGTTTCAAAACAGTCGTTTCTTTAGAATATAACTGTCAAACAGTGATGCAACTTCTGGAGATCCCAGAGAAAATGATGTTCTGGTACAGGATGATCTTATTTTGTCAGGCTTGTGGAGTTCGTCTTCAGTACCTCTTCAGCAAAGCTTGGTACCAGGACTGCCACAGGACCTCACCTACATGAAACCCGTTGCTGGCGTGCTAGAAAGAAAGTCAGTGTTTGTTGTTTGGCTGCTAAGGCAGATCTGCTTCCCTGTTGAAATGGTCATTCTACAGTCTCTTAGGCTCATTTATTAAGCTACTCATTAGGCTTGCTCAGAAGTCCTGCAGTCTTAACAGTTTCTGGTTTTCTGGAGCTTTTGAGCTCCTTAGTGTGTCATTTGCATGTGTGAGAGCACTGTCAAGGCAAAGTCACAGAATCAGAGAACCACAGAATGGTAGGGGTTGGAAGGGACCTTTAGAGATAATGTAGTCAAACCCCCCTGCAGAAGCAGGTCCCATCTAGGTCAGATCACAAAGTCTGCAATTCCCTGATGGAGCAGGCTGGGATCTCCTGCTTGGGGCTACCCTGGAATGAGTGGGCACCGCAGGCAGATCGAGGCACGTCCCAGTGCCCGTGGGAAGCTTTCACAGGCATTTTTTTTCTCTCGCATTCTTTTTCTCCAGAGTGACTTCCAGTTCTCACAATCTATGGATATTGCTTCTTTACCACTTTGCCTGCTAATGCAAATATAACCAACAGTCTAGCGAGCATCTAGGAAACAGGCAAATCCTCCCTGATTTTCCCTCCTGCCCTTAAGCCTCACAAACCTTTGATACTGCTAACATCTTCCATGCTTTCTTTTGCTTCCTGAACAATGTTTGGGAAAGTATAAAGAAATGTCTGCTGAAGCAACCCAGAGTTTACATGATGAGGCCTTAAAAAAATATAGCTAACAAAAATATATTCTTCAAGAATAACATCTTTGCAGTGCTTTGAGAAAGCAGAACAAGGAATTGGTTACAGAGAAGCATGATGTGTTAAAAAATCAAGGTTCAGAGGTTTGAGGAATGTGATACTTGCCTGTAAGACACTCAGGAAGCAATGCCAAGTAACGAATTTTCAGTATGTCTGGAAACTGACCCCATTCTTTTTAGTCAGTATTTCTACAAACAATGTGTCCAAGATGATGAAAGAACAAGTGTACCTGTGGTTGTGTTTCTCATGGGTCTGTATAAACAAGTTTAGAACTGTTTGTGAGTGCAAAAAAAGAGAGTTAATATTGAAATATTTTCTCAACTTTCATGGTAACTTCAGTACTTTTCCCCCCCCTCTTTTTGGGGAGCTGTGTGAGTGTATGTGTGGGGTGTCACAGTTCTTGATTTCCCCATTCTGTAAGAGATACACATTCTAGTAGCTTTTAAGTGTTCAGCCTCCATGCTTTAGTAAAATGCTGACCAGATTTGCACAGTGGATCTCTCCTGTTCACCATCTCAGACTGTCAAAGGGAGCTTAAGCAGGGAGTGGATGTGATGAGCTGGCTGGCATGCCCCCTGTGCCTAGCCGGGAGTGTAAGAGATAGATTGAGCCCTTTGAGGTATTGTGTCGGTGGACTTAAGCATTGTCACCTGTGGTCAGATATTAAACATGCAGCCAGTGAATTTCAGATTTTCAGCTTGGCTGGGAGATGAGAATTTGCACAGCATGGCTGGGGACAGTCCTGGCTCACCCATGCTGGCCTTCAGGAGCTGAACGTATTCATTCTAAAAACCTCTTCAAAAATACTTAGAGATGGGGAGGAATCTGGATGTCTTGGTGGTGGAAAATAATGGCTTGAGAAAGATGTAGTGGTCAGTGTTTTCCAGAGCTGGAAGTTTTTGGCTAACCGCGTACTTCTGCAAGGGCATTTAGAAACTAGAAATGCTTTTTAAATCTACTGAGGAAAGGAAAGGCAAGGAAAAAGGGACAGACCAAAGGAAAAGGGGACACAAAGGCTGTTTTTAAGCCAACAGAAAGGGTTAATGTTGATGCACAATTATGTGCTGACTACCTGCAAGTTAGTTTCAATCTCACGTTTTGAGTAAACACTGAGGCAAAACGTGTCTTTTGAGCTAATGTTTGTAATTAAATCAGCTTTTACTCCAAGAGGCATTTAAAACACAGGTTTGTCACCAGCAACTAAGACGTGTTTTGCAGAAGAACCCCCAGTAAATGGAAAGAAAGCTGGTCATCAGTTTTGATTAATGAGTCTGCTTTGTGTTCCTTAAATGTTTTCAGCCTGGATAGCAGGTATGTTGCACTGAAAACAGAAAATGCAATTGGAAACCCAAAATGCAATCTTACTCCAGCAAAAGTTGGGGCGTGGAGAACGGAGATAACCTTTCAGATGCTAAATGCTGGGCATGTGAGGTAAAAAACATGCAGGAGATGCACCCACCTCCCTCAGCCTTGTGAAGGGATAGCTGTGTGGCTGATATTTTTCACTTAGATGTGGGATTATGTGGTTTCTTAATCAGATAAGGGTAAAGGAAAAAGGGAGAGGGTGTGTTAGTTTTATTTTGTTCTGCTGTTTGGTTTTTTTCCCTTCAATTTCCACTTAGCCTACAACAGACTGAAAACATATTGACAAGTACTGTGGCTTCTGTTCCTGAACTAAATGTCTCTTGCCTCTCATTTTGTGAAAGATAATCGAGTGTGTATAGAAGTTTGGGAGGTTTTTTTTTTTTTGCTGAATTGTTTGAATAATTACCAATTTATGATAGCATCTGATCATTTAAATCTGCATTTCTGTATTTGCTTCCTAGATGTGTGGAGGACAGTTGCTGTTTCTTAGGCTGTTCATCATATTTCATCATATTTGTTAGGGTTCTTTCTTTTTCCATGTAAAAAAGTACTGATTCTGATAACAGTTATGAGGTACCAGAAACTTGTGGTTTGCTTCTGCTGCAAAGTTAGAGACTTCTGGCCCAAAGAGCTCTTACATCTTTCAGGGTTGCAAATCCTGGCTTTGTGAGAAAACGACTGATTCAACAGCAAGGTTGGCCTGCCACGTAAGCACACCATAAAAAATGAGCATCTGACAGCTCTGTGGCTTAAAGTAGTTGCTTTGAAACAGGCATATGGAAAATTCATGCAATGGGGATACTGTATCAAAACAATTTCTGTGGAGAGGCAAAACTGAATCCTTTCCCTCACTCCCTCCCTCCCTCATTGCTATCCCGTGACTCTCTGTTTTTACATTGTTTGGTTCTCACCTTTTGGCTTTGATTCCTCTTTAAAAATCACCATCTTACACGAGGATTGAACAGTTCCTCGAAGAACTTTTAGGCAGAATAGTTGAACTTTGAAGAGGAATATTGAGGTGGAGACACTTTTGAGAAGCCATGGTCCCTCTCCACTTAAAAGGAGAGACAATGTGCTGTGCTCATGCCTTGGAAAGGGAATTCCTGCACAGGATAATTTGATTCCCTTTCTTCCAAAGGAAACTCCATGTTCTTTCTGTGCTCTCTGACGACACCTTTTCTCCCTCCACCTGTATGTTTTTGTTGCATGAGTTTTTATGTGTTTTGCAAGGTTTTGTGTTAGTTTTCTACACGGGCTTGTAGAGCAAAGACATCTGTTTACACAGAGGGCATCTGTGGTTGTTGCTGACCTGGCAGAGGTTTTGAGAGCTGTGAAGGGATAGAAAGTAAACATAGACAAACAACAAATACAGCAATGTCCCTTCTCTCATAGCAGACAAGTTTATAACCTTCCTGGCTTCTTTTGTTTTGTCTTTTTTGTTTCTTTTTTTCTCTTCTCCTGCCTCAGATGTTTTAAAAGCAGTGAAAGGTAACGGTACCAAACCCAAGTAATTCACCGTTGTCAACTTTCCTGCATAAGTAATAGCCAAGCTATTTGGTGCTCTATGGTTTTACTCTTGCATTGGGATTGGAGCACCATTCATGCAGCCAGTTTTCTTCTCTCTCTGCTAGAAGAGAAATTAAGAGAATAGCTGGAACTGACTCAAGCATTCATCCTGTCATTTTTCTCCAGCCTCCTTCAAGTCATCCAAAACAATTCACTAGTACAACTTTTCACCAAAAATAAGGAACTCCCTTATTTTTTGTTGCACATTCTTCAACAGACCTTTCAAAATAAGGTATAGCTATTACAGCTACCACAAACACAAGCAGCAGTGGCACAGGAGGGTTAAGAAACAGCTTAACCAAGGTATGTAGGCACCTAACTCTACTAAAGCAATTGTGCCCAAAGCTCTTGCTGGATCAGGTACTGGAATGATTGGTTAGAGTCATGGTGGGAGATGAAGTCAAGTCTTTCCTGGCTGCCCTGGGTTAGCAGTAAGTCACTACTGACCAACAGTTTTCTGTGTTTTCCAAGAGAATCCTCTCCTAAAATTTCTGATCTGTGTGGCTGTCTTTACAATGCTCTTCCCCCACTGCCCTGCCTCTGTCATGTATTTGTGCCTAGTGCTCAGGGGTGTAGATTAATGTGGCATAGATGTGTTTGTCCAGGGGCCTGTGCCTTGCTGTGGCAGCAGGACACAGCTGAACAGCATCACCAGTTCCAAAGGCTGCCCGGTCTGTGCTTCCCTCTTTGGAGTTTAATCCGAGGGAAGCTCTCCATGGTGAATAAAGTGTTGAAAATAAGCTCCCTAAGATACAGTTAGACTTTTATTTGTCTTGAGAAGTAGTTAACAGCTGGAGGTCTTACTGCCAAGAGTCAGTTCGCTTTGGTAGTGGCCAGGTCCTCCTCTGTGTCCCTGCAACTACATTTGTGTCTCTTCAGTTCAGCTCAGTTGCAGTGAATATGGCAGATTCATAGAATCATTTTGGTTGGAAAAGACCTTTTAACATCATCAAGTCCAACCATTCCCCCACAACTGCCACAGCCACCACTAAACCATGTCCCTCAGCACCTCAGCTAGGTGGCTTTTAAATACCTCCATGATGGTGGCCCTGAACATGCAGGTCTGTGTGTATGGCCAGCCTGTTCAGTGGACTAGGGCTCACATTTTGAACTTCTGGAGCACTAGCCTAGCAGGTTCAGGGGACCTGACCCCAGTTATTTACAGGCTGTGAACATCTGATCTGGCTGCAACCTCTGTGAAACAGATGACTTCATGCCTGGGGAGCTGTGCAAGCCTGGGAGCCACAAAACATGAATCACAGGGGTTAGAGCCTCGTGGTGAGATAAAGGGAATAGAACTCTAGCTGTCTAGAGCTTGGAAAAGTTATTCTCCTCACTGTTGCTGTGTTGGTGCCCAGGAGTGCTGAGGAACTTGGTGTGATGCTGCATGGTGGGAGTCAGTGTGGGTTTATCCTTTATAAGTGCCTGCACGAGAAAAATGTGTTTGGAAAACCAAGTTGAAAATTACTGATTTGTTGCTTCTGCTTCATATGTAAATCCCAACGTGGGAACTGCTTATCTGCCTCTTTAGCTTTTTAAAGTCATGGAAGTCGAAGGATGCTGCAGTGTGGATGCATGAAGCCGTGCTTTTTGTGCAGTATCACTGCACAAAAAATAGTGGTGTGTGCAAAACACTCAGGAATCTGCTCACAGGGGAAGGAAGGAGCTGTTACTGTCCCAGCACTTTGCTGCTTTGCTCCCCTGGTAAAGCTTTGCCCAATACACACGTTGCTTCCCTTATTTTTTTTGCTCTTCCAGGCTATGCTGAATAATCATTGTAATAACTACGCAGGCTTCTAAGCAAAAAGTCTATTTGGAAGAAAAAAGCCACAGTTGTTTTTTTTTCCACAGAGATGAATCCAATTGCCCCACCCGTTTTCTTTACTCAGAAACTTGAGGCTCAGGAATTGCTGCAGCGCTGCTTTTCACAGCCGTGGTGGTTGCTTCATCCCCTTCCCGACAACTGTGCTCCTGCCACGGTGAGCAAGCACAGCGCTGCTCCCAAGCTCAGTGTATACAAAGTTCTCCATACAGTCAACAACAAAAAGTATTAGTTTGCAGTTGAGTGGATAAATGTATTCCCCAAAGAGAACTTTGTCTGTACCTCCGAGTGACTGACACTAATGTTGGAGCATGCAGCTAAGAGAAATAACGGGGTAAATTGTCTGTCTGTGTAGTCTTTGCTTCTTGATTTTTTTCCCTTTCCACTCTTGCTTAATGCCTGTGGAAGTAATTTGTTCTTACAGGTTATTTTATTTGCCTTCCCTTCCTCCAAGAAAAATGATATACACATACATAAACTATATACAGAGTATGTTACCTTAAAAAACTAGATTAAAAGAACATATTTGTGTAACTGAGACAAGAACTAGGAATTAGAAGGGCAGATTTGTGGCTTTTCCTTCAATGTTGATTCATTTTACATGTGCTCCTGTCCTGTATTGAGCTGAGGCTTTCGCTTTGCAGAAAGAGAGAAGCATGTACTCATGTCAAGAGTATAATTCCTAGTTATTTTCAGCAGGTGCTTAAACATATTTATAAATTCCAGCTTATAGCTGAGCAATTCAGTCTCAGCCTCCTGTATGTAAATTCATGGCAGAGGACACAATGAGGGGTTTGAGAGTATAAATGATACCTTTTTTCAGTGTGGAATTCCCATTTTGAGGCCAGGCCTAAAAATATCAAATGTTTCCACAAACAATTCCTGTGCTCTGCATGTTGAGTAATGGAGCTACAACCAAGGAGGGAGCTTCTACTGACAATCTCCCAAATGAATGCAGGAGTTCAAGTTGGGCTGGTTTATAGTTTTTATTATTGGTCATAGGCTCTTACCAGAAATCCAGATGTGCTTGAATCATCCAACAGATTAATGAGACAAAACGACTGTGGCTGCAGGATGTTTCTTTTGTGTGCTGTGGAGGATATGGTAAGTTCCAGTTAATCACTTCAAAATAGTTTTCAGAATGCAAATGAGGGAGTTCAGGCATGTAAACACAAGTTCTCAGACTTATTTTCAAGGTAGGCATTTGGATTGCATGCTATGAGATGTGGGGCTTGATTTAAAGGAACAATTTTCTCTCAGTGCTGTCCTTCTCCAGTGGAAGGTTGCAATAAATAACTTTGTTTTAACCCCTCTGAAAAAAACATTATCAGTAAATAAAAGGGAAATTCCAAAGGGAAAAGCCAAAGGGCGTAGAGGAACTCGACAGGGAAGGCAACAGTCCTTCTGGAACATTAGCTGAAGCGCTTCACTTTAGGAGTGTTTCAACGTAACAGAAACTTTTGAGTGGCTGCTCATTTGAGATGTCAAGTTCAGCGTGACAGTGAGTGAGCTGATGAGCTAAGGTATTTCTCAGTGCTCACGTCCAGTAGCTGTGCAGCACGTTTATGTGGCATCCCATTTTTTCCTTGCTGCTGCCATACTCACACAGCAAGGATTTAGTTTGAAGTTTAAAGCTGGCAGCAGGCACTCCTTGCACCAGCATCTGCTGTAGCCCAATGTATGCCCACGAGTAGCCTTCACTCTGTGTATTTATACTCTAAGCAGTAAATAACACTTGAGCTCTTTCTAAGCTTATTTCCAGATATTTTTCAGTGGCGTAGTGAGATGCTTGTTACAGACTGGGATGGGCTGTGGAGCTTTCACACAGTGACTTGTTGCTCACTCCAAGTTGTGTAGAAGTTTGTTTCTGAGAAAAGGGTGGAGTTTGCACCAAGTTCACTGCATCCTTTGGCAACGCAGAAGAGAGAGACCAAGTTTTTGCTGTTACTGATTGGCCTAATTTGTGTTTCTGCTTGCATGAGAATATATCCCAAATTTAAAGAGGGATTTGTTTCAGGGTCCTGTTAACCCTGAGAACCCTTGGAGGGCTTTTTTTTTTTTTTTAATTCCTGGCAGTAGAATGACATTCACTCTTTCTCTTATTTTGATTCTAATTTCAAAACATGATGGTAATTGTCTCAGTGAAATATCAGGTTAGCACTCATAAGAGACATTCTGGGGGTTATTTGGGTTGTTTTGTTTTTTTTTTTTTTTATTTTTTCACCAGTGGCTCATCTAGACTGAGGATGAGTGGGACTGTTGAGCCAGAGACACTGGTGGCAATGTTGGGGATGGTCAGGTACCTTTTAGCCTTTGATTGTTGTGGCAGTTAATACTTTTCTGTTTAATCCTGGTAAACCTTATTGCAAATAGCCAGATGTTTGTGCGTACTAGCATTATCTTTATTTTTCTGAATGTAATAAGGATGCTGATAGGCATGTCTTTGTTCCTAAGGCAAGCACAGTATTGATACAGGAGTCTCTTCTCTTGGGACATCAGAATCAAGTCTGGTATATGTTATTTCTGTATACATTCCCATACTTCTAGGCTTGTAATATTCTCTGGAATTCCCAGAGCTTTCTGCAAACAGCTTTATTATTAGATGTGTGCTTTCTCAAGTCTCTGCTGGGGTTATCTTCAATATCGTAATGACATTGAGGTCACACCTAGCAGCAAGACAGCCCAGGCCATATATACATAGGGGAAAGGGAGAAGCAGGCAGGGAACAGAGGCAGTACAAGGGGTTATGGAGGAATGAAGGCTGTGTATGAGAAATGTCTACATCTATTTATACATGAAACTTTCTTAGATCTTTCCCCATACTTGATTTTTTTGTGTTTACTTGAACTAAACAGTGGGAAGAGGCACAACAACGCCAGAGACCGCGGCACAGATTCTCATAGGAGTACACAGATTATGCTGTCCTGGAGAAGATTATTGTTACAATTAATGATATGCTTGAAAAGCAGCTGTTAGAATAGGAAAAGAAAAGATAAGAACAAGGATGGACAGTTGATGAAAAAGCTACCCAACAGAATTCCATCAGGATGGAGGAAGTGAGATCTGTGTTCTTGAACTGTGGAAAGGCTTTCCCATATCCCCATTACCCATGATTTGCAGCACAATGTGAAGAACTCTATGCTACACTTATGTATTGCAACCAAAAGTAAGAAAGTAGTAATGAGTCTGTTTTCAGTGTGTTGTGCTTTCTTTAATTTACAGCGTTGTCACTGTGCTGTGCTGCCATGAAGGACAGAATATAGCCTTTGTCCCTACTCAACATTAGCAGAACCAAGAATGATGCATGCAGTTGGCAAAGACTTCAACAACAGAGTCCCCATTCATTGCTGCCGAGTAGTTTGTTTTAGCTGTGTTACATAAGCCATTTGTGGTATAACTCAGGACGTTGCACAGAATAATATTAGGCATGGGTATCCATCTGTTGAACTGGATACTGAGAAGGGGGAAAAAAGACCTTATTGGAGTCAGTTGCTGGGATAGGCTTTCAGAAGCCAGCTGAGTCGAAGTATTGCTACCCATTCTCTTAGCGACATCGTATTGCAAGTGCTGAAGAAGCGACGAGAGACTTCAATAAATGCCCTACTTGCACAGAAATCTTCAGTTTTACTCTTTATGAATCTAATGGCAACTTAGGTGGTCTGTGAGTTATACACAGACGGGACTGGTGAGAGAAAGCTTTTTGTGAAAGCACCATGTGAATTACTGACTTCATGGTTTAATAATGGTCATGACGTTTCAGTGGGGCCGTAGGAACTATAAAGCAGGTAACGTTTTTGTCATTGAGCTTTGAAAAGTTACTGCTACTAGGTGTTGTGCTTCCAGATGGAATTGACCTGCCTTTGGTAGTTAAGGTTCTTCACGGTAAGTATGCCAAATATTACCAAGTAGAATGTTTTTGCTTAGAATGGAGAGAAGGAAAAAGAGCAGCTGACATACATCAGAAGTTGGGTGATACTGAAAATATTGCCTTGCCATCCTGACTGTTGTATGACGAAGCGAAATTCTGCATCAGACTCTCTTCAATTAAAGTGATAGATCTACGCATTTTTGTTTTGAAGGACTTTAGGAAAAAAAAAAGCTGAAAACAGGCATTTCCCAGAGTCACAGGTCCCTTTTGCCTTTGCTTTGTCTGCACTGTGCCAGGGAGGCACTGGACATTGCCTGCTTGGCAACACATCTTGGCATTTGATACCACTAGTCCTCAGTGTGACCTTGCAGAGCGACTAGAGATGCTTGGAGAAACTTCAAGCAAAAACTAGTTTCATTTCAGCCAGGGGGTTCTTGATTAGCTTAGTCAGCACAAGCAAAAAATATATAAAGTACAACAACAAAGTGCAGGCTCAGAGAGTGTGATACGCTCTGTTCAACCTGTTCCTCTGGAATTTTGTCCAAGGTGTTTTCTAGCTAAAGAAACCTGACGATTCATCTCTGTGTAGGTGCTCTTTGCCTTTGTAATGCTCTTTTTTTCTATGGAGGAGGCTTTCCTAGAATTCAAGGATTGTTTTTTTAAGCTCCTTTTTTTCTGTTTAGTTATGGGGCAAACCACGATGCTTGTCCTCTCTAATTCTTTCAGCTTATCTGCAAACAGGAGAATCATTCACATTCCTGTGTTTTACCTCTTAATAATCCAGTTACATCATATACTACAGGAGTTTTATTGCATCATGTAGCACTTCCAGGGCCATAACACTTTACTGCTGTTATGTGTGACATTAACATGCACTGTTAGTTTTACTTAGGGACCGAACCTGACGTACTAAATCGATGACAGACTTGGCCTTGGAGGGGGATGATATTTCTAAACTGTGTTTAACTACTAGCTTCTTCTACAGTTAATAATTGTTGGGGGCTCTGGCCATCACAGTAGTCAATTATTAAAAACAATTTGGGAGTCTATTGTAAGGGTGGATTTTGATATTCATAAATATATAGAGATGGGAAGTGCTGATGAATGTGTTAGGTCATTTTTCATGGTTTGGGGGGGCTTTTTACATTTGTCTGTAAAATGAAAAGCACTCCATTAACTCAGTTTATTGAAATGCAGCCTTATACGTATAGCAAAGTCTTCTGGAGTTAGGCCATGCAAAGAAAGAAAACGGGAATGTTTTTCGTTTGCGTTTGGAAACTAATTTGAATTTAAAGGACTTACGTAGAAATCAGGGAATGTTCCAGCTCTGTGGACATACTTATTCTAGGGCAAAAAATGTGTTGTGTGTCTGTTTAGCTCTAGAATTCTTCTGTTTTTATAATAGGATTCTATCAAGAATAGCTACTAGCTGTACACAGCCAGCGTATGAAATTTCTCTGGATCTTACTTGGGTTCCCAAGGAGGCATTGCTCAAGTATTATTTAAGTATCAGATTTCAAGCTGAATATTTTCAGCCAGCTTGTTTTGCAAGCCCCTAAAATTACTGTAAGTGAGAGAAAGGGAAAAAAATGGAATTTGTGCTTTTGATAACAATATGTATGTAATCAGCACCTCCTGGTTAATGAATTAGTTGGCTGTTTCTTTCATACAGCAATAGGAGGGAGAACTGCTGGGATAATCAGCAAGTATTAGCAGTGAGATTCAGCAATGTATATGTTGGTTACTATTTCCTTTAAATAGTTTTGAAGTAGACTAGATCAACATTTTGAATGCATCTCTCTATGTGTCTAATTATTTTCCAGAAGCTGAGGCAAATTAAGTAGTATAAACTGTACAGCGTTTTTTTCTTAAACCTCGAGGAAGCATGCTGAATGGTTTTATTTCGCTTTTACAATGTAATCACAGCCTGCAGAATAAACTCTTAATTTTGATTTTTTAATGCATTGAACATATTTGAAGGCTTTTTTTTTTTTGCAAAGAGGATTTCTGTAATGTTGATATTATAAATGTCTTTTTCTTCGATAGTGATAAGAATATGTTCTTTCTACAGATACCTCTTGGGATTGCAACATATTGTAAGATATTTGGGCAGAAGCCCTGTTAAAATTTAGAGTTCATTGCTTAGAGCTCTCTCAGAATCCAGGTGTTAAGAGGTAGATGCATCAGCAGAGAATAAATTCCTCTTTGGTGGTGACTACTAAACCTGTGCCCTCAACAGTGTTAAGTTCCAGCACGCAGACTTGTCTTTAAGTATAGTCTCCTACCAACTGGACAGAAAAACAAGCCAAAGCAGGCACAAGGCCATTCCCTGAGCAACACAGAGAGGACAGTGTGTGGCTGGCCATCCCTTGCATGGCAAAAGGTGGAGCAGCTTTGAAGGGAAAAGCAGTGGGAAAAGTTGCAGTTGAGGGAAGGTTGTGTTGTAGGTGTTGGTCTGGCCCTTGGCTCCCCAGCCCCACACTGTTCTTCCAACATAGGTCTGCTTGTGCATCGTACCTTTTTTTTTTTCTCAGGGATCTTGTGATCCCCAAGGCAGGGGAGGAAAGGACTGTTGAAGAAGGGACCAGACAGCTCCTAGGCTGGGCTGGACTTTAGTTTGGGGCGGTGGAAGCAGCCCTCTGGAGGGAATGCTTGCAGAGGATGTTGGATGTTATCCACACTTAGATGAATACTCCTGCTGATGGCAAGGTGTCCTGCTTTTAGCCAGGGCAGAGTAAATTTTCTCTCTAGCAGCTATTACAGTGCTGTGTTTTAGATTTAGTGTGAGAATAATACTGATAACATGCTGATGGTTTAGCTGTTGCTTACGTAGTGCTTACACTAAATTAAGGTCGTTTCGGTTTCCTGTGCTCTGCCAGTGAGGAAGGGCACAGGAAACTGAGAGGAAGGATGGCCAGGACAGCTGACCCCAACTAGCCACAGGGCTATTGTGTACCATAGGACATGATGCCCAGTATAGAAACTGGGGGGAGTGGCTGGAGAGGGGTGGATCGATGCTCAGGCATTGGTCGGGTGAAAATTGCATTGGGCATCACTTGTCTTTTCTTGGGTTTTGGTATTCCTTTTCAATAATATTATTATTATTGTTATTACATTTTTAGTTATTACATTGTTCTTACCTCAGCCTAAGAGTTAGGAGTTGTTTTGTTTTGGGATTCCCTGTCACACTGAGAGGGAGAGGAGTGAGTGAGCAGCTGTGTGGTGTTTAGTTGCTGGCTGGAGTTAAACCGTGACACAGATGTTTATGTGTGTTTTGATTGTTGGGGTGGGGGGGGATTGTTTGGTTTGGGGTGGGTTTTTTTGTTTGTTTGTTTGTTTTTAATAGAAACAACAGTAGAGAAAACAGTGCTGTATGTTTAAGTTGCAATTCTTTTAACTCTAACAAAACCAAGGAGGAAACCAACGAGCCAGTCAGCCAGCTTGGAGCAGGTGTGTTTTTCCCAGTTAGGGAGCCTCATTGGTAGCATAATAGCTTTGTAGAGTTTGTTATTTGTCATTCATTAATGTTATACAGGTTCCTTTCTCGGTCATGGCAGCTGTCACCTGAGGATGCTGGTGCCAGGGAGCAGAGGGTCCCCTGCTGACAGCCGGGCTTGTGCCCAAGTCCAATGCCCTGTTGGGTAGGCAATACCTGCCTGAGCAAGGAGCCAGGGTTCATGAGGTGGAGAGGGTTGTACCAGCTGTGGTTTTTGGGTAGATCCAAGACCTCTGTGCCCCTCTGAGGTACGAAGGTAATTGAAATCGTTTCAGCATGACCTTGGGGCTCTCTGGTATGCTTTCTGTTGGGTGGTAGAGACCACATTTCAGTGTGTTCTGGTCATAGGATGTGACTGCTTTTCCCTCAAAAAGCTAGTGATAACTCATTATTTTCTGTTTACCAACTATACTGTCCCTCTGCAAGAGATTTGGTAACAATGTCGTGAGTTGCAGCAGTATTTTTATCAGATACCCAGTAAAAGTACGTTCCAGGAAGCACTCAGGATTGTGAAAAGACATCTTGCAAGCGTAATTTTTCTAGTACAATAGTGCTGTAACTACAGGAAACCATGCTATGTCTTTTGTATTAAAAAATAAGGTTGGTTTAAGTTACAAACAGCTGGAGAAGCCGAGGTCACCAAGACAAAAGAAATGGCCAACACACAATTTTGAATCTGACTATCTTTGTACTCTTCTCACGTCTGAAGGCTGCCAAATTCTAGATGCTGTCTTTGCTGGGAACTAACCCATGCTCTCTGGCATGATTTTTACTTCCCCTTATGTCTACGTTTGAAAGAGCATATGTGTAGTCCCTGAATGAATGTAGTGGTTAACAAGCTATGATTACAACTCACAAAACATATTTGCTAAAGTCAGTTTTGTAATGCCTAATGGGAAACAAAACCAGAGCTACTAAAACAGGAATACTGCTATACGTGTGTGTTTCATAGGTGGGAAAAGCTGAAGGAAAGATGCTCTTCTGAATTTTCATGATTACACTTCTTCCTTTTGGATTCTTACTGGAATTCTGGGGACAAAACTTGGTTCTTTGGTATATACTTGTTTTCCCTGGTAGGACAGGACATTGCTATATGGCAGGAACAGCAAGTTACGGTCATTACACGAGGAGTAGTTTAATCCTTCATGGTTACATGCCTGTAAAGCAGCACTCTTGAGAGGTCAGTCTGTAGTCAGCAGCATCTCTGCTCTTCCTAAAATAAGAGAGACCTTTGCTGCCCAGCTCGAGTAGCACTGAATTCAGGAGCTAATTCAGTTGGTAACTGCTAGTTTAAACACGGCACAAAATTAGAGGTTTAATTACAAAGTGCTAATGCTTACCAGTGTTCTTAACCTCGGGTGCTAAGTCCTGAGCCAGAGCTTCCTGAAGTTGGCATCAACTATTAGATTGTTCTTTTTTTTTTTTTNGGCTGGAGAGGGGTGGATCGATGCTCAGGCATTGGTCGGGTGAAAATTGCATTGGGCATCACTTGTCTTTTCTTGGGTTTTGGTATTCCTTTTCAATAATATTATTATTATTGTTATTACATTTTTAGTTATTACATTGTTCTTACCTCAGCCTAAGAGTTAGGAGTTGTTTTGTTTTGGGATTCCCTGTCACACTGAGAGGGAGAGGAGTGAGTGAGCAGCTGTGTGGTGTTTAGTTGCTGGCTGGAGTTAAACCGTGACACAGATGTTTATGTGTGTTTTGATTGTTGGGGTGGGGGGGGATTGTTTGGTTTGGGGTGGGTTTTTTTGTTTGTTTGTTTGTTTTTAATAGAAACAACAGTAGAGAAAACAGTGCTGTATGTTTAAGTTGCAATTCTTTTAACTCTAACAAAACCAAGGAGGAAACCAACGAGCCAGTCAGCCAGCTTGGAGCAGGTGTGTTTTTCCCAGTTAGGGAGCCTCATTGGTAGCATAATAGCTTTGTAGAGTTTGTTATTTGTCATTCATTAATGTTATACAGGTTCCTTTCTCGGTCATGGCAGCTGTCACCTGAGGATGCTGGTGCCAGGGAGCAGAGGGTCCCCTGCTGACAGCCGGGCTTGTGCCCAAGTCCAATGCCCTGTTGGGTAGGCAATACCTGCCTGAGCAAGGAGCCAGGGTTCATGAGGTGGAGAGGGTTGTACCAGCTGTGGTTTTTGGGTAGATCCAAGACCTCTGTGCCCCTCTGAGGTACGAAGGTAATTGAAATCGTTTCAGCATGACCTTGGGGCTCTCTGGTATGCTTTCTGTTGGGTGGTAGAGACCACATTTCAGTGTGTTCTGGTCATAGGATGTGACTGCTTTTCCCTCAAAAAGCTAGTGATAACTCATTATTTTCTGTTTACCAACTATACTGTCCCTCTGCAAGAGATTTGGTAACAATGTCGTGAGTTGCAGCAGTATTTTTATCAGATACCCAGTAAAAGTACGTTCCAGGAAGCACTCAGGATTGTGAAAAGACATCTTGCAAGCGTAATTTTTCTAGTACAATAGTGCTGTAACTACAGGAAACCATGCTATGTCTTTTGTATTAAAAAATAAGGTTGGTTTAAGTTACAAACAGCTGGAGAAGCCGAGGTCACCAAGACAAAAGAAATGGCCAACACACAATTTTGAATCTGACTATCTTTGTACTCTTCTCACGTCTGAAGGCTGCCAAATTCTAGATGCTGTCTTTGCTGGGAACTAACCCATGCTCTCTGGCATGATTTTTACTTCCCCTTATGTCTACGTTTGAAAGAGCATATGTGTAGTCCCTGAATGAATGTAGTGGTTAACAAGCTATGATTACAACTCACAAAACATATTTGCTAAAGTCAGTTTTGTAATGCCTAATGGGAAACAAAACCAGAGCTACTAAAACAGGAATACTGCTATACGTGTGTGTTTCATAGGTGGGAAAAGCTGAAGGAAAGATGCTCTTCTGAATTTTCATGATTACACTTCTTCCTTTTGGATTCTTACTGGAATTCTGGGGACAAAACTTGGTTCTTTGGTATATACTTGTTTTCCCTGGTAGGACAGGACATTGCTATATGGCAGGAACAGCAAGTTACGGTCATTACACGAGGAGTAGTTTAATCCTTCATGGTTACATGCCTGTAAAGCAGCACTCTTGAGAGGTCAGTCTGTAGTCAGCAGCATCTCTGCTCTTCCTAAAATAAGAGAGACCTTTGCTGCCCAGCTCGAGTAGCACTGAATTCAGGAGCTAATTCAGTTGGTAACTGCTAGTTTAAACACGGCACAAAATTAGAGGTTTAATTACAAAGTGCTAATGCTTACCAGTGTTCTTAACCTCGGGTGCTAAGTCCTGAGCCAGAGCTTCCTGAAGTTGGCATCAACTATTAGATTGTTCTTTTTTTTTTTTTAATGAAAAAGGAACTTGAGATTAATTTACTTGCCTTCTTTCATCTGGTGCTTCATGTTGGATTTTTCCACGTGACTGTTGCTGTGAAGGTTAGGAACCTAAGAAGAAAACCTGAGATTTCTGTGACCTTTTGCTTCCTCTATCAAATGCCTTAAGAAGTTATCAAATGCTGCCAAAGTTTATGATGTCATTAAAGACTTATTAACACCTTCTATAACTGCTTCATGCTCAGAGTGGAAGAAGAAACTCAGTTATAGCATGTTGTGTAACCAAGCAGGCTGGCTTGCATCTTCAAAAACAGAACCGAAAGTCTCTTTTTTTCAAATTAACTTTTAGATGCCTGTATAAATACACTGATGAGGGGCAGCTGAGGGAGCTGGGGTTGGTTTAGTCTGGAGAAGAGGAGGCTGAGAGGAGACATGATCACTCTCTACAAACTCCCTGACATGAGGTTGTGGCAAGATGGGGTTTAGTCTCTTTTCTCAAGTGACAAGAGAAAACGGCCTCAAGTTGAACCAAGTGTTTAGACTGGAGATTAGGAAGAGCTTTTTCAATGAGAGAGTTGCTAAACACTGAAATAGGTTGCTCAGGGCAGTGGTGGGGTCCCCGTGGCTGGAAATATCTGAAAGCTACGTAGCTGAGGTGCTGGAGGACACGGGCTAGTGACATGCTTGGCAGTGTGAGGTGAATGGTTGGACTCGATGATCTTAAAGGTCTTTTGCAACCAAAAGAACCTCTGATTCTATACATGTGTATCTAAATATGTGCTTTTGCTTTTTTTTTTTTTTTCTGGTTAATTCCCCTAAGAATATTTGTGGGTTATCTGCTGTGGGAACTTTCTGTGGTTACCCGATAACCTTTATACAAACCAGGAAGAAGTGGCCTTTCTCATTTCAAAATGAGTTGAGGCATAGCTGCTAGGTACTTTCCAGTAAGTGCAGCGTGCCTTCCCCTGTGGCTAGTGCATACAAGCCTCTCTCACTGCAGCTGCTGTGACTGTGTCTTGTGAAGCGAGAGACCGTGTCTGCCATGCACTTGCATGAGATTTTGGCTGCCTCAGAGAAAGAGAGCGTTGCTGTGACCAGTATAAATGAAATGTGACCACAGCTTAACTTTCTGTTTATTTTCCTTAGGAGTTTTGGAGCATATGTGCATGTGTGAGGTACATACACATTCAGAAACTTTCCATCAAATGAAGCCCAGTATTACATCAATCCTAAAGCACCTGCACAGAACAACAGAAGAACATAAACTTTTCAGTTAAGCACCCTTGGTCCTGGCTTTGTGACAGAAAGCTGAGTGTCTGCCCAATAATGGTTCTGACAAATTGTTTGTCAAAAACTGCTGCAGTTAAACTTAACAGTTGCTCTATTTGAGATATGACTCTGAAACAAGTAGCTGAAAATAAGTTATGCATGTGTTGTGGACAAGGCTTTGCTAAGTGAAGCATGTCTTAGTAATGTAATTACTGAGGTGTTCTGTCCTGCCTGAATTGTTTTCTTGGAGAGCTTCAGGAAAGCCATGAAGATGGTGAGAGGGCTGGAGTACCTCTCTTGTGAAGACAGGCCGAGAGAGTTGGGACTCAAGTTGATTGGTATAAAAATCACAGTAATTTTTCACATCCTTGCTGGAGTGGTCCTTCAGGCTTTCTTCTTTTTTCTACTCTCTATATGTGAAATATGTCTTATTTTAGTCAGCCCTGATACAAGAGCAAAGTCTGATGTTGCTCTTGGTTTTTCTGTATTAGTCAGTGTTGTTATTGCTGATGCATCACAGAATCGCAGTGAAGGTCAGAGACCTTTGCTTTTAAATGTTTGGAGAAGGAGGACACCAGGAGTGTCCTCATATTCCTGGAACTCAATATGCTTGTCTCACTGCTTTTCTTCCACTACCTTCCACCTTGTAGCGTGGTGTAGAGAAATTAGGAGTGTCAGTGGAGAAGGACAGCCAGTAGAGAACAAAAAGGTTGGTAGGAGGGAGGCAAGAGAGAGGAGGAGAAGAAAGGAGAAAAGAACAGATAAGAAAAACACCGTGGAAACTTAAAAGAAAGTTGTGGGAGAACAGGGGGGAAAAAATCACTTCTTTAGATTCATCCTGAACTTGGAGCTGTAATGAAGTGTGGGCTACACACACAATGGGGCAGCTGATGAATGGTTAGCACTTACAATCAGCTGAGAGAAATCCCTATTTTTTGAGGGACAGTGTAAATAAGTAAAATAGCTTTCACCCCAAACTACTACTAATCTGTGTAAACAAAATACATGTAGGAGAGCAAAGCCATACACTTTATTTAGAAGTAGGATGCAAGGAGACTGATGTCCTCAAATAATATGCATCGTATGCTGGTATAGTATCTAAAAGTGACAGGTGGTGTTCAAGCAGATTTTTGCCCTTTCCTGTTTGCAGCCCTTTTAGCATCTACCTGCCAACCCCTGCTTTGATTATTTTTCTGTAGCTGATTGCAAGGACTTTGGGGTTTTTGTGCAGTTCCAGGTGACTTGCAGTACTCCATTTGGTTATGCCAACTTTAATCATTCTGCCTTAGACTTACTGTTGAGGAGCAGGTACCTGACCTTTGCCCAGGATCACCAGGGACAGCAAGACTGAAGCCTCTCTTCTTTCTGTGTCTCATAGGCCTCAGTGGGCATTTGGTGCAGGGCAAAGAGTGAGATGGTTTGCCTGGATGCAGGATCACATGGCTGAACTAGGTCCCCAAGAACTGGCAAAGTCTTGGTCATTTCTGACAGCAGTTATCATGTATAGATATATGTTCTCACCCTACTAAAACCCCCCAAGTATATAATTTATGTATTTGAGATGTTTGTATACGTATACACATATATCATATATATTCCATTCAAGTGCTTTTCTTTCTGTCAGAAAGTTTTTCTCACTGCCTTGGTAAAGACTTTCTTCTGGTCATTTGAAAGTAAGTTCCTTTCTTCTTTGCATTGTCCTTCTGAACAGTTGAAGGCTGTTACGTTGTCTCTCTTTTGTTTAGATCAGGTATGTAATCCATCCTTTTTCTCCCCTTCTCTTAATATCATCCAACTTGTCCTTTCATGGAGTGCAGCAGTGGAACTTGACCAAATGTTCCCATGGACATCTCCAGTAATGGAAAGTACAGCAGAAGGCCTTCCTTAGAGACCTCCATTGCTGTCTGTGTGATCCAGCACAACATTTCATTTTTTGCAAGAGTGCAATAATGTTGATGGTTATGTAGCTTATCACAACCTGTAGCTCCCTTCACAGAACTCCTGCTAGGCTAGGAGAGCGTGAGTTGAGTGATTGATAAAAGGTGAAGAGCTAGTGGTGAGGCTAGCATGGGATAATGAAATAGAAGAAGGAATAACAGAGACTTAAAGGAAAACCACTTGACTAAAGAATCTGTAAAAAAAACTATTTCAGCTTGGGGGGGAAAAAAGAAGGATAAAACTTGGAATATTTTTTCCACAGTGACTAGATCTGATGCCAAAAGGCATTTGGCAATACATGTGCTGAAGTTCAGTTTGGGTGTCAAGGTTATAACCTGATTGACATCTAGGAGACAGCCAAGGAAAACTGTTTTTCTTGTATATGTGAGATAGTATTATTAACAGGATTGATGAATGCTAACATTTGCCTGCATGTCTTGGTGCATGCTGAAATCTGTCACATTGCAGCCCCAAGTTACTTTTCTGTGTCATCCTTTCATATTCTTTGTGCAAAAAAAGAGCACAATTTGAGTCATTTTCGTATAAAGCATTAGATAAATTCAGTTGCTTTTGTTTATATGTGTTTTCTTGTGACAACACTGATTTATTTATTTTTTTTAAGTTGAAGAAGTGATGTTTTAAACTTTGTTGTTGTCTTTTTTTTTAACCCCACATTTCCAATGGCAGGGTTGCTTGTGCAGTGTCTGGGGTTGGGTACCTTGGCAGAACAACTCTCATGATGCTTTTGGATATTTAGGACATGCATAGCAAGCTTTTCCTTTCTGAAAAGAGAGGAAATCCTCACTCATTGAAACAATTTGTCTTTCAGATTGGACTAAATACTGTGAGTCTTTGTAGCAGGCTAAAATCCTGCAAAATTTCACCACTGTATTTCTCCCAGTAATCCCAAGATTGTTTGTTCAGCTGCTTTTATTCAGTGGAGCACTTAGTGTGAGTGTCTGGGGGGGAAAAAAAAAGAGGTGATTAAAGCATGGAACTTCAAAAAAAGTTCTTTGACATAGATATGTTGTTTCAAACTCCTTTCCCTGTTGGCATCATGTGTTGTGTGTCTGTGTCCTGTGTGACCTGAAGTAGGTGAACCTGCTTCAGCAAGGGGGTTGGACTAGATGATCTCTAAAGGGTCCCTTCCAACCCCTATCCTTCTGTGATTCTCTGCTGTGTGTTTGAGCACTCTGAGAGGAATGGCAACTCTTTGGACCCCTGAGGCAGCTGAAGTTGCTGGAAAAAGGTGCAGAAGAGGAGTAACTACTGTGGCAAATGCCGGGGTTCACCTTGTGTTGTCTGATCCCAATGATGGGCCTTAAGCCCCGACTGACAACACCATTCCCCTTGGTTAGGAATCTGCTTCCAGATGCTTTCTTTTGGAGAGTTGCAGAGCTGTGACTGCACCCTGCTTCCCTTCAACATTTCCTCTTTAGCCTAAACAGAGCTGTTTTAACACAGGCCACCCTACGCTGCTTCCCTGGCCTCAGCAGAGGTGGGGACAGTCAAATAGAGCTGTGTGAGGACTGGAGACTGTGCTGGATTTGGGAGCAGGAAAATTTCAAATTTCAGATTGGAGATTAGGAATAACTTCTTCATGGAGAGGGTTTTCAAGTACTGTCCCAAGCTGTCCAAGGAGGTGGTGGAGTTCCCCATCCCTCGATATATTTAAAAGCTGTGTAGCTGAGGTGCTGAGGGACATATATGGTTTAGTGGTGGATTTGGCAGCAGAAAGTGAGTGGTTGGACTTAATGAGCTTAAAGGTATTTTCCAACCAATACAATTTTATAATTCTGTGAAATATTGACTATATTTGTTTCGAATTTCTGACCCAACCACTGCTGAATTAGCCAAGGACTGGGTTGAGATCATAGAGGAAACTAGGAGCTTTATTTCTCCTTTGGTTTTTCACTTTGGGCTATTTGGAAGCAAAACTTCACAGACTGAATAGAAACACATTGTTTAGTTTAATTTAGTTTTTACACTATGGTCTGGGTTAAAGGTCTTGGTTTGGGTTTGGTGTTTTTTAACCAGTTGAATTCACATAATAATACTCTCAGTAACCCTGTGGTGCTTCTTCTATCCTTGAGTACATGCACTGCTGGGAGGAGACAGAGCTGTGGAACTGAGCTGTGCTTTGCCTTTCAAGACCTGCGCATCAGCCACTACATTATTTGTGATGTGGCATGTTCTGCATTCAGTAATGAAATGCGAGTTGCAGGGTTTGCAGAAGTGCTGAGTAACTACTCCTTCCCTTTTATTTTGCTTTAAATGATTCAAAAAGATGCTTATACAAAGCTGTGGGCGCCCTACTGCATAATTAATGCTACAACAAAACCACAGCAGTATTCAAATAATTAGTCAAAAAAGAGCTCTGCCAGTCTGCTACCTACAGATAATTCTGTCCTACCTTTTTATTGCTCTGGAAATGTAGAGCCAGGTCTCTCCACAATCAGTTTTAAAGAGATGGCTTTTGCTGAAGCCCCGCTCTGTTCAGATTGAAGGAGGGGTAAAAAGAGCAGGAGCAAAGAGCTGACGTGACCCTGGAGAGCTCAAAGGAGACACCACCACGAAAGGAACAGCAGATGTGAGGAAATCAGAGATCAGGTCCTTGCTCTCTGGAGAGTGGGATGTGCGTCCACTGATGAAGGTTTAAGAAGGGGTACGGTTGGGTTTGAGCCACAGGTGGATCAGGGAGCAGCGAGACAGACGTTGGGGTCACCCTGGGGAGTTACACAGCCACCATCTTTTCTCAAATTGCACAAGCAAGCTCCTGGTCCTGACAAAGCTGTGAACAGTTTTTGGATCCGTACACTAAATACTTCTGCTGCAGGAGTTGGAAGTTAACAATGATTCCTTTGTGTAGCAGACCCTTTTGAAGTAAAGAGCCTTGTATCTATAAGAAAACATCACGCAGAGGGATAAATCCTGCTCTCTGGGTCTGTATTATACATCTAAATGTCTTATGAATCTTTTTAGCACAAGATATGTTAACATGAATATTTACATATGAAAAGGAAAATAGGATTGTGAACTGTTCAGTTGAATATGTAACTATATCTTTCCTTGTTTTGATTTATTTCCCTCCAAATAACCATCAGAGAACTCGAAGGCTTTGTCATTTTCCCTCCCTCCTCGCGGTAATTCCAGTTCCTCTCAAGTGCTGAGACTTGGGTTCTGCCTGAGCTGTTGCATGCTGAAGTTGCTCAGAAAATTAGTGCATCCATATCCCCTGCTCAGAAACTGCTTGCCTGCTTTTATTTTTTGAAGTCCCATTTTTAATTGCTAAGAAGGTTTCCTAAACCATTTCACACCTTGAGGGTTGCTTTTGTTTGTTTGGAAAACCTGTAGTGCTGTCAGCCTGGTGATGGTAAGAAGAGGTGCTGTTTGCTGGTTGCCCACAGCTGAAGGCATGACTCGTGGGATTCAACACAAGTTCTTGGTGTGTCACCGTCATGAATGTCATTGCTTTTTGGCATATCAGTTTCCTTGAACTTTGTGCTCAGCGGGAACCCAAACACAGACCCAGAGACTCCTCCCTTCACGTGGTAGACACTTCTGTGTGATCTGGGCAAGCAGGTCAGTTGCTGTAGGGAAGACCCTTGATTCATTTCACTCACTTAAAGAGCAAACAGCACAGAATCATAGAATCATAGAATGGTAGGGTTGGAAGGGACCTTTAGAGATCATCCAGTCCAACCGCCCTGCAGAAGCAGGTTCACCTAGATCAGGTCACACAGGGACTGTGTCCAGGTGGGTCTTGAAGCCCTCCAAGGAAGGAGCCTCCACACCTTCTCCGGGGCAGCCTGGGCCAGGGCTCCCTCACTGAAACACTGAAATAGTTTTTTCTTATATTTAAATGGAACTTTTTGTGTTCCAGCTTTATCCCATCACCCCTTGTCCTGTTGCTGGATACAATAGAAAAAAGTGCTGCCTCAACATCCTGACACCCAGCATTTAGATATTTGTAAATGTTAATAAGATGTTGTTGTCTTCCATGAAGTAACTGGAAAGTTGTGTTCCAAATACCTGTGGCTCTGATGGTCCCTGCAGAATACACTGTGACAGCTAGCCTTGCCTGGGGGTCTGATTCTTAATGATTGTGGTGAGCCATATGGTTGATTGTTTAAGTGTGAATAATAATTGACACACTTCAAAATGTGACTGTCATGAGGTGAAAGGGTTTAGACTTGGGCAATTATTATTGTTTTGTTATATATAACATTATAACATGTTTACCAACTTTGACAGAGAGTTTTTGCCCAGTACAGAGACAGCAGATACTAATAAGCCAGCAGACAAGGTTATGCAACAAGGGGATATTTTAATCATCTTTGTTTTGGCGGAGACAGGACAGAGCGAGGTACCTCCTAGAAACAATCCACTGGGCTGATACTTGGCTTCAGCAGATTGACAGCATCTCGCAAAAGAAAATAAGTGTTTGCTATTCCTGTCGTAGTCTTCTTTCAATCACTGCGACAGATGTTCCAGGCATGTTTTCCCTCTGTTAGCTTTCTTTAGGAGTAAAAATACTGCAGTCTAAAGATAGTTGAAATTGGTTGAGGTGCCTTGTTGGAATATGATTCCAAATTGCGTGATACCTGGTTTAAATCACAGCAGAACAGGACAACACCATTGGAAAGGTTATTTCAGGCTCAGGTAGGAATATTTTATTGAATCATATTTAAAGCAGTTCCAAAGAAGTGCTTCCTTTTTCCAGCTTGTCTCACAGTCTGACTTAGGATGAACACACAGTCTTAGGATAGCACAGTCAACTCTTCCACCCCTGTTCATTATTTGGAGTCACTTTAGGTAAAAAAAAAAAAATGGAAGGAAAGGTTAGTTCAGTGGTTCTCTTTTGCTGCACTTGCACTGGTGTCTCTTGTGATGGGTGTGTGTTACACAGCAGGAATACACCGAGTGTATTTTCCTTGGTTTTTTTCAATTGCAACTGAGTTTGCCGTTCAGGAACAGTTGGAATGGCTGAGATGAGAGAAGCAATACTCATGCACAAGGTACCTGTTTTTCCTTAGGGGAATTTTTGACCTTCTGGGTCAGAAATGGTCTTTCTGACCTCTGTTCCCTCTGCCAGTGAGTTCCAGTTTAAAGCTCTTCCTGGAGACCACTGGAGAGCTGGTGGGATGACACTGAGTTCTGCTGGGCTTGTGTTAGTGGTAAATTGCTGCTTTTTATTTCTCCTCAACTGGTTGTTGTTCATGAGACCCACTTTTGCAGAGCACTGAGCTGGGAACTCCCTGCCTGGAATCAGGTCCCAGCAGTTGCACTGGTGTCCCTTACAAGTGCCATCCCGGTCAGTGACATTGACCAGGGGATCGCTCTCCTTTAGATATTGCCTGGCTGAGGCTTTCTGCTCCCTCTTTTTGACATCTGGCATCAGGACATGTATACAGATGAAGTTGCTAAATTGCAAGGTCTAGGACGTGGTGCTCTTTCCTTTCAAAAAATGAGGAGCAGAGCAACACTGGGACACAGTTCAAGGTTTATTTCGTCACTTGGACTTTCATTCCAGTGGCAGAGGTTGGGATTTCTACTTCAGAAAATGGAGAATGTCAGTTAATAATCTATTTTTGTTTCCCTCCTAGTTAATTTTTTAATAGACTGTTAATATACTCCTCCAGGAAGGAAGTGTAACGAAATGGAGGTGCTGTGATCTCCAGTCACTAATGTCTGCAAACAGCTTCCTTCGTTGTGTCCCCTGTTTTGGGGGAGGAGAGAGAAGCCCAAGTGGTAATGTCTTGCTTCCAGGTCATTGCTGAGAATCAGGTGGCAGTAGAAACAGTCTCCTGAAGGCCCCGCTTCTGCAGGAAAACTCCCTGTAGTTGAGCAGCCTATTTTGGTTGTTCAGGGGAGAGCAGTTTGCATACACTCTGTCGTGCAGCCGTTTGGGTCCTGCTATGATCTCATGTAAGGAGGCATAATCCTTCTTAGTTTGTTTTACAAGATTTAGAGTTCAGATCACTCTTGCTGATCTTTATTTTCCTTTGGTTTCAAGCTTCTCTGTGCAGCAGTGACAATTGTAGTTAGTTACTTATGCGTTTCTTTGTGCTACTTGTGTTGATTTCATACCCATAGGCATTTAAGCTGTGAGAACAGTGGGAAAGACTTTGAATACCTAATTTCTCCCCCCCTTTGCATCACAGTTCTTGTGAGTTAACAGACACAATGCTCCAGGGAGCATTCACCCCAGGAGATAATTTGTGAAGTTGGTGGGTAATTTTACATGGACAGCTGAGTGCACTTCCATTTTTTTCTCAGTGTGATCATGGCCATCTCCTAATTGTTTTTATGAAGCTTTATTTTTTCAATGAAAGAAGTTCATTAACCTACCGTTTGCATTTGCTTTCCTATTTGAAGACCTGAGTGGAGCACATCAAGCAGTTGTGGCATTGAGGTTTCAAACTTCATCTCTCTGGTCCAGCTCCCATGCCAAGGTATAGCAGCATGGTGAGACCTTTTTTTCCTGAAAGGTAATTTGGTCATTTAGGGACAGGCATCTGATATTCTTCTTGATTTCCTTGTCTTTACCTATTTATAAAAACAAGGTTTCCAGCAAGGTGATGATGATGTCTTCAACAGGATTTTGCAGGGCAAATTACTGCAAGGAGAAAAGGTTAAAGTTTCTTGGAGGGGAACATAGTAGAGCTCGTAGAATTGTTTCAAGTGGAAAACACCTGTAAGGTCATTGAGTCCAGCCACTGACCTCATACTGTCAAGTCTCATGGCCCTCAGCACCTCAGCTATGCATCTTTTAAATATCTCCAGGGATGGGAACTCCACCACCTCCCTGGGCAGCCTGGGTCAATGTCTAACAAACCTGTCAGGGAAAAAGTTCTTCCTGACGTCCAATCTTCCTGCCCATAGCATTTGAATATGGCTAACAACAAGAGTGGGAAACACCTTGACCTTAATGTAACCGTCTGCCCTGGTGCTTTGCCATCTGTCTCGAGGCTTGCAATAGGAGGTTTGAATGCCTCTCACAAGGCCCTCTCCCAAAAAGGGAAACAAAAATGAAGGAAAAATGTTTTCCTTCAAAACTGTACATTACAGAATTCGACCAAGACGCTGATGTTAGCTCTAGAAGTCTAAAACTCACGCAAACTGTTTTTCAAGGTCTGTTTTTCTGCATGTATCATGTACATGAACCCACTGTTTAGTATGTGGGGCAGGACATTCCTAAATGACAGCGAGAGGAAAGGTTTATCAGCAAGATCCACAGCTGCCGACTCACTAATGAATGAGGTTTCTTCCTTCAACGGGGGACTGGATTTCTTGGTAAGAAATCACTGGTGGAGAGCTCTGAGGAGAGGCTGTGTGCAGCTGCAGACGTGATACCTCCCTGTTGAACATTAATGAACCCACAGTGTTTCTGTGTTTGTGGCTGTTGATGTGTGCACAGCTTGTTGAAAATTTTCTCAGGGCGTTAAGGGCAGGCAGTGTTGTTTGTGCAATGGGCAAAGCCCTCTGCCTGCGGATGGCACAGTGACCTTACTTGAACTGATAAATAGCTGTCTCATCCACGACCTTTAATAGCCGAAATATGTTCACCATCTCCAGCGTTCTAAGGGTTGGCTTCAAAGGAGATTGGTGGATAAAGCAGATGTGTGTGTGCATTGCTCTGTGTGATCTTTTCTGGCTTGTAGCAGCACATCAAGGGGATTACAGAGTTCAGGAGTAGCAGAGCAATCACTTTTCTGTGCACTCGCTTTCCCTCACGAAAGGTGCTCATTTGTAGGGATTCAGGGGTGTTGTGCAGCCTGTTGAGCTTAAAGGAAAAAAAAACCCCAGCCACGACAGACTATAAGGTTGGGTTTTAATGTAAAGCAAAACTATTTGCTTTCTCTGGTTTAATTGGGCAGAAGACAGAAATGATATTAAAATATAATGAGGGCAATTCATTTTGTTGAATGTTCACAGTGGCTCAGATTTAGAAGGGGGAAAAAAAAAAACCTTAATCAGCACAGTACTTAAGGGCTCCAGTGTAAGAACTTTACGCTTAACCTTCAGCACACGCTTACACGCTGCCCTGAATAGTAATGGGTTTAAGCACATGCTTAAGTGTTTTCCTGAAGGAAGACCTAAATATCCTGGCAAGTGTTACATTACAGCTTCCTTCACCTAAATCCCAGCACCAGAAGCAAATTTCTCTTTCATCTCTTGGCAGATATCTGGGCACATAGATTTTTTCCACCTCCTTTTTGGCTTGCTTTCTAAAGCCCTCTTGCTGCAATCTGAGCAGCCTGGGCTGACCTTCAGCGGTGCTCCACACGGGCTGGGGGGCCTGCCCACATGGATCCCGTTGCAAAGGGATCAGAATCCACACCTTGCCTTTCATCTGCCCGTTCTCTGCTTTCCCTGGGGGGGTCATTCATTTCTGCTGCGCCTGGTAATGGGAAGTAGGAATGGGAGGGATGTGTTATCAAATGGGCTTTGCTGTAGTTGGGTTTTCCCGTGGTTGGAGATGAGATTGAAGTGAGTTAAATCTGCACTCACCTGGCTGTGGGACATGCAAACAAAAGCAGGGGGAGAGAGGAGGGGGAAAAAATGGGGAGGGGGGGAAGGGGAGCAAGGGGGAAAATGTAAGGAAAAAGAAGGGAAGGAGAAAAAAGAAAAAAGGGAGGTAAGAATGAAGAAATATGAAAAAGGAGAGGAAAGAAAGAGGGGAAAAGAAAAAATGAGGAAAAAAGAATTAAAAAAGAGCAGGGAAAAGAAAAGAGAATAAAAAGAGAATAATTGGGGAGGGGAAAAGGAAAAGAAAGAAAAAGGGGCAAATATAAGGAAAAAGGAAAAAGAAGGGAAAGAAAAGAAGAGGGAGGTAGAAAAGAGGAGATGAGAAAAAGGAGAGGAAGAAAAAGAAGAGAGAGAACGAAAAATAAGGAAAAAAGAGACTAAAAAAAGAGTGGGGATAAGAGAAGAGTGGGGAAAGAGGAAAAAAGGGAGGGAGAAGGGAAAATAGGAAAAAGAAGAGAAAGTGGAAAAAAGGGAGGTAGAAATGAGGAAATATGAAAAAGGAGAGGAAGGAAAAGTAAAAAGAGGGGAAAAAAAGAAAGGGGAGAAGGAAAAAAAAAGGAAAAAATAAGAAAAGAGTGGGGAGAAGAGAGAAAAAAGGGAGGGGGGGGAAGAGGAAATAAGAAAATAACAAGAAAATAAGAAGGGGGTGAAGGAAAAATTACCAGGTGGGGAAAAAAAAAAAAAAAAGCCAAACAACCAGAAACCCAAAGCATCCTCGGACCAAAAAAGTAACCACCCGGCCCCCCGCGGGTTGCTCCGCTGGGTCCGGCGGGGAGCGTTGCGGGGAGCGTTGCGCGGGGGCTCCGCGGGGGCTCCGCGGGCTCGGGCAGCGCCGGGCGCACGCCGCTTGCGTAAGCGTCGGGAGCGCCTTCCCCCCGCTGCCGCTGCCGCTGCCGTTGCCATGGCGAGCGAGCGGGGGAGGATGCGGGGACCCGTCAGCCGGGAAAGGGGAGAGATTACGTCTTAACCCGGCCCTCCGCTGCGCTAACGTGATGTGGCAGGGTCGCTCAGGTGTCCCGGGGGGGAAGCGGGGGGGTTGCCCGAGGCTCGAACTCTTCTTGCAGGCATCGTTTTAAATCAAATAAAGCTCTGCGGGTGTGTGTGTGTGTGTG
>WBNH01008614.1:93158-176919 GCA_013401255.1 Urocolius indicus
GGCAGAAGACAGAAATGATATTAAAATATAATGAGGGCAATTCATTTTGTTGAATGTTCACAGTGGCTCAGATTTAGAAGGGGGAAAAAAAAAAACCTTAATCAGCACAGTACTTAAGGGCTCCAGTGTAAGAACTTTACGCTTAACCTTCAGCACACGCTTACACGCTGCCCTGAATAGTAATGGGTTTAAGCACATGCTTAAGTGTTTTCCTGAAGGAAGACCTAAATATCCTGGCAAGTGTTACATTACAGCTTCCTTCACCTAAATCCCAGCACCAGAAGCAAATTTCTCTTTCATCTCTTGGCAGATATCTGGGCACATAGATTTTTTCCACCTCCTTTTTGGCTTGCTTTCTAAAGCCCTCTTGCTGCAATCTGAGCAGCCTGGGCTGACCTTCAGCGGTGCTCCACACGGGCTGGGGGGCCTGCCCACATGGATCCCGTTGCAAAGGGATCAGAATCCACACCTTGCCTTTCATCTGCCCGTTCTCTGCTTTCCCTGGGGGGGTCATTCATTTCTGCTGCGCCTGGTAATGGGAAGTAGGAATGGGAGGGATGTGTTATCAAATGGGCTTTGCTGTAGTTGGGTTTTCCCGTGGTTGGAGATGAGATTGAAGTGAGTTAAATCTGCACTCACCTGGCTGTGGGACATGCAAACAAAAGCAGGGGGAGAGAGGAGGGGGAAAAAATGGGGAGGGGGGGAAGGGGAGCAAGGGGGAAAATGTAAGGAAAAAGAAGGGAAGGAGAAAAAAGAAAAAAGGGAGGTAAGAATGAAGAAATATGAAAAAGGAGAGGAAAGAAAGAGGGGAAAAGAAAAAATGAGGAAAAAAGAATTAAAAAAGAGCAGGGAAAAGAAAAGAGAATAAAAAGAGAATAATTGGGGAGGGGAAAAGGAAAAGAAAGAAAAAGGGGCAAATATAAGGAAAAAGGAAAAAGAAGGGAAAGAAAAGAAGAGGGAGGTAGAAAAGAGGAGATGAGAAAAAGGAGAGGAAGAAAAAGAAGAGAGAGAACGAAAAATAAGGAAAAAAGAGACTAAAAAAAGAGTGGGGATAAGAGAAGAGTGGGGAAAGAGGAAAAAAGGGAGGGAGAAGGGAAAATAGGAAAAAGAAGAGAAAGTGGAAAAAAGGGAGGTAGAAATGAGGAAATATGAAAAAGGAGAGGAAGGAAAAGTAAAAAGAGGGGAAAAAAAGAAAGGGGAGAAGGAAAAAAAAAGGAAAAAATAAGAAAAGAGTGGGGAGAAGAGAGAAAAAAGGGAGGGGGGGGAAGAGGAAATAAGAAAATAACAAGAAAATAAGAAGGGGGTGAAGGAAAAATTACCAGGTGGGGAAAAAAAAAAAAAAAAGCCAAACAACCAGAAACCCAAAGCATCCTCGGACCAAAAAAGTAACCACCCGGCCCCCCGCGGGTTGCTCCGCTGGGTCCGGCGGGGAGCGTTGCGGGGAGCGTTGCGCGGGGGCTCCGCGGGGGCTCCGCGGGCTCGGGCAGCGCCGGGCGCACGCCGCTTGCGTAAGCGTCGGGAGCGCCTTCCCCCCGCTGCCGCTGCCGCTGCCGTTGCCATGGCGAGCGAGCGGGGGAGGATGCGGGGACCCGTCAGCCGGGAAAGGGGAGAGATTACGTCTTAACCCGGCCCTCCGCTGCGCTAACGTGATGTGGCAGGGTCGCTCAGGTGTCCCGGGGGGGAAGCGGGGGGGTTGCCCGAGGCTCGAACTCTTCTTGCAGGCATCGTTTTAAATCAAATAAAGCTCTGCGGGTGTGTGTGTGTGTGTGTGGAGAGGAGGGCGAGGGGTGGCTCTCAGGGGAAGAGGATTAGATGCGTTTGCACGGTTGAGAAAAAAATATCGTAAGACTTGAGGGAGGGGGGAGGAACGTGTGTTGTTTTTTTCTTGGGCTGGTTCAGCTGGAAAGGGGAGTCTTAAACGTGTTTTGGGATGTGTGCAGTGTCTGCCGAGGACTGTCTGTCACGTGTGAGAAGGGGGTTCTTTTAATTGCCAGCTAGCGGTTTGTTATCGCGGTGGCAATAGTCAGCTGTGCACATTAAACATAATCCCCCAAAATCTATAAGCAAGCAGCGAGTCTAAACATCAGCCTAGGTCAAGGCACTGACAGGTGCCTTTAAAGTGAGCAGAAGGAATGACGGAAGAAGACATCACTGGGTGCTTTGGTAAGTTTTCTTTCCGTTCTCTTTAATTGTTAGTGCCTTACTCAGTCTTTTCCTTAGTGCCAGCATGGGAGCAGTTGCCACTGACGGGGTCTTTTTGTGCTTTTGAGCTTTGTGGGGTTTTTTTTTTTGCCACTTTTTGCCTGCTTGAATTCCTGGAAGCAAGTGAGAATGTACTGAGTCCTCTCTTGTCACTGTGAGGGATTCGTTAGCGTAGGCAAAAACTTTATCAATTCTGCTGTGTGCTTTCAAGTTTGGAAAAGGTGATGTGTTATCTAGAAGGAAGTATATAACCCACCATGCTGCTAAATGCTGTATTGTAGACAAGAGAACAAACCCTACCCAGGTTAATAATAATATATGTTGCCAGCAAACAAATGTGCATGTGGGGAAGGAGTGTGGGGGGAGGATCTGAAGTAAATTTGGCATTAAACCATGTTCCAGCAGCGGGATAAGGACTGTGTTAGGATGTAAGAAAGTACACTACTGGGAAATGAGCTTGCATTACACCCACGGAGCTTTTACTGTACATTAGTTATAACCCCGTTGTTTTTGTTGTCTGCAATTAATTGAGTAATTTCTTCCATGGCTGAAAGTGCAAGTTAAGCAGGTTTGCTTTTGAAACAGAGCCTTCTGAATCAGGAAGGCTTTTGTTGCACTTAACCATATTACCGAGCTCTTGCAAAGTACGTTCTGTGCACTATGGTTATGAATTCCTGAAAGGTAACGGTGGGGGTTAATTCACCGTTCTGTAAACAGCCAATAACAGAATTTCACTGGGCTGGAATTGCTCTAAAATAGTTATTAGCTTCCAGGCTATTACTGGAAGGGGGAAAAAAAACCCACCAAACCCCAAGGCTCTGCTTGAACAAAGACATTTCACTTCTGCAACTATTATTTGGACGAAAAAGACAGAAATGGACCACACGATCTTGAGAGCAGGATGCTGATGTATCACTAAGCAAAGCCTAACCTCGAGCCCGTAGCATAGCTTCAGCGTTGGCCTTTACAGCTGTGACGGGATCTGTTATCTCCAAGTTGTACTGGGGAGGGGGGAACCCAACAAAATCACAGCCAAACCGTTTTTCCAGAAGCTGAGTATTTCCTGTGTGAAGAGTTTGGAGAGGAGCATCGTGTCTCTGCTTTAACCGCTGTGCGCACGTGCAGATATTCTAAAAATGAAGAAGTTGGAGCTGGCAACACCTAAAGGTGAATAACACAGCGAGCCCGGGGCAGCCTGGGGAGCCAGCTGGGATTTATTGCAGCAGGGTTATGCAATAGTTCAGCAGGCTCCAGCAGCTGAGAAACAAGCTTCTGAGCAATGGAGTGGGGTGGCCAGGAGGCAGAGGTGCCTGCCTGTCACTGGGAGGGGGTGGCAGAGATGCCCGCAGACATTGCTGCTGGCTTCTGGTTTTGAAACTTCCTGACAGGAATTTGCTAGATACCTTTTTGTTGTTGGAGTGTTTACTTAGCAGAGCAGGCCTGGTACCTGTTGAAGGAGCCTGCAAAATTAGCAGTCTTCTTTGGGCATGAGCAAGCTGGTGTTTGCTCAGAGAAGGGGAAGTGTTTGGGTATGAGAGCTTCGCTTGGCTTTGGACATCCTCACTTGCCCCCAGAGTAGCCTTCAGCTGTTCTTTTCAGGAACTGGAAATATTGCTTCTGTTGTATTTCTTAGAAGTAAAGAATACAGCAAGGGTGAGTTTTGTGTATATGTATGTGTGTGTGTAATTCAACTGTCTTTTGTTTCTAGCTGATGTTTGTTAACATTGGCAACTGCTTTTCAATGGAAGAAAGTAACTTAGATTTCGGTTGTTTTAGCTATAGGGATTTGACTCCTGTGTATTTTAAAATGCAGTGTTGCTCTGCATTGCCAGCAGTCAGTTATTTAGGCTTGCAAGGCAAACACATGATGTTGCATTAACCTTTCTATCTCCCTCCTGTCTCCCCTGACCCCAAAGTAGTTCAGCCTGAAACTTGATAAGTTAATCACAGTTACCTTGGCAAAACTAAAGCCAAATGAAGGTGGAAGAAGCTCAACTTGAAAATTCTTTTGGATGGATTGAGCAGATGCATTAATTGCTGCTGGCTTGGCAGCTCCCTTTGGACAGCGTAAGCTTTCAGTAAATGCTTCCTCCTTGCAGGAAATGAGACGTGTCCTGTCATCTGCTTCGCTTCTGGAGCCTTTCTGAAGCTCGCTGGATTTACGAGTAGTCTAAATCCATGTTGTTTAGATAGACCTTTCAAATATTTTCACTTCCCTGACAGGGAACCAGTGTCAGTTCATCTCTGTATCTTTATTTCAGTGCATGTATGCTTGTCACAGGGAATTAAGTGCTTGTGCACCATTTAAAAATGGCAGACCTTTATTGCAGTCAATGTAATTATAATGGAATTAATGACATTTGAAATTAAGAAGAATTTTTGCTCATTTGTCTGTTATGTACCATGATTTGATTATAAATACCAGCAGTGCCAGTGGCCCTGGAGATGATAAATGACAGGACAAGCTACATACTGGAGGATCATTTATTAACATTGGTTCATTCAGTCCTGGCTTGTGTCGTGAAAAGACATTGAAAAGACACCCATAACTCAACCCTGGAATTTGTTTAGAGGGAGGCTCCAGAAGAAAACCCAAGCACAAATCTTGCTGTTAATGTATGTGGAAATCTTTATGTGATGTTAATTCTGACAGTGTAAGTTCATATCATGTATTTAACCCAAAGTGGTCCCAAACTTCTGCAAGTTGTCTTTCATCTAGAAAGTGGATAGTACAGGGAGAATAAGAAGCAGGGCTAAAAAGCCTTTGGATCTTAATGAAGATCATGCTGCCAGTCCAGCCAGAGGGGAAATGCAAGGTGGGAGGCTGAGCTGGTTTTAAAGTAACAAGTCGGTTTCTTTTGGTGTGGTCCAAGTGTCCATTTGAGATGCTGTATGGGTGTATTATACTGTTTCAGTTTTGACTGTTTGAGTTTTGTATGTTATAAAGTGCACAGTTACAAACCAGTTCATGCAGAGCACAGCAAGGTTTTAATCTGGTTAAACATCCGTGCTTTATTATAGGTCTTTATTGTTGTTGCAAGATAAATATCAGGGTTTTATGACTTAATAATAAGTTTTATCTGCAAAGATCATTTTCCAGAGTATCGAAATGGGTTCTTACCTCACCTAGGAGTTATGAGTGGGATTGTCAGGAGCACTTGGAAGCTAAGATGAATGCTATTTAATTGGCAGGAGGTTTGCCATCAGCTTCTGTGGGAAAATGAGTTAAAACCCATCACTGGTGTCCTTGTGCCTTTGAAAATTGTATTGTGAAGATTTTTGTCTTTGGGATTGCTACAATTTGGAAGAAGCAGCTACTTTTTGACTACCCTAATTGTACAATAATTAGCTTAGGCTGTATTTGAGACATGTACAGGTGTGTTTTTGCAGAAGGGTTTTGGGCAGCTAACTTTGTGAAGGCCCAGACTGAGATCATTTAATATTGAATAGGGTCTGATTTTCAGAAAGTCTTGCTGAAAACCAGACTGGCTTGAGAACTGTGGTTGGGCACACATACATGAGCTGCTTTTGAAGTTGTTGGTCATTTAATCATTTAGTATAACCTATCAGAATGTGTACATGCAGAAGGAGTTTGTGCCCCCACCTTGGATGCAGTAGCAATATGTGATGAAAGAGCAATAAATCAAGCTGCCTTTGAATTGTTGTGCAGATTGGAAAAGGCACCAGTAAATGAGAAGATCAGGAGGGCATCCAAGGGGTTAAGTCACGAGCTTGTTCTCTGTAAGTAGTTGGCAATAAACTGTCTAAATATCTGTGTAGGAATACAAATTCTCTTTCCAATAAATTCTTGGAGCATCAAACATTTTGTTTGGGTTTTTTTTGAAGGTTTTGGTGGGCACTGGCACAGAACTCACATATCCCACAAGAAGTTCCTTAACCCTGAGACTTGACTTTTTTCCCCCATAAGTAATTCCCTGTGGTGTTGCACTCTCATTGTCCCACACAATTTCTTCAGCCTTCCCACTTCTGTGCCATGGGGCTGAACACAAGCATCATTTCCCTTTTCCCTCTGACCACAGAAGAATTTAGGTGAACTTGCTCCTGCAGGGGGGTTGGACTAGATGATCTCTAGAGGTCCCTTCCAACCCTACCATTCTATGATTCTGTGATCTTGCTACCTGCTTTTTAAACTGTTCAGTGCCTGGACACTTTGCAAGGCAGCCAGTCCTCGCTTTCATCTACACCCTGGGATTCCAGAGGAGCGCCGAAGCAGCAAAGCTTTGTGTGAGATGTAGCTGTTTTTCAGAATCGCTTGCCACAGGGGAATGGAAGTCATAACAAGGGAGTTCCCACACATAGGTGGATGTTGTGGGATTGTGCCAGGAAGTTTTGGTTTCCTAATGAAATTGTAAGATGAAATCCTTGAGAGCTTTATAGTCAGCTTGAGCATGGTCTGCATTTCAGTGACACATGGGGGTTTTGTGGGCTAATCCTCTTTAAAAAAAAAAGTAATTTAGGCTCTCCACTACTCTAGAGATGTTTAAATTGAAAGGTTGGGCTCTTTGTCCAACGTCCTCTGTTGGTAGTGTATTGGTAGAGGACTCAAATGCTCACCTGAGTTTGGAGCATGGGGTTGGGGAGAAGTTTCAGCTTCATCTAATTTCTTCCATGTAACAGAGACATCATAACACAGTTTGGGTTGGAACGGACCTTAAAGATTATCTTGTTCCCAGCCATTCCTGACATGGGCAGAGGTGCCTTCCACCAAAGGAGGCTGCTCCAAGCCCCATCCAACCTGCCCTTGGACACTGGCAGCCACAGCCTCTCTGGGCAACCTGTGTCAATGCCTCACTGCCCTCACAGGGCAGAACTTCTTCCTAATATCTCAGTCTCCCTTCTTTCAGTTTGGAGCCATTCCTGTCATTCTAGGCCCTTGGAAAAAGTCCCTCTCTACCTTTCTTGTCAACTCTGAGGTTTCCCCAGAGCCCTCTCGTATACTCACGTGTGTGCATGTGTGCCACTGTAAGGGACATATGTATATATAGCAAAGCAAAAGACCAGCATTTTGAGATGTAGGATCTTATTATAGCTTTATGATGGAGACAATGTCATTCATGCGGAAAGCAAAACATTATCCCTGTTGAAATTACCTAACCCACAAATATTTTCAGAGTGAGTCCTCTGAATGGTAGTAAATTCCTTCATAGATTGGAGCAAAAAATCAGTATTAAATCCACAGCTAATAAGTGTGTGCCAAGCCATTCCCTGTGAATGTGTCAGGCATCTTCAGAGTACATTTTTACTCTATGCAGATAGCTGTACGGACGTTAGATTCACAGGTCATAGCTGACATTATTTTTGCAAGTGTGCCTTTGCTTTCCTCTATAGCTTGTGTTTAATGTGAAAAAGAGACAAAACCTGAAAGGTCAGAAAACTCAAAACTTGTTATTTTTCGGGAATGAAAATGTGTATTAAATCAGAGTTTTATTGTTACAAATCTTAAATACTTTGTTTTGAATGTGACTTTGCAAAGTCTGTGTGGCTTTTCTTAGCGTGAGTTAACAGAAAATTTGAAAGAAAGCTTTGGCTAAAATGGAAGGGAGGGGCAGGGGAGCTGTTGAGAAAAGATGAAACTGGCCGTTTTGTCACGTAAAACTTGCTGAAACTCATCCATTCTACAAACACCTTAGATTCTGGTGATGGATTTTCTGACAGAAAAGGGCTTTTTGGCAGATGAGCAGCATCCTCTTGTCCTTCAGCCCAGGAGCCTACAGTTTTCCTGGGGAAGCTAGGCAGCAGCCCAGCGCAGGCTGTTATAACTATAGAAAAATAATCAGCTACTACAGCCCAACCATGCTAGCTGTGCCCTTTGGTAATATTAGAATGGGACAAATGGCCAGTAGAAATTAATTTAGGGATTGAAAACAGCAGAATGTCTTTATGAGAGTCCCAGTACTGACTCTGGTGTTAAGAAGGCTCCGTGTACCTTAACAGTGCATTTCCCAGCCGTGATGTGTTTCAATTTATTTTGCTCTGATTTTATGGGTGTCCATTTCTTGGTTTGGGGGATAATTACGGGGATAATGCACCGTGTAATACATTTATTTTGCTCTCTAGTACTGACATCTAATGTCAACCCCATTTCTTCAAGCCTAGTTCTTCTGTTATAAGTTTTAAAGGACAGTATATGGTTTGATGTACTTCATCCGCTTCTCGTTACACAGGATTTGCAGCGTAATGCTTAAAGCCCCTTTGATAATACAGCACAAAGATCCTTACTGCCCTGTAAAAAGTATTCCCAAAACGTGTTTGCTAGTGCAGTTTACTGCAGCCTTCTGGTTTTGTTTGGCACGATGCCTCAAGGAAGCTTTACTGTTGCGCTGTTTGGTTTCAAGTTGTACTTGTTAAATGTAAATTAGACACAATACACTTATAAAGCAAAAGTTTGTAAATCGATACAGAACATCTCCAATCTGAACTAGAAACGAAATACTACAACTAAAAAGGAGGTTTGCCTTGCCTAGGTCTTGTTGAACTGTGGGAGGTATCATTTCCCACCGCACATCACAGAATCACTGCATGGTTAGGGGTTGGAAGGGGTCTCTAGAGGTCATCTAGTCCAATTCCCTTGCTAAAGCAGGAATCATAAATACCTTCAGCAATCAGCAGCATTAACAGCAGTGTGATTGGTTATTTACTTTTTATCCTCTCTCCCATAGATCTTATGTCAGCAGCATCCAAGCAGAGTATAGCATGGTTGTTTTTAATGTGCCTTTGCTGGTTGCACAGATCAAAACACGTACAGTTTTATGGAGGTTGGAGTGTTACATCCTGACAACTTCATATTTGTTCTTGTTCCTATTAAAGCCTTTAATTTCCTTCCTGTGACTTAACCCTTATCTTCCACTTGAGATAATGACAAGGACAAATATTTGTCAACATCCCTTCCACGTGATTGTTTTGCTGCTCTTTCAGTATCTTGGAGATGTGGAAAAGTGTTTCTGCCCCATTCCCACAGCAATAGGGGTGGCTAGAGGTGGGAATGCCTCTCTGCAGTGGCTCTGCAGATGACGTGCAGCTGGAGGGCCAGCTCCAGAGCTTGCCTTAGCCACCCTTGCAAAGCCCTGGATGTCTGAGGGATTGTGGTGAGAGCAGGCCACAGAACGAAGAACAAGCCTGAGGCAGGTTCCGTATCATATCTTCCTTTCCCTTGTACTACATTGTACCAGACCCATCAGCTGTAACGAGGTGTAACATGGTGATGAAGCGAAGAAATTTTACAGTGCCTCCAAACACAGTCTGGTTGTGAAGCTCCAGCACTGTGCTCTTGGATAAAATGATCTGAAGTAGTGTTTGAGGTGAAAGGACGAGTGATACCTGAACAGCTGCAATGACTTTGTCAGGGTGTTGAAGACTTCAAGCAAGGGTATGGATTTGGGGCATCCTTTAATGCTTCCAAAATAGAATCAGTATTTTCTAACAGTATATTTAAGTTTAAAAATCCATGGGAGAAGAGGACTTTTTTGTCTCCCTTTTATATGTGTTCAGCACACTGCTCAGTAGAAAGGGTCCAGATCCTTCACTAGCAGACTGTCATACAAACACCAGTGATTTCCCTGTGTTGCCTTCAGACTTGTGTGATTACAACCCCACATCATCATAAGAGTGACTGGGATTGCTTCATGCTTTTAACTACTCAGGTTGTCACTTTAAAAGGCCCATTTCTACTTGCAAGTGATCAAAGATCACCACCACACTGCCTGGCACAGATGTGTGGGTGATGGATGTGACTAGTACCTTCACAGCATGTTCGTGCTGTGTCTTTTCCTGAACGTGTGCCCAAAAGGAAGATTTCCAGGCTTCTCGAATGGCCTTTAGCTGACAGACTAGTTCAGGAGGGAGAAGGTATTTTAAGGAAACTGTGGCAAATACAAATCCTTATATTAAAGCTGCCTCGGTGTGTGTATGTGCTGCCTGACAGATCTGAATTTGACTTCACTGATGGCTATTCAAATGCAGAGTTCAGTTTTCTAGGCCTTAACTGCAGTGGAGTGTATAGTGATTGCAGGTACCTCCCCACAGCAATGTCCAGTGCCTTTTCATGGGCAAATACTCCCATAATTGTTTGTATCCTGCTCTTTGCCACCGTCTTTCTCTTGTAAAATGAGTTGGAGTGTTGTGTTTAGGAGGAACACAGTCAAATCCTAAATGCTATGAAAGAGCAGAAAGAGCATTTGTATGTGATGGTGAGGCTTGCTGGCGTAGGTAGCTGTCTTGTATGGCTTTGGGAGGAATGCTCAGCAGATGCTTGATGACCTGCAGTAGGAGGAAAAAGGTGCACGTGTGAAAATGGAGGAGGTTCTTGTGAATGTCGAGGTCTCTTGCAAGTCTGGAGCTCAGCCTACGTTCCCATACATAGAGAGAAAGATGCACTGCCAAGAAATTAACATCTACTTTATTAGGATATGGAGGGTCTTAGTGCTCCACATTCCCAGCACTTCCCTGGCTTTGCTTAGAGACCTAAGTTTGAAGGTGGGGAAAAAAAAAAGTTCCAACTGTAATGAAACTCGTTTTTCTTTAATTAAAAAAAAAAAAAAAAATCAGCCTTGGAGTGTCTTGGGTGTGTTGGGTAAATTGTGTACTCAAATGAAGTTACATAAGTGAAGACACTCCTGTAACCCTGGCCTGCCAGGAAGACAGGCGCTGCACAAAATCCACTCAGCACAGCGCAATTCCAGTAGGTGCAAAAGGGGAGAAGTTTTATCCTTTGTGCTCTTATTTATTCACAAGGAGAAGTTGTCTTTGGCACGTCTGTTTGGCACTGTTTTTTTATCCTGTGGAGCTGGGTTTTTTTCTTGTTGGTATTGTGGGTAGGAGTTTCCTTTTCTGACGTGGAAGGAAAGAGGTGGATCTTTTCCATAGTTCATCACAAGGCTTTGCCATTGAGGATTGAAAGAGTGCAGGTAAGCTTGTTCTGCGTGCAGGGTGGAAGTCAGAAGCAAAGTCCTGCTCAGGTGGCTTCCATCCCAGCACTGATTGGTGAGAGAGAGGAAGAATGTGGAGGGATGTAGAGGTGGCAGAAAGCAGATTCTAAACAGTGGTCAGTGATGTCCAAATGTACCTTTCATGCTTACTAGCGTGCATTTAGGGGAGTTTTAAAAGAAGGATGCTTTCTAGCAAAACTAGGCTGTACTGCATTTACTAAATATGCCCATTTTCAGTTGATGTGGTGTTAGGAATATGAACAGGCCCTACTGCCTGCTTATGTTGCTTACAGTAGGGATGTCAAACTTCCATGCACGTGAAAACTGTTTCTTCTATTTATTTCAAATGTAATTTGATTTTACTGCGAAAACATTCCATGAGTTAAGTTTGGGATGTGCAGCAGAACAGCAAAGATATTTAATGCTTTGCTTAATTTAGAAAAATGACCTTTGAGAGAAAAGCACTGTGCTTGTCAAAAAATACACTGATGAATTAATTTCTTGTGATGCCAACGTGTTAGTTGACTTTTGAGGGCAACCTTATAGGTAATGAGTTTTATTTTTGTCTTGGATCTGTCTGATTGTAGTGCCTCTTGCAAATCAAGTCACTTTATTGGCTTTTATTGTTTGAAACACGTGAAAAAATCTAGAAGCAAAAAAAACCCCAACTCCAAAGGAGCAAAAGCAACCCAACTCAAAGCTGTCTGACCAGTGTGGTGGATACCTGGAGTTTTAAACACTCTTACAAGTTAGATCAGTGCCCTCTTTCACCCCTCCTGCTCCAACCTTCCCCAGACCACCCCTGCAACTCTCTCTCTAGGTACATTAGTACCATATTTGAATTCTGATTTTAAAATAGCCCTGGTAGAAGCTGTGGTTCATGTAATGTCAGCGTTGCCTTGCATGGGAAAATGCTTTGTTTCCACAGACTCGGTGATTTTTCGTTTCATAGAAATCTGCCTGGAATGTGAAAGCAACGTTAGTGCTTCTTGTAGGTTTCTGGCTGCTTAAATTGATTTATGTTTAGAACCTAATCTTGCTCACTTTGACAAAGCTGGCAGCTTCAGTGGGTTTATTTGTGCAGCTAGAGTGAGAAAGATTCCGCTTTTGATATAAATACTTTAGCTTTCTGATTTCTGAGAACTATTTTCTTACAGCTAATTATGCATCCTTGAAAATGTGTACATTTGTACCCATATGTAGAGGGAGAGATGGCAATGGAGTTTGCAAACTACTGAGCTTCGTTTTGTCTATCAGTGTTTTTAATTCCAGTTTGAGTCAGAACGGTCTCCAAAATGTTGAAGGCAGACTCAGATCAAGCAAATTACGGGTCAGGTCACATACGTTGTCACATGGAGCATCATATACTGTATATAGGTGGCTATTACTGGAACATCAGACCAATATATTGCTTCAAGAGTTGTTGCTGGGTTGTTGTTTAGAGTGGTCCTTTGAGGTTCATTTGGTAGAGTCAGATGTCAAAGCCAGGAGGGTTGTGTTCTGGTGAGCCATGGGTTGCTGTTGGGACTTGGGCCACGTAGCCAGGAAGGAACAGGAGACGGCTCAGTGCAGTTGGGCTCAAGAACGGGGTTGTGTAAGCTAAACCATTGCAAACCAAAAATCCCTTTCCAGGCTTGATTTCTAAGAGTTCAAGTGGCTTTTAGATGGAGCGGTGCCAACTTCAAAGCAAGCAGCTTACGAGTTTCAAAGTCTGTGCTGTTCAAAAGAAACGTGGAAGGGTCAGCACTCAGGTGTGCCCGTGACCGGAGCTGAAGCGTCTGCGTCGGCAGACGAGAGTCTGAGCTCAGCGCTCTGAAAGGTTGCGGTTTGAGTGAAATGAAAAGGTAAAGCTCAAGTGCATGATCAAACCACACAGTCTGAGCTTCCTCGTTAAAACTGTAGCAGTATTTTAATGTCCTTGTGTTAGAAATGTCATCTTAATGAGCTGGATGGAGGGTTGCATTTCCCTTCAAGGGGCTGTTGCAAAGAGAATCCTGCATTGCCGTTTTGATCGCTGTGTGTTTTGCCAGAGTCCTTGAGCAGTGAGTTGCTGTCCTGTTTTGGTGATTACAGCCAGGTCACTCTGAACTAGGCTCAGCTGAGCATTTTTTGTGCTCATCACAAGCATACACCAACTCTGTGATAGCAAACTTACTGTAACTCTGCCGTGATTGCTTTTTGGGTGGTAGTTTCTTAGAATAGCTTTAGTTATTGTTGGAATAGTGGCAAGTTTAAAAGGTATTGCATGCCTGTAATGTTATTTTGTCTCAACCCAAACAAAGGATGTCAGTTTCTAAAGCAAACAGAATTATTTTTAACTCTTTCCTCATTTCGTTGCAACCTACCCGGAGTGATTCATCAGTATCCTGTCTCAAGGCAGCTCCTGCGAAGGCTTTCAGAGGGAGAATAACAAGCGGTTCGGTGGGGCAATTCTGCAAGAACCAGCCTTGGAGCACAGAGATTTTGTTTTGTGGGGTTTTTTGTAACCTTTCACGCAGTGCAATTAGTAACTGGGTGGTGTTCTGAAAAATCACGTTTGATCTCTGTGGAGAACATTATCTGTTCGCTCTTACCAGGGTGTGTTCGTCTTAATAATGTGAGTGTTGAGGTTCCCCGGGACGGAGCTTCAATATTTCATGGCAAAAGCCCAAGAGCTAATATCTCCTTGTGTTTAAAAGGCTTTCTCTGGAATGCTTTCCACCAGAATTGATCAATGAATTCATTTGCAGTGGGGAAAGCTAAATCTTAAACACATATCTTTTAAATACCTGCCTGGAAGGAGGAATGAAACGAGAACAGAGATAATAAACTGGTGAAACAGAACCAGAGAGAAGGTCAGGAATGGGGTTGTGGCCTACATCATGACATTAGAAAGAAGAGTTATGCGGTTACAGTTTGGTCTGTTTTTCCAAGTAGCACTCGGCTGGACCTTCCCTATATGTATTATTTTAGATACCTGAATGGTGTCAAGTATTTTCCACCTCTCTAAATTACACTGCTGTAATCTATCAGCCTTTTTGCATATGGAATCATCTCCAGGTCCCTAAATGTTTTTAACTGTCCTTTGAACTTCTTCTGTTTCTGAACAAGTCATATCATGATTGTGTATATTCTTCCTGAAGCGCCCCAACATTGTATCTGCAAATACCACCCCCTCCTAAAAAAAAGAGTTTTGGAAAACGCATTGGTGAAGTGCCCAGGAATGAACTTTGTCTGCAAGATGTGGTTGTTTTCAGAGAATAATCGAGAGCTGCAGGTCAGTTCCTTGCTCAGGTCATAAATGAGTAGTTTAAACAGATACAGGGATTTGACTTGTTTCCTTCTTTCCATCTTTCAGTGCTTTCATCGTGGCTTTTTGCTTGTTGTAACACAGCCTTGCAGGTGAAAACACTTTTCCATAGTCTGCAATTTAGGCAGCTAATGTGCTGGTTGCATTGCTCTTGCTGTCCTAGGAAGAGGTGACTCCTAAGATGTCACCTAAATTATGGATCAAGCCAGGAACTTAAACGATTTGCATGCTTGGAACTATATCCTGGTGATCATTTAAAAAGGAGCTTTGTTTTTCCAGATTTCCATCTCAATTTAACGAGGGTTTTCTAATGAGTGCCATCGGGTTCCTTGCTGCTTTTGTGCTAAATTCGGAATAACAGCTTCCAAATCTCTTGCTTACTGTAGCATGGGGGAGTGGGTAATAAAATTGCAGCCACCAAAATCTCCAAGATTGTTTACTGGGAGTGTGAAAGTGTAAATTTCATCCAGTTCTTAATTGGTAATTAAGGTCAGAGTCTGTTAATGAATCCTGGCTTGAGGTGTTAACAAATACCTGTTGAGTATTCAACTGGAAAAAACCTCATTTCTAGAGGTTCTTAACAATAAAACTCACAGTTTCATACAGTTGGAAGTAATTACTAAATGGGGTAAAACAAATGAGCTAAGATATTTCAAGACTCACGCAGTAAGTTTGACATGAGTGAGGGTTGTTGTTTAGGTTTGAGGTAGGGTGGCTTTGGGTTTTGTCCTTTGGCTTTTTAGGGTATTACATGCTTAAAATTTATTCTAAAGTATGAAGCAAAAAGTCAAATACCAGACTACCTGCAAGAAGTTGGTTAATCTTGCCTCAGGGTTCACTTGAAGTTATTTGGATTGTAACTATTAATTGTAACTACAGAATATGAGAAGCTGGAGAGAGAGGCTGCCAGCAATATGAAAGCATCAGGTCATCCGGATGAGTATATATTTTAATGGAATTTAATCACCATTAAAATATTGTCCAATGTTTATTTACAAGGGAAAATACACGGGAAACCATGTGTTTAGTATTTTCCTACTTGCTGTGATCTCTCCTAAGAGTCCTCAAAGGTTGAACTGATCTGTCATCTCCTCAGGAAGGAGAAAGAAAAAGGAGAGAATCTCTTCAGTGCATCATTTTACAGCGTAGGTGCCGCTTATTGGCTTCCTGCTGTACTTCATCATCTTCTTCTTTTTTCCTCCATACTATCTTTTATCCTGCCTTTATTCCCCTGTCTCCTTGCCTTCTCCCTCATCTCTTTCAAATGCTCTGTGGACAACCTGAGGTCTTTCACAAGTCAGAGGCATCAGAAGCCTTTGAGCTACTGCATTTCACACGGGGAATATCAGATAGGTTGGGCGCTTACCTTGTCCTGCTGCTCATAGCCTTATTATCATCACTGGGTGAATCTGGTGGCAGTAGAAGGGAGCCAGGAAGGTTTTACTGATGTGATTTCTGTCACAGAGAAAGGATACCTGAGAGAGGTTGTGGCTGGCTCAGCTGCATGCATCAGTGAGAAGTCATGTACCTCTGGCTTCCATTGCAGGCTGTCAGCACAAGAAAGGTTCAGACTGGCAGCTGCAGCCTGTTTTTTCCTCTCCTCCCAATACCTTTTCTCTTCCCTTCTGTAATGTCTCTTTTAGTATACATTAGATTTGAGTGAAACATTCCTAGCATTTAGCAGGGCTCATGTAAGCTTTATTAAGAGGTTGGTGGAGCCTTTTCTTAGTCTGCTATCTGGTGTGAACCTCCTCAGAGAAGTGAAATTAAAAGAGTGAAAGAGGTTGTCCAGTTGGCATGGTTCTCCCCTTCTTCCCTTCTTTGTGCATGCAAAGTTTCCAATGTTTTCTTCCTATTAACCATGCACAGTTTCTGTCTTGGTTACCCTTTCTCTGGCTGGAAATGTGGAAACTTTGAGCAGAAATTCATTTTAGCTGAGCTGTTGAAAAACAACAAAAAAAGCAAAATAGAGAGAAAAACACTTTGGTAAACAGGTAAAAAAGTGTTTCAAATGGAAATAAACAGATTACAGTATATACAGGGAAAATGCCATCTCAGATCTTAATAGTGTTGGAAATTTGGGGCCGATTCTGAAGTCATTAATTTTAGCTCTACCAAGAAAAGGTCCAAGCAAGGCACGTTAAAAACAAAAGCAAAGAGCAGTGCCGGGACGTTAACACAGGGTTGGCGTTTTCGTTGTTTTAGTCAAGTGGCAATTTCTTCTCCCACTCACCATGTTTTCCAGAAGTCATTGTTCCAACAAAACAAACCCAACAACAAAATAAAAACCCCTTACTGTAAATGAGATCATAGAGTTGGATACAAGTCTTTCTGTTGTGGCATAAGGTCCACTTGCCTGAAAGAAAGAGAAATCTATCTCTTTGGAGGTCTAGAAGTCCTTGGGTGCTCACTTCAACACATCCCTATTGAAGTGAGCTCCCTCCAGGCTGAATTCTGTTGCTTCCAAAGGTGGAGTAGGATGGTGTGTGTGTGTGCAGGATGGCAGCTTGCTGTGGCCTTCTCCCACATGTTCCTCGCCGCCCCCTCGTCTTCAATCAGACGACGCAAAATTGAGCCTGAATACTAAATAAAACAAGGAGAAAACACCCGAGTGCTGTTCAGCTTGCAGAATGCCATGGTTTTGTAGATGTGTCAGAAGCAGAGACTTCATTGTCTTGCTAAGCTTGCAAGTAGAGAAAGAAAATGTCACCAGTGAACCTAGAAAAAGAGGGAAAAGGAGCTGGATCTGGCGTTCGATTTTATTCATTCTTCAAAAAGAAGGGGTAACAGTTTGCCCTTCAGTGCCAATAGGAGCTGTACTTTGTTGTGGGATGAGCTGAGTATCAGTGAATCTGTATAATTTTTCTTTGTTTTTCAAAATGCTGTTTAGCATGTTTAAAACATTAATAGCACATTATTCTATATTTACTAAACAAAACCTCAGATTGTTGTGATAACTGGTTTCTTGTATTAAAAATAAATGAATGAGCAGTGTCAACTTAGAATCATGGAAACATAGAATGACAGGGTTGGAAGGGACCTTTAGAGATCATTTAGTCCAACCCCCCTGCAGAAGCAGGTTCATCTAGATCAAATCACATAGAAACGTGTCCAGGTGAGTCTTGAAGAGCTCCAAGGAAGGAGACTCCGCAACAACATGTCACGGTAGTTTTTTCAAGATCTTATTTGATGTCTGAGGGTCTCATATAGAAAAGAGGATCAGCAGTAAAGTACTTCAGCCCGCTTTCCTTTCTTTCTTGGGGCATGAAGATTTCACAGTTTTATTCCTTTTCTCTATCAATTCAGACCCAGGTAAGACTTTCCGGGCCTCTGTTGCAACACATTTTTTGTTTGGCAGTGCTGCTTTTAAATCCTGCGGATTCTCTGTCTCTGCTTCACTTTACTGGATTTGTGTGATGTGACCAATTTTTAGCTTTTGGCAGAGGTCAGGTATGGGGCAGTGCTGTCTTTACAGGTGGGCTGGTGTGGGCAGGGTGCCCACAGGTGGGACAAGGAGCAGTGATGTCCCCTTGGCCCTGGGTGCCAGGCAGAGCAGCCACCTCACCTGCCTGATTTCCTCACAGCATGCCATGCTGAATTACACCTCCTTCCCAAAGTCCTGCCTTGGGAAGTGCTTGGCAAATGTGGATGATTTAGTGTGTTCAGCCCACAGCTTCCTTGCTTTGCATGGGGTCTGCCTTACCTGTGTAGGACATGCATAGTTTCAGGAGAGGTGGTTTATCCTTGCTCTCACTGTCTCTGATGGGACTGACATGTGAGCTGGAGAACACCCAAGTGCCCAGTGGAGTACTGTAGGCCTAGTTTTTGTCTCAAGTCTTGAGGGAGGATGGGAGCAGGTTAGAGGAGAAAAGTGAATTAAAGCACTGAAGTATTGGCTTAATACATATATTTTCCACCCCCAATCTGTGTTTTCCCTGAGAAGAGAACATGAACTGCCTAGGGCTGTTCTGTTGGTAAGCCTCTTAGGGTGGCTAAGCCCCAGTTCATGGCTGAAGCATGCTTTTAGCAAGAAAATGCCGTATCTTTGTGACTTCACTTAAGTTTAGTGTTTCAGGTACAGCTATTTCTACATCAGCTTGTATTGACTAGTTTTCTCAAAGGCGTTTTTGTCAATCCAGTTTCCATTGTTTTTGATGTGAAAGCTGCAGCTTGGAACATTTCATTCAGCATGTTATATTTAAAAAAAAGAGAGAAAAAAATCAGAGCCAAACTAGAAGATTATTATGGAAAAAATAAACTTGCAAAGTCCACAGAGCAAGGTTTAGCATAACAAGTTAATTGTGGATTTGCTTTTGGCACCAAGGCCCACTGATGCTGTTAGGACTGTTCACACATTGGACTGTGTATATATGCTTTGGCTTCTAACATTAAGGCCTATTAAGTTCTTGGAAAAACAAGCAAGCAAAGAGAAAGATACCTTAGCCAAATTAATGAAAAGCTTTAACTCTTAGTGTTTGGTTGTATGAAAGAAGGATTTTCAGTTTGAAGGGGAATGGGATTTTGCATCCCTGTCAAAGTGGATTTACTGATTAGCATCAAATGGCAACTGACCACTGGTCTGGAGAAAGTCACAGAATCTCAAGGGCTGGAAGGGACCTTAAAAGCTCATCCAGTGCAACCCCCCTGCCTAGAGTAGATCACACAGGAACTTGTCCAGGTGGATCTGAATGTCTCCAGAGAAAGAGACTCCACATCCCCTCTGTGCAGCTCCTTCACCTGAACAGGGAAAAAGTTTTTCCTTGTGTTTCTTTGGAACCTCTTCTCTTCCAGCTTGTACTTGCTGTCCCTTGTCCTATCATTGCCCATCACTGAGCACAGCCTGGCTCCATCCTCCTGACACCCACCCTTTATGTATTTGTAACCATGAATGAGGTCACCCCTGTTTCCTCTTCTCCAAGCTGAAGAGCCCCAGCTCCCTCAGCCTTTCATTACAAGGGAGGTGCTGCACTCCATCATCTTTGTGACCTTAAGTTCTAAGCTGTGTGTCAGAATCAATTATAAGGATGAATCTGCAGGAGCTGGTGAGGAAGGGGAGTGGGGCAGTGTGTGGCTGGAGGTGATGACCCAGAAGCATTTTCTTTGACCAGGACGGTGAAGGGACAACGATGTTATGAGAGACGGGGTTTTAAAGACAGGTTGGAAATAAGGACAAGGTTTTAAAAAAGAAAGAACATTGAGTGAACTCTCCTGACACACCCCAGAAGAAAAATCTCCTGTGTGTGAATTTATTGAGAGGCTGATATTTACCCATTTTAGCAGGCAAACACTGCCAAGCATTTCATAGTTCATAAAAATATGCCTTGTCGAGTCCCATTCTTGCAAGTGGCTCGGGATGGAGCACGCCTGGTGAAGTGACAGTGCTGCTGGTTTGATGGAGCTAGCCACAGAGCTGAAGATGAAGATGCAAATGGAAATGCAAAGGCTTTCAAAACTGCATTAAGTTGCTGTGCAACCATTATTACGAGATGACAGACGGAATTCAGCATGGATAAATGCAAAGTGATGTCCATGGGAGAGATATCCAGAGTTTTTGTTGAGATGGAGTTGCTTTTGTTAATGCTTGGGCATGAGATGCAGGAGTCATAGATTTGTGTGAAGTCAGCTGTCAAAAAGCAAATCAAACATTAGGATTGTTTATGACAGTAGTAGAGAAAAATGTATCTGTTACAGCGGTGTCTGTGGCATGCATCTTCAGCAGTGGGATCAATTCTGATATCTTCCTCCTAATTCTCTTTCCCATCTTCACTTCCACCTCCAAAGAGGATGAAATAGTACTGCAAAAGCTGTTGAGGTTGTAAGGCTATGAAATAGCTTTTTTAGAAGGGATGATTCAAGTAGATGAGGCTCTGCCCTTTGGAGAAGAAAAACGTGAAAAGCTCACCCAGGTTCAAAGCAGAAACTAGCGTAAGAGTGATCTGTGGCACCCCTGAGGTTCAGCTACAGCTTCTGGGGCTTGTTGCAGGGCTGCGTGGTTTTGCAGTCAGGGACTTGCCACGTGGCCTCTTCTGCTTTTACCTCAACTTCTGCGCTTGGCTGCTGCTGGAGGCAAGATGTTGGGCTGGACTTCTGGGCTGACTGGAAGGCTTTTGCTTTGCTTCATTTTTTGGTAGTGTCATCAAAAAAAAGGGTTTTTTTCCTCAGCCAGCAGTGCTATTGTTTGTCCAGCAATATCAGGCAGTCAGAAGAACTTCAGTATCTAAAGTCCTACAGAAGTTCTAAGAACTGAAACCCTTTTTAATCAAGATTTTAGGATCTCTGTTAAGAGCTAACTTTTAAGGCATAGGCTAAGTTTAAGGAAATGAATCCATGTTTAAACAGGGTTATTGGTGCTAAAGGCTTCTCAGTGCTGGATGTGTCTACTTACATGATTTCTGCCTTGTGAACTCAGGTAGCAATTCAGGAACTCCAGAAACAGAAGAAATTAAAGAGCAGTTTGACCCCTTGGAGAACTTTCAGAAGGGCTAAGCGCTGCTGTCACAGTTGATGAAACATCAGCTCTTGATGTTGTTGTACCTGTAGAACCGGTTTTGTGCCTTTCTGTCTTGGGCAAACTCTCCCTCAGCAGCCTTGCATTTGAGGACAAGTACCAGAAAAGTGACTGGAAATTTTTTATCCCTGTTTGGTTGGGGATTGGCTGACTCAACCGTTTGCTGCTTTGGTATAGGATGTTGTATTGGGTAAAATACAGAGCTGAAAGCTTTCAGGCCCCACGTGTTGATACTTTGATGTATGTTTCCAGTGAGTGGAAAAGTTGTTTTAAGAAAAAAAATAAAAGGTTTTTGCAGGTATTTAATTGGCATTTATTGAATTTCTGTGTCAGAAAACCACCCTTTTTTTCCAGTCTGGGGACATCAGATGAAAGGCCAGTAAAGCTACCAGGGAGAGGGAACCTGTCTCAGTGCAGAAGGTGGGAAGGTGCTCAAGATAGCAGCTTGGAGAAGGTGATGAACTAGAGCAACTTGTGGCTTTAATCTTATGTTTTAACTTTTAACCCTGATATTAGGTTAGTTATAGGAAAAAAAAGAAACCAACCCAGAAAGCTGAAACGAAGCCTGGAACAGTGAATGCCCTAGAGGCTGTTCAATAATTATAAAGGAGATTTTAGTGGTAATAATTACCTTGTCCTAGGTACACAGCTAGAATTTGGCAGTCAGGGCAGAATGATGCTCTCGCTGTCAGCGTAGGAATGGTGTAATTATTGTGTTGGGTGGCTGATGAAGAGCTATGCAAATGACCCTGCAATCAGTGCCTGTGGTTGTGCTTTGGTAAGGGAGGGAGACAAGGTGAAGATGAATCCTCTCTGGTGTGGCATAGGCTGTGGCTCCTGGGTCATGCAGGTTCTAGGATGGCCTTTCTTTGTGGGGCAGATGAAAAGGGACTAGCCATGCAAAAATTGCCACCTCACACAAGGTGCCAAGCATCGGGTACTTTTGAAGATACTTCACCTGCACTTCCAGATGTTTGTGCTTGGCATCTCCCGTTGCCTGTCCCCACAGGTTGCCTTACATCCTTCTGTAAGGCAACAGTCACCCAAAAATCCTCTTCCTACCCCCTCCTGTGCTCAGTTCTTAATGAGTTTAAAAGCCTCATAATAAAAACTCAAACCATGTCAACAAATCAAAGAAGCAGAAAGCTCTGCAGTGGTTAATTTGACGATGCAGGGATTGAGTTTGGGTTCATGGGCAAAGTGCTTAAGTGATTTATGTGCGTGCACCTTGTCAGCCTCATCAGGAGCCCTTGCCACGCTTAAATAATACATGTGATGGCAAGGCTAAAGCTGTTATATATTCAATTAATATACAAGCTCTCCAGTTACTGTTTTGTTTGTGTGTACACAGTATAGCTGTCTGCTGCTGATAGTGATTTAATCTGCAGATTGTACTTTCAACTAGGCAAGCCTCTTTTTTTCTTAAAAGGAAGAATAATAACAGGAGGATTTTTGCCTTCTATTTTCAACAGTGTTATGTAAAGCATCTGTCATGGGTTCTTCATCTTTAAATGCAAATAATTATATATGGCAGGGAGTATGATGAGCATTCATGGTTGGCATTACAATGAAAATGCATAAGATTTTCCCGAAAAACTGAGCAAACAGGTCATTAGTCAAGGTTATAATGACTGGTAGAACATTTTAAAGTGTTTTAAATCTCATTTAAGGTGTTTGAAAAAGTAGTTGATAGGGTTTTTCTTTTTTACATGACAACTGTTCCTGCATCATCCTTTTAGCTGCCAAGAGTTTTGAATTCAGGTAATTTTAAAGGAGGTCTTCTTTCCTCCCCTCTCTTACAGCTATGTGAGCGATCTTCAAACCCAGTAGCATCTGACTGACTGAGATTTAATCTGTTTCACCTTGTGTTTTTGGTAGGCTGGGGATAGCTGTGCTATCAGTTATCAGGCTCAGTGTTTGGCAGCCCACTAAGCTGTGGGTGCTACAATTCTCTAAAACCCCAGAACTGCAAAGAAAAACCACCAAACAAACCAGACACCAAAAAGTGTCAAGTATCCTTGCTATAAAATTACAGAAAAGACAGAGGGAATGTTTTTCCTCATCCAGTCTCTTACTTAAGATCTTGAGCATTCCTCATTAAATCCAAAAAGGGAAATATACGGGGACAGTAGAGTGGTTTCTAATTAAAAGTTGATTTAAATTTGAGAAGAATGCCTTGTCCTCCGGGTTTTATGAAATAGCTTTTTGCCAACTTTGTAGGGATTTGTTTAGCATCAGAGAGGCAGCAGTGGGAACTCTGGGCCATCAAAGGTGTTTTCAGCTGTCAGCCCCTGCCCCTCCTTGCCTGTGGGATCCCCTCCTTTCAAGCTGAGGGACTGTCCTGCCATCCCTCCTTCTCTCTCTGAGCCTGGAGTGCAGTTGAGGACCCGCTCTTACGTCTCTGCTGCCTGAGTTTTGGGTTTGGAGCCTCTCCCATTGCATGCAAGGGCCTGCTGAACCTTCACTCATCCCGAGGGATGGTTGGCAAGAAAAGCATCCTGCCGACTGCCCCTCGGCCAACAGCACCACGCTCAAAATTAACCTAATGGGCTCCTTGTACAGACAAGACTCTGCTTGGGTTTTCCNAAAGGAAATCTTGGGATTCATCTCAGTTAACCATAGCACATTAGGAAGGCAGCATTCTTGTTTTAGCAGGTTTTTAAGAGCCTTTCCTCCTCCTACTGAAAAAGGAAACCTCACTGCTTCCTCGCAGTGGAGGGCAGGTGCTGCTGCATCCTCCCCAGCCCCCAAGGGATACCCCAGCTGCAGGCAAGGTGCCATGGGATGAAAGGCTGCCTTGGGCTGAGGGAACCTGCCAGCCAGGGAAGCTTTCCCTCCAGGCTTGCATGGCTTCAGGCTACCCATGCTGTGTGGGCACGGGGCCTTTGAGGTGGCTCCGTGAGACATGGAAAAGGGCTTAGGTCTCTCCTTATTGAATCGTGGAATGATTTGAGTTGGAGAGACCTTAATGATCATCTTGTTCCATCTCCCCACACCTTCTACCAGACCAGGCTGCTCCAATTCCCATCCAACCTGCCCTTGGACGCTGCCAGAGATGGGGCAGCCACAGCCTCTCTGGGCAACCTGTGCCAATGCCTCATCACATTCAAGGGAAAGAATTCTTTCTCATGTCCCATCTCAATCTCTCCACTTTCAGTCCAGAGCCATTTCCTCTTGTCTATCACTGCAGGCCCTTGTAAAACATCCCTCTCCAGCTTTCTTGTCAGCCCCTTAAGGGTACTGGAAGGCTGCTCTAAGGTCTCAGAAGCTCCTCTTCTCCAGGCTGAACAGCCCCAGCTCTCACTGCCTGTCTGGTGCTTGGGGTATTTTTATGTATTAATTTGCTTGTTTGTTTGTTTAATGAGAAGTGTTATCTGAAAGCACTGATCTGGTGAAATGTAGAGCATTTTGTCACTGGCACGAGAGCCGTGTGGGTTTCCATAGCCATAAGATGGAGGTTTCCACACAGGTTCTCAGCCTCTTTTCACTGCTCTTTGAATGTAATGATGGAAGTGTTTTGAACTTTCTATTGGTGGCTTTCCCAAGCTGTGTATTCCCCTCAAAAAAGGAAAACCCACCTACAAGTCTGATTTCAGTAGTTCTGCCCCATGCATATGAACTGGAGCTGGAGAGTATTTTGTCACTGCAGTTCTCTGCTAATGATCTGGATGAGCAGTGCAAGAAGTAATTCAAGTGATGCCTTTCTTTGTGTCCATTGGAAAAACATGCAAAGTAACTTTTAAAATTGCTTTGCAAATATGTTCTGGTGCAGTGAGGTGAGAGAGAGCACAGGGAGGGGGGGTTTGAGAAAGCAGGAAGAAGAACTGTTGCCATCTGAAGCTGTTGTGCAGGAGTTATTTTTAGGATGACTCAGGCAGAAGGCCTGAGAATTGTTCTTGAATTGTTCTTGTCTTTAACTGAAGGGAAAGAAAATACTGACATTTTCCTTGCAGCTGTTTTAGCTAAATATTAGAAGATACAACCCTAGCCTTTCAGGCAAGATGGGAGCTTGTGTCTTTCAAAGTTTGGACGAAGCAGCCTGTGTCTAGCATGCAACATGGTGTAAATCTGCTGATTTTCCGTTTATCTGGAAACAGAGTGTGGAAAATAAAAAGAAGAACAAAGCCATTTTTATTGTTTTAGAGCAGGAGCCTTGCATCTTCAACAAGAAGAAAAAAAAAAACCCTTTTTACAGTGATACTGATATATGTAATTGTGTACAAGGAAAATATCTGTGTATGGGCATTTTGCATAAGTTTAATGAACATTTCTCACTCACCACCCCCATGGGAACTTTCCTGATGGCTTAAAAATAGTCCTCCTCAGTGTCTCCTGCTTCGTTCCTGGGGGTGTTGTCACTGTACGGGGTGACTTGTTGAGCAGGACACTCATTATCCTGGCATGAGGGCTTTTGTGAGCAAGAAAGAGATGAACAAACCAAACCAAACCCCAAAAATGCAAGATGTCTTTTTGCTCCAGTTGCAATCACTGTCACAAGTGATCGGTTTCATGTTTTACAAAGCTCACCATTTTCTGGTATTTCTGCTTTCCTTGCTGAAATTCCTGAACCTTCCTTTTTCTTCCTTAACTGACCATATAAATAAGGCCTTCAAAGTTTTATTCTTGACTCTCCCCGCTGCATTTGTTAACACACAGGAACGTGTTCAAGTTTGTGTACGTTGATATGCTGATATCTTTTATTTAATGAAACAAGGCAGTATCTTTATAAGCAACAGTTTACTTGTGGTGTAATTAAAACTGTGAGGTTTTTCCCCTCTCTCAGTGCAGATAAAAAAAATAGCAAATGCAAAGCTGTTGAAAGATCTGGTTTCTCTTTTTTTTTCCCCCCATTTAAAAACCCACCACAAGCACCACTGTATCTAACTCAGGCTGTTGGTATCCATTTAATGATCCGTCACAGCAGGAGGCATGTAAAACAAGCAGCAGATTTTACTGCTTGTCAATCTCTTTCCTCACGTTCCACAAAAGCACAGTTCCATCACATATTTAAAACCCCAAGGAATCTGATGATATTTGCACACAACAGAAAGCTGCTGGGAGAAGCGTGTTGGGCAATAATGTGAAAAGGTTTAATACTGGAGTGTACTCCCATCTAGCAAGCCCTTGGTGAGAAGTGTGTCCCGTCTTAAAAGAGAGGCTGTCGGTGACTGTCAGCATTCTGCGTCTCCAGAAGACTCTGCTGAAGGTTGGGGACATTAGTGAAGGCTTTGTGGTAATCAAGATATGTATGATTCTGTCATTTTAAAGTGGATGCTGTATCTGCCACGTGTTAGGAATTCCCAGCAGTGAAATTGCTTTCTCTTACCCTGGTAGAAGTAAATAATACTCCAGTGGTAGAAGAAATGTTTCCTTCGTGCAGTGTGGGTTTACATCTGAAACAACACGGAATCAAGAGAGGGTTGGATTGGATAATATTTGCACTTTGCAGTTTTCACTTCCTCTGGGGCTTTGCAGATGATTTTTGTGTCGTGCATTTCTGCTTACAAAGAGTTTTCAAAGGTGTGTACCCTTCAGAGAATCTGTAATGTCATTATGAAAGAACAGGGTGGTGTGTTGTCTGAAATCATTTGCCTTAAAGTGTTTCACATACGACTCATTTATTGAGGCACAAGAGGAAATGACTGGAAAACATAAATTGGATGTCACTCAGCCAAGTTTTGGTTGGTGTAGGTGGGAGTTGTCAGAAGAGCCCGGGGGGGGGGTGGGGGGCTGCATTGTTGCATTGTGGTGTCAAGCTGGGGGTGAGCTGTGTCAGGGGTTGAGCAGTTCCCAGCCTGCTCTACCCACCTGCTCCACAGCAGTTTGGGATCACCCTGTTCCTTGCAGCCTGAAATGCAGCAGTTTGGAAGGCAGCTGCCTTCCAGTGTAGGAGCTGTATCTGTAAAAAGCAACGAGCTGGGAAGCAGCTGCCACAAATTGTGTGTGATGCAAATTCTGTGCCTCAAGTGTAATGACAAGAGCAAGTAGCTCTGTGATGTGGGTGTCTTGGTTTTGGCCAGGACAGAGTTAATTTTCTCCCTCCTAGCTGGTACAGGGCTGTGTTTTGGGGTTAGTGTGAGTATGATGTTGACAACAGGCTGATGTTTCAGTTGTCAAGTTGTGCCTATCCTGAGTGAAGAAGGGCTTTTCAGTTTCCTGTGCACTGATGGTAAGGAAGTCTGGCAAAAGAAGGAATGTTTTCTAGAAACCTTGTGTTGTATAAGAGTAAAAGTCAGACCAAGTAACGGCCTTCATATTCATGAAGAAAGAGGAGAGGACTTTGCAGAGCTGTCCTTCTCCATCTTGGTACGGCAGCCATGAAGTCTGGTATTGCTGGAGTTGTAGAGTTAGAGAGGTTTGGGATGAATCCAGTTCTGTTTCTACAATTAAATTTTATAAAAACTATCCCCCCCTAAGATCAAATAAGAAAAGAAAATCTTTCATAGGTGTTTTGGAAAAACGATCAGCCACGTTCCAAGCTCAGCTCATGGTCAGTCAGGCCGTTGTTTGGTATATCACATGTGGAGCTCAGCCTCTCCCAGTGCTGCTGCAGCTTACCAACACAACCTCTTACCCTGGAGCCACTCAAAGGACTCTTTGCTAGCAAAAAGAGATTGGTCTCAAATTTTTATTCATTCCAGTTGCCCCTTTTCTTGCTTCCTGCTCTGCATGTGCAAACACTCATGTGCAGAACGAGGTCTGCCCTTCCTGTGGTATCTTCTGTGCAGCAGCATCAGAACCATTCCCTTCCCAACAGTGATGTGTTTGGGGAGCAATCTGTGACGAATAGGGTGAGAGTAAAGACTCAAGAGCCTCTTTTTCCTCCTGCTGTATGTGGCAGGGGGCGAATTATGGCTTGTTTTCATAGAGGAATAAGTGCAGGCTACCTCTTCCACCCCAGCAAGTCGCGTGTGACAGTATTGGCTCCATCACCTCACAGAGCAAATGCTGTTTGCTGTTTCTCTCGCCGTGTTTCATGCTGCATTGTCTTTTAACAGCATTTTCCCACAGTGTATTAAAATTCTCTGTAATGCACCATAATACCTATTCCAAAGAGGCCCCTGACTGCATAAATTATTGTAGATGGGTTGAAACTACGGTGGCATTAGCTGCTGACTGCACATCCAGTGCCAGCGCTTTTCTCTTCGCAGTTCCGTGTAATTTAACATGTCAATAGCCTCGCTAGTAAAACATGAGACAATTTGATATGGCTGCATTACTCATCACGTACCACGGCTTTACGTGTGAATGGGATCACTCCGAAGTGTAAACAGATAGTTCAAGACAAATTTCAGTAAATGTCTTGTTTTATATGCACATGTGTGTGTTAATTATGACTTCTCTTTCTTGCAGACAAAATTGAGGAAGCACAAAAGCAACTTAATGGAACAGAAGACCAACAGAGAGGTAATAAACAACCCCCAATAAATGAAATAGAAAAAGAACCCATTGTGATTCTAGAGGCTGATTCAAAGCCTTGCTGAAAAAGACTCCACTGAGCTAGGTGCTGCATGAGGCCCCAGACACGTCTGTCTGCTGATCAGGGGCTGTGTCTGTAACACCCCAATTTTCCTGAGACACAAAGGCTTTGTTTTAACTACTTGAAGAGCTGCCTTGGCCTTGATGAGACTGCTGAAGCTTTAGCATTATGGGTGTGCACAAGTTACTGACTACAGCCTGTGCTATCCATTGCTTCGTTGTGTGATTTTACCTAATCATTAATAACCAGGTTTGGTTTATGGCGAGCAATATGGGATGATTTCTAACAGATGCTGGAGAGGGATTGATTGTCACAGGTTATTTTAAGAAACAGATGACCTGTGACTGATTAAATCTGTGTGTTAGAGCTTAGAAAGCTGGTGGAAAGTCATTGCATTTCAAGGCTGGCTGGCTGGCTGCAGCAGTACTTGTTTGGTTGTATGATAAAGCTTAGCTGCACAACCTAAAAAGGCATCCAGAGAGTCCAAACAATTCTTTGCTGGATTGCTACTGGGCTTGTCACAGGAGAGTGATGAAAGGTCCATCTCTGCAAACCCAGAGGAGCACAGGGACTATCAGAAACCCAAGTTAAGGACAGGCCCCCTCCCAGGGCTGTCCCTGCAGAGCCATGAGCCGTTGGGAGCTGCTCTCCAAGTCCCTTTTTGGACTAACAGTGTTGCTGGCTGGGGATGTGGGACATGCTGAGGGATGCAGAGGAAAAGCTTTTGGGGATTGCCCAGGGCTGATTATGAACTGTCTAGGAAATGAACCAAAGGTAGAAAAAATGAGGGATTTGAGTGAACAAATGTGGGAAGCAGAGGGATAACTGAGAAAAAGGGTCTGTTTGCATGCTAGCAGGGACTGGCCAGGACGTTGGTCTGCCCATGTTCTGCTCCTAACCATTGCAGTTTGTCCTGTCTCCTTATTAAACTCCACCATCCATCATTTTCCCACATGAGACTCTTCACTCTCTGTATTTATTGGGACGGGGGGATGTCTGTGGTGCAGCAACTGGAGTGAGTGTGGCTGTGATCACCAGCAAAGATCAATCAGATGAGCCAGTGAGTAGGCAATTTGGGCTGAGAGCCAGGATTTGTTTGGAGATCTCTGAGGGCCACCTTTGGGTCTGAGAGTGGCTACTGGTTTGTAGGGCCAAGAGCACAGGAGCATGACTGTAGGGACCAGAGATGTCCTGGACAGCTCTGGCTGTGTGCACCATGGTCTATAGCAGCAGCTGGAGTGGAGCTGCAGCCTTGTGGGCTCGTGTGTCTAGGTGCAGCAACTGGGAAGACTGGGATCCAGGGATGGCTACTGGGCAGACTTGAGTTTCTGAGCCCAGCTGCTGGAGGATTCCACCTTGGACAGGTAGATAGATTCCCTCTGTCCTGCTGGGCCAGATCAGGAAGCAGGATGGGGTTGTTAGTGTTGGTGTGAGTGCTCAGAGTGCCTACTGGGATCTATATGTCCAGCATACATATGTATCTATATGTATGTATGTGGTGTGTTTGTGTACTCTTTGTGCATGTCTCTGCTGGGAAAACATTTTCAGCCTTGCTGCTGGTTGGACCTTGGGGCACGGAGCAGCAGCGACCTCACTTCTCTCTGTCTACTGGGTGTGGCATGAGATATTTTCCTCTAACAGCACACTGTGTTGGTGCTTTACCTAGTTCTGGGTAGACATTCACCTTTTGTGGTAGCGAGCTGTCCTTCTGGCCTGTGACACATCTATGAACAGTGTCGTAAATTGTTGATGCTCAGTGCAGGAGCCAAAGTTCATTATCTTTTGAAACAATGAACTTCAAAACTTTTTGAAGATTAGGGAAGAAGTACCCAAGCAGATCTCTGCAGGGTCCATCTGGCCTAGCATTTGGCCTCCAAGGGAGGCAATAAGACATACTGTTTAAGGACAGCACATAAGCCTGGCTACTTTCTTTAGTCCATCCTCCTCTTATCCATGTCTTGCTCAGCTTCCTCTTCTCCAAACTCAGAACGGGTTGAATTTTTCAAGGGAAAATTTGGTACAAACAGTCTCCTACGGGCACCAGGACTGTAATGTTGCTCTATGTGTTTATAAAAGGTGGACAATGATTGCAATCCTTCAGACATTTACAGAGGCTTTTCAACAAACTAGGCCTTCTACTGAATGGTTTTGATGTACATTTGTTTAGTGAATCATAGGTGATATTGTCATCCAAACATAAGAAACTTGGTGTGTAGTGTGTACCTGTCTGCTTTTACTGCTGTTGGTCTTGCAGAAGTAATACTACTTTGGAGTGTTTTTTGTGCTGGACATGCTTAAGCTGAAGATGAGCTAACCTCTCCTTTCAGGTGTTTGTTCTCACACGTGGCCCAGTAACACTTTTGCACAAAGGAAGAGGTTTTCTCTAGTGTGAACTTAACTCTGTACTCTGAGCAGGATGGGGTTGCAAAGATTGATGTGTTGGCAGCACTCAGCTTTCAGCATCTCAGAATCAGAGATCACTGCCTGATTTTTGGCTTCTAACTGAAATTCACATGGTTTGCCATTGGAAAATACTGAAAATTTATGTTTTGAACTAAACAAGTGAACAGAAATGTGCACATAGTCACATAAGTTATTCTAAATCACGATCCAGTGTGTGCAGGTTCATGTGAAGTTAAATGTTTCTCATCTTTGTTCATTTATTTTGACTTTGCAGTTCATCTGGATCACTGTAGACTTGTTTATTTCCTGTCTGAAATGAATAGGGAATGTAATTTTGCGGCTTTTATCCTTAGTTAACTACTGCTCTGCCAATTGCAGAGCCATCAGTGGCACAGCTTACTTGCAGGGGGCAGTTTCTCATCAGTTTAATCATGCTGGGTTTCTGCTGACTTGCATTGTGCACTCACCTCTCATAACTTCATACATGTGTGGGATTTCAGTTGAGTTTAATGGACTACAAAAACATACTTATTTAACACCTCATTTTGCCATTAGCTGTAGCAATCCAATTAAGTGCAAATTGGAACAGAACTCCATAAGGCACAGAGGAGACAGTGAATGAGGTTTGAGGACTTTGGTTATTTAGTATAAAGTTGCAGCTTTTGCATTTGTTTTTGGAGTGGTAGTCCACAAACACATTCAGATTATGGGTATCCAGACAGCCTGCCAGTTGAGGCCAGGCACATGTGAGGTACCATGCTCACCTTCCCACTCAGTGATTATGTGAGGTGGATAATTCTTGGGTCGTTTCATTTTCTCTCAACTTTGAATTGTCAGGAGAAGCTGTGCTGCTCTTTAGCTTAGCTGTCTGCCAAGGTTGTTTTACACCCTGGGTGTGCCCCTGCTTCAGGGTTGCATTTCATCCTCTGACACACATACAGGATTCTGTTAGCATGACAGAGAAGGTCTCTTGCACTCAGCAAGTGCTACATGTGATGTCCTTTAAAACCAGGAAGGGAAGGTGAGCTTGTCCTACAGAAACTTTTTCCTTGAGAAGGCAGTGAAAGCTTTCTGTGGTGTGAGACCCAGTGGATGTTGTGGGCTGGAAAGCAGTCAGACAAATCCAACTGTTGTTTGATCTACTGCTGGCCATCCTCTTAAGAAAGCCATCCCAAGAAAGTCTCTCTGTCTTCTCCCTTCCAGACTGGTAAAGTCAAGTCCCCTCAGATCCTTACGATTACCACAGAGGCTGCTGATTTGGTCATCCTCAGAACCAGTTCAGCCACTGAAGGCCAATGTGAAACGCTGTAAGCATTTGTTTTCTTCTTTATCCATTGCAGCAGTTCTCTGCCTGTCACAGCAGTCCGAATCCTAAGCCAACCAACACCATCATTGCATTCTTCTCAGTGCTAGTGGAACCAACTTGGTTATCTCCGTACTTGGCACCAGCAATGCTCAGACTGCCGCCTAGATCTCTGTCTCTGCATCTGGAGCAGTTCAGGGAACTCAAACTGGTGACAAACTCCAGCAACACCAAGATTTGCCATAAAATGGATGGCAGATCCCCAAAAGAGCCATCTCATGGCCTAATGTGTGCTCTGCATTGCCCCAGCGATCCTGGGGTCTCTCTGGCTCTTAGTACTGTTCTGGAATTACTGTATAATTTCAGAGAACTGCTTCTCGCTATGTCACAGCCAGAAGGATCAATGATAAATAGCTAGATCAATTGGAAGATGGATTTCCTCATTCTCCTTCTCGTTTGTGGCAAATACTGTGTCCTCAGAGTATAAAGTGGTCTGTGACAGTCTGGGGACACGTGTGCATTCCTCAGTGTCGTTGCACTTTAGACTTACAGACTGTTGTCATTGTTTGTCAGGTGTGAATTTGAGTAAGCTACTTGTGCCTGTGGCTGAAGGTGCTGCTTGTGGAATTTGAAGGTAAAGCTATTTATTCAGCAGTGTCCTCAGTTTGAGATCCTCAGCACAGCTCTTCACTTCTTGGTCTGTGAAGACGGATTTCTAGGTTGCTCTCACTTCCTCCAGAAGCCCAAGCAGTTTCAACAGGTCTGTCTTGATGACAGAGGTATTTTCCAGAGGTACTGCAAGACTGTCCCTGAGACAGTATCAGGATTTTACTCAGATCAGTTTTCTTTCCACAGTCTTTTGCTTCAATATTAGTAGTGCCCTCTTCATTTACATCCAAAGATACGGAAACATTGCTTGCAGGTCCAAGAGCTTTGTCTGACTTGATCGCTGGTGGTTTAAATGGCAGCAGACTCTGTCAGTATATACTCAGAAACCACTAAGATAGAACCATTCAAAGCCCTGGTTTGAACTCCAGCAAGGTCCAAGATACTTTTGAGGTGCTGATGAAAAATACCTTTATTTCTAACCTTTGTCTTGAGATACCTAAATCCTCCATCAGCACTGATCAGTGCTCCATCAGTGCTGATCTGCCTCTGAAACCTTAAGGCTGACCCAGCATTTGATATAATGTCTCTATAGCCACTGTTTGCATGAAGGACTGCAAGAGTCTTCATTGCTTAGGTCTACAAATAGCTGTGTGGACCCACCCTTCGTGTGAATCTGAGCTAGCATGGAAAGAAAGAGTAAAGAGAGGAGAGATTACTATCCAGCAGCAAATTTCCTTTGAGATGCACAATCCACACGCACATATGTTCCCCTCCTACACTTGCAGTCTCTTCAAAGTAGTCTGTTGGCATGGAGGAGAAGCAACTGAAATTAAATGCCCTTTACCTTGTTTGCCCATCTGCTGGGTTTTTTTAAATGGAATATAATTTTTCTAGTAAATTGAATGGCACTGAGATTTAGGTGAGGGAGTTTGTCATTATAAATGGAAGCATGAGACTTTAGTTGAGACATGTAGGTTCTGTTGCAGATTGATTCATGGTAGACTCATTTTGTATCTTCAGAGTCCTTACAAACCCATCTTACCTTATCATCCCTCTTGTTAAATGAATGGAACTTACTGGCAAAATTATGGATGGAGTTGTCAATACATTCTTTAAAAATTTTGTTCCCCAGAGCTAGGTGTTGAACATCTTTTTCAGTGATCTCGATGAGGAGCTCAAGTGCACGGTAATTTTGGCATCACAAGGGTGAATGAGGATGTTGATCTGCTGGAGGGCAGGAAGGCTCTTAAGAGAGTCCTGGCCAGGCTGGAGCAATGGGCTGAGACCTGTGGGATGAGGCTGAGCAAGGCTGAGTGCTGGGTCCTGCACATGGGCCACAACAACCCCAGGCAACGCTCCAGGCTGGGGCAGAGGGGCTGGGAAGCTGCTGAAGGGAGAGGCTCTGGGGGTATTGTTTCACAACATCTGAACATGAGCCAGCAGCATGCCCAGGTTGGCGAAAGAGACAATGGCATCCTGGCTTGTATCAGAAATAGTGTGGCCAGCAGGAGCAGGGCAGGGATTGTCCCTCTGTCATCAGCACTGGTGAGGCAGCAATCAAGTGCTGTGTTCAATTTTGGGCCTCTCACTGCAAGAAAGATCTTGAGGTGCTGGAGGATGTCCAGAGACAGGCACCAGATCTGGGGAAGGGTCTGAAGCACAGGTCTGATGGGGAGCAGCTGAGGGAGCTGGAGGTGTTTTATCTCCCTGGAAGTATCCAAAAGTGGCGTAGCTGAGGGACGTGGTTTAGTGGTGGCTGTGGCAGTGCTGGCTTTCCACTGGGCTCAGTGATCTTGAGTCCTTTGGGTTGGAAAAGATCTTTATGATTCTATGAAACACACCAGCATTCTCCCTAGATAAAGCATTGCATACATCTTAAAGCTTGATGCCTTCTTTATGTTGTGTCCCAGATGACAGATGGCTCTCAGTGGTCCACCATTAGACCTCAACGCAGTGACCTGGTCCCTTGCCTCCTCTCCCCTCTCCACGGGCACTCCCCATTCCTCTGCTGCCACTGCACCTCTCCTTTCCAAAAAGCTGGTGAGACCTGGGTGCCAGCACCATACCCTGCTCCCTACATCATAACCTGTGCCCACTGCTGTGTTCTTTCCTTTAAGGGAAAGAGGAAATTGAATGAGAAGGGGAGAGATGAAACTAAAACCTGAAAATGTGATGCTAAGTGATGTCAGCAGGTTGATTTACTGGCTCACAGCGACCTCATCCTCCACAAGTTGTTTCCCTGAGCTTTTTCCTTCCTGTAGGTTTGCAAGCACGTAATCTTTCAGGATTCTTTACTGCTGTGGTACTCACGTGCTCTCAAAACCATTTTCGTCCAAAACCATTTGTGTCTGTAGGAAACGGTACCTTACTTTTTTGGGGCAAGCCATGTCACCAAGATCCAAAGTTTCATTTGATTCTTTTTACCTTTCCACCCTTATCTTCAGCAACCACAGGGGCTAGAAATACAGTCAGGCTAAATGGAACTGTATCATCTTCAAAGCTGCCAGTTACAGTAGTGTCCTGTTTGCTCCTGAACGCTGGTGAGAGGATTAGTTTGCCTTTTTATTTTGCTGTTGACATAAACCAGAGCTGCCTACCTTTTACTCTCCTACAGTTGAAACCTACAAGTCGGCAGTGATGCTTCATGCAAGTCACTTGTGTGTGTTCCTGCTGTCTGGTTTCTTACAGTGTTTGTACCTGCATTAAAATATGTCAATACACGTGTCTGAGAGGTAATTTATTTCAATTGTTCTGTGTACATCCAACTAGAAGGAATGAAGTCAAGTCTCAATTATCTTCCTAAAATATTTACAGCAGCTCAGACAGCTGCCACTGGCTTAATGCAGTAACTCTTAGTGTCTGTAGCTCTTGTCGTGGAAGATCTCACTAAATTGCCAACTGTTCTTAAAAATCTCTGGTGTTTTCACATAGAGGGAATATTACCTGCTGCTAATTACAATAATGATGACTTGAAAGGTCTCTTCTGTCTTCAGGCACATTCAGTGCAGGGTTTTGTGCTCATGAAGGACAATGAGAAGACTCTCCTGTCTTCTGTGGGGACAGGAATAGTTTCTGGTATCATTCAACCTCATTTTTCATTGCTTTTTGTCTTCAAGAGATAGGTACAAACTCCTTCTATCACCAGTGGGGTAAAACTGATAAAAATGGAGATATTTACTTGTTCTTTGCTTTGAGAAACAATGTGAGAATATGGGATTAACCCAGGGAAGTTTCCTGGCTCCTGTAAACCTCCTGGCTTGTGAGTCAAAAGTCTGTATCTGTTATTTCTGCTTTAATTTTCTTTAGTTAGTACATTTGGTTTAAACTAGTAGCAGCTGAAATCTGCTCAGTAAATCCACTGCCGGTGCTAGACACAGCAAGAGCTGGTATTGTTTTGACAGGCAGACAAACAGATTTACAGTTTGAAATGGAACATTTCATCCTTTGGAGCTATGATGAGAACTTGGTTAAAACATTAATGGGATGTTAAAGTAATAGTGTTTTGACTTTTCCTGACAAGTATAGCAAGGTTTTTTGAGTGACAGTTCAGCAGAAGAGACGTGCAGGTATCATTTGGAAAGGGACATTAGACAAATTAACGTTATCATTGTTGAAAAAGCACCTTCCTGGTAGTAAATGGAAACTGGCGATTCCACAGTTCCCAGTACGGCACATTAAGCCAGTGGCGGTGCTTTCAGATGCAGGAAAGCTTTGAGCTCGACCCTGCTTTATTGAAGAGAAAGATTTCTTGCAAGCTTCTAACATTTGAGGCCACAATAAGCTCGATGTTGTGGTGGGAGGATGCTGAGCTAAGTAACTGTGAGAGGCATACCTACACACGTGTAGTAAATGCAGGAGGCTGCTCATTTGAGCTGATGTGAGCTGGGAACAGGCCAGTTGTGGAAATGCAGGAATTTTTACTTATCTTCCTTGTAGCCTGCCTTGCACAGTAGTGAGTGGGGTTCTTTTCATGCTCTCTGCATACTCCTTTAGCTCAGGGAGTTGTCAGCTTCCTCTGGTCACCTTCTGAAGGGAAAATGTAATGTCTAAATGGACAGTGAGTTAGGTAGAGCCAGGTACAGTGTACTACTCTCTGGTAGCTGTATGCTGATAGGATGACCTGGTTGGAGGCTTTCATAGGCATTGCCTAAAAAGGTGCGTGTGGGAGAGTGTGAAAAGAGACCGTGCACATCTGTGGAAGAGGGCAGGTGAGACTGGGGAAAGGAATGAGCTCCAAGTAGCTCAGAGGCCTTGGCATTCAGGACCTCTCACTGATGCTAAAGCAAATCTAGCCTGAGGGAAATCAGCCTTCCCACCTCTAGCATGCCAGGCTGAGCTTCCAGGATTGGGTCATTCCTGATGTCTAGATTTCCATCAGATCAACTTCTACTGCTTTTGTCATGTTCACACACCATTTAGTCCTAGAAGAAAGACCTGCTATGTAAGGCTTTTCCTACTGACTTTGCCAGAGCTCCTGTTCCCTTCTCTATATTTAAGTACCATGGTGGTTAGGTGTGATCTCTTGGCTGCTCTTCCTTTCTCTTCAGTTGCTACAGGCAGTATGGAAATGACTCCATTTGATCCCTGCCTTTCAAATGGAGGCTTATGGTAAAGAAATGCAGAGAACATGACTGAGGAGCTTGTCCCGTTTGAACATCATGAAGTGCAAAGATCGTTCAGTTAACAACTTGTTCCTCTGATTTCTGGGGATTTTCCCCTCAGACTCACATTTAGGTGTTTTGGGTATATCCAGTGTCTGATATAACCAGATAGCAGTTGCTCTTTGCTGATGACCGTTATTGCTGTTACATGAGCCGTTCTATAATCTTGTTCTAATGGCCTTTCTTCTGTGTGTTAGGAACAGAAGTTGTTCCTGTGATTTATTAGCCAAATCCTAATTTTTTTCAGTGACAACAGAGAGATAATTTAGTCATCAAACTGTTGACAACACTGCCTGACATTTGAGGAAGATTTCCAGATGTCCCTGAGGTATTTTAGTTAATTTCTGGCAACGTGTTTTCTCTAGCTGGTTATATTTAAACAGCTTTGTTCTTACGTGGATAACTAAGTGGAACTGGTTTCTGATTAGGCTTTGCCTGGGAGCTTGTTGATTCGCCTTTAGAGGGACATCCTGACTTTTTTCAAGTCTTTGGAGTGCCTAGAGAAGAAGAATTTCTCAGGCTGGGACTGTTAACTGTCATACCGTTGTCTCTTCACCTGCTTCTTCTAGTCCACACGCTTTATCTGAACGACACTGAAGTGGTAATTGCTTTCCTCAGTTTACTATTAAGGCTTCTGTGTAGATGAGGAATGTAGAGTTGTGAAGTGGCTATGATGCAGACCCAGTACACAAACTCCACAGGGCTATGTAGTAATTATTTTTTCAGCATGTTTGAAATGCTGTAGTATATGTCCTTGCTGAATGTTCATATGTTGGCATTCTGTGTGAGTACTTAGGCATTAGCCATAGGTTTTCTGGTTCCTGTGTCATGTCTCATTTCATGTGCTTCATGCTGAGCAGGAAATTAACTCCTTTTTGAGTGGGGAAAAAATACCCGTTTCACTTTGGTCAGAGATTTTCAGATGTGCTGAAATGTTTTGTTTTATTCTTGTTCACATGTGGATGTTGGTACTTCTCAGCTGAGGCTCTAGTGTTACCTCAGAGGTCAAATCACACAGAATCACAGAACTTTCCTCATTTTTATGGCTAAAAATCTGCTGGTCATTCCTTTCTTCACTCAAGACGGAAAGCTAAATGCACAAAATGAGGCCAACTCTTGCAGAAGGATCTTTCTTGGTCTTGTTAGCAGAGGGTAGTGAGTCTTTACAGCCCCTCAGAAGTCTCAGCATCAAGATTGTTTTGAAAGATTGTTTTGATGTGAGTAGCCATGACTTGGGAAAAAAAACTCACCGGAAAGAAAGACGGCCCCAGACAGCAACTTTTCATTTACTCTTTACCTATCCCTAGGCCAAATGAGTTGGCAGGCTCTCTCTGGGATGAAACTCTATCACAGGGCAGCTTCCTGATAAGTCTAAGCCATGTGCCTCAGGGTGAAGGTGTCTCACCTTCTGCTAAAAGGTAATTATCCAATTTATAAACCTAATCTGCTCTGCCCTTGCCAGTGATGCCACTGTATTTCATCTACTGCCTGAGGAGTAGCCCAGAGTGAACCTTTGTGGCTGCTTCTTGAAGAAGAACCTTTTATGTTTTGAATTAATGAGCAGATTATTTCCCTATCTCTTTACCTTAACTTGAGTCAGTCCAGAAAGTTTTCCTGCCCTTAAACACTCGTGAGAGAAGTGCTGAGATGTGGGGTCTGAGGAGCCTCCTGCTCACCCCCACACCAGCTCCCTTCTCTCTCCTGTGAGTTTGAAATACAGGCAGATCTGTTATTTCGGGGAAATGTTACTCAAAGGCAAGAAATGCTTCTTCCTTTTTCCTTGGTGTTACCTTTAAAGTGACAGTTAATAGAGAAGTAGTGGAAAGACTAGATTGTATAGTTTAAACTTTGCCATTTGTTCTAAACATTATTAAATGACATTTGCCTGTTCTTACCCACTGATTGCTTTTGGTAGCCAGCAACAGGGGCATGTGTTGGAAGAGGTGGTAGAGGCGATAACATATAAATTGCATGTGGATAGCCCTAGATATAAAGCAATGCCAGTCACATCTGGTTTGATGCTAAAGCATCCTGTGGAACAAACTGAGAACAACCTGAGCATTTTTAGATTGAGCATCCTTGTTATGGAGGTACCTGTTTATTTTGCTATCAGTGAGGTGAAGTGCACACAGAATTTGCTGAATTGTCTTAGGAGGTTACAAAAGATTAGCATTTAAACCAGAAACTTGCTTTGCAGTAGAGATGCTGGGTGTGATTGCTTTGTGTGTGTATCAATATGCTGTTCCTTCTAATGGATGAACTTGAGGTGCACTGATTTTATAGGCTTATCAGGGTGTGATGGGAGAAAGCATTAATGTTTAATTTGCATTTGCCAAAATGTATGCTGCCATTTAAGTTAATGGCTCTACTCAAACCGAGTGCTGGTACCACACATGAACATAACTGCACCTTTCCTGGAGCTTGTGTCAACCAAAACAGCAAAAGTCCTGCTAATAATGAGAAATTATGCTAATAAAACAGTCATTCCAGTACAAAAACTTTTGCTCCCCATTTCACAGGGCAGGGCCAAGGGAGAAGGCAGCTCAGTGCCTTGCTTCGATTGCCTCTTAACTCTCTTCCCTTTTTTCCCTTTTATAAGTGCAAGCACGTAGCTCTATTAGAAGGGAGAGAAAGAGTGGGCGTTGTAATAACATGTAGGCTTTGAGACAAGCAGTTCTGGAAGTTACTTAAACAAAACCATTGAGATCATTTTGTCAAGACACTGTCTAGTTCGCTAGCAAGAAAAAAAAAAAAAAACCAGCTCGCTTCTACCTCTCCTTTATTTGCTGCATGAGTTACCCTGTTAGATTGCTATCGACACCATCACACTTGGCGTTCCTTTGCTCAATTTCCTGTGCACAGAGCAAAGTGCAGCACAGAAGTTGCTGGTGAGCAAAGTCACGTTTAGAAACCTCACTTTTTTCGTGTCGTGTTTTGGGTGCAGAAACCATAACCGAAGCTGAGGAATCACATGGAGGATCTTGATAGCAGAGCAGAACAAAGCCAACGAGGCAAAGAGTGAAGGAGATGCTCAAGTGTCCCTGGGATGTGCAAAGCTGAGCACAATGGGCTGGGTAATTTCATCCTATTTGTTGCAATACAGCTTATGAAAAAAATGCTTTGTAGACATCTGATTGAGGTGACAGCACTTCTCAACACAACTTCACCACTTGAGAACAGGGGGAATTGCCACCAAGCACTGAGAAGGGCTTTGTGATGGCAGAGTTGAGCAGAGCATGGGAAGTGGCAGGGAGAGGAAGAAAAGCAGATCAGCTTAAATCAGTTTTATTCTTTCCCCTTGTACTAGGATATTTTTACATTCTGCTTGTTCTGTGTCAGTTTGGTGATGTGAATACCTGGCCCTGGCAAGTTAGAATGCCTCTGAAAGCTTGTGTCTCTAGAAGGCAGAGGAGTGATGGGAGTTCTGGGACCAGCACTCCACCAGTGTTGTTGTTGCCTCTGGAAATTTTGATGCAGTTAGTCTTTGTGCAAGCCAGTCGCTGTAGATGAGCAAACATGTGATGGAGTATCTTCAGCATAAATCGGGAAGAGAAAAAAGGAGGCTTACACAGAAGGAGGGAAGGAAGAGCTAAAAATAAGTGAAACAAAGTTGTCAGGGGTTCCTTTTATCCCCCACACGCTCTAGAAAAGTGGATGTCAGCAAACACGAGGTGAATATTGCCATTAGTAATAAGGATTTCTAAATTATCCAGGAGTGGAGCACAGGACTTAAACTACCGTTAAGCTTTGTAAAGGTGCTGTCAAGAAAGCACATGTTTCAAGACTCCATAGGTGAGGGCAAACCTGCAACTCCACCTCTGTAGGGTCAGAAATACAAGTACGAAACTAGTTCTTGTGATTTCTATAGGCTGGAATTTTCTTTGCTGTAGAAGCAGCACAATTAGTGGTCGTGAAGACTAAAGAAAATGACTATTTCTGTAGTTAATGCAAGGCATAACTTGTCTTTGTTCATTCTTTTCTGTTTCCTTTTCACTTTCCTGAACAATTTTTGTGGTTTGGCACGTGCTGAATAACGACAGTTAAAAGTAAAGCGGTAAATAGACGATGGAAAAATCTGATCTTGTGTTCCTGACCAGTTCATATCTTTAACTACTTGATCAGACATATAATTTTACTTTCTTTAAGGCTTTCAGGAGCCACATCACACCTTTCAGCTGTGTTTCCAGTTCCCTGGCATGGTGCAGGTTGACTACGCTTCTTCCTCTGCACTGTAGGATTATAACCTAGGACTAGTAGTTATTTAATGTTCTGAGGCATCAGGAAGCAATAGTATAAAACATTGTAGGGTTTGGGTTTTTTTTTTTTCTACTTGGGTATTTGCAGTTCCTGGCACTCTTACCTTGCTGGCTGTGTGGAATCTGCCCAGCCCTTGCCATAGCACTTGAGTACAAACATGGTCAGCACGACGGGTGCGGAGGCGTGATTGTGACAGGATAAAAGCTACACTGTGTGCCTAAAAGCAACCCAATTACTTAACGCTCAATTAACGTGGTCATGTTGCAGAGAGATCACCAAACCATGGCTAAAAGCACCCTTTTATATGATTACTTTGTTATTTTCTCTTTGATTTGTGTAAAATCAGGTTTTGTTGTTACTGAAGAAAAACTGGTTGCAGCAGACTATGACTTCTAAAGAAATGACCGTTAATAACATTGATGATAACTTATTAGTGTAAGCCATTCATTTCATCATGAAGCAGTGGAAGGTACAAAGCCTCATGATGAAAGGCTGCTTGGCTTTGACTGTGTTAAATCCAGTATAATATGATTAGGTTTTGATGATAAAGCAGTAAGTGTGAAGTTCATTTAAAGGCTAAGTGAACAGTTACTGCAGTAATCTCTTTCTGGATGCACAAGAGGAGCACAAAATCCCTGTAACTGGGACTCAGAGCCAGTGGTTCTGGCCAGGGCTTTGAGCATCTCTTTCATTGGACTGCTGAATGTGACAAAACAGGCTCTTCACAGTTAAACTTCCCCTAGTAGGGCTGAGAGAGGAATAGGTCGAGTTCTGCAGAAGTACCTGTGTGTGATGTGCAGCCATTTTTGTCTTTCAGTTTGCAAGGAAATCTCCTGAGTATCCATTTGCCCTACATCAATACGTGTGTATGTTGAGTTGGAAACAGGGTTTTTGAACTTGCAAGTAGCAGGCATTAGCATACATCCCAGTTGGGTTATTATACTCTGGTGTGGATAAAACATAACACCTTTCTTGCCTTTCTTTTTTTCCTGCTGGTCACTTTGCATTCTCTTCTGCTAGACAGGCTTCAGGCATTGCCTTGATTTTGTTGATACAGATCAAGAATTTCACCCTGGAGCCAGCAGTGTGCCCAAGTGGTCAAGAAGGCCAAGGGCATCCTGGCTTGGGTCAGAAAGAGTGTGTCTGGCAGGATTGGGGCAGTGATTGTCCCACTGTGCTGGGCCCTTGGTAAAGCCACAGCTTGAGTGCTGTGTTCAGTGCTGGGCCCTTCACTCACGGCCAGAGGGACACTGAGGGGCTGGAGCATGGCCAGAACCGGGCAGCAGAGCTGGGGAAGGGGCTGGAGCACAAGTGTGATGGGGAGCAGCTGAGGGAACTGGGGACATTGAGCCTGGAGGAGGCGGAGGGGAGACCTCAGCCTTGGCAACTCCCTGACAGGAGGTTGCAGCCAGGGATTGGCAGGGTGTCAGTCTCTTCTCTCAAGTAACAAGTGGAAAGACAAAAGGAAACAGCCTCAAGTTGCTTCAGGGGAGGTTTAGATGGGAGATAAGTTAAAACTTCTTCACTGAAAGAGTTATCAAACACTGTCCCAGGCTGCCCAGGGAAGTGGGGGAGTCCCCATCCCTGTGGTATTTAAATGGGGTGTAGCTGAGGGCCATGGTCTGGTGTTGGGCTTGGCAGGATTAGGTTAGTGGTTGGAGTCAATGATCTTAAAGGTCTTTCCCCACTGAAATGATTCTATGATCAGGTATCTACAAAAATAATAAACTTGTCTATTCAGTCTGTGTGTATTTTTTGTCACAGAGGAAGTTGCACTCTGTTACAGATGTAAGCGCTTGCCACAAGATTATTCTGCTGAATAGTACTCCAGTTCATTTGCTCTTCACAATGCCCCCGAAACTCTGCATGCATACCTGCTTGAAACCAGCAAGAAGTGCAGCTAGCAATGAAAGACTTCAAACTTGGTTTCTTTTGTTTCATGGTGCACAAATAGAATGTCGTTTGTGTGTGACTGATTTGATTCATCCACAGGAGTTGCTCATCTGAGATGCTATTGAAGTTCAGTAATTGGAGCTCTGAAATACAGTATTTGACAGATGGTGTGGGTGGTTGTGCCATTTCCATGATAAATCTACTTACAAATATAACCATGAGGAAGTTGTCTTTATTCCTTGACTGCAGCAACATATAGATAGAAAAACCTGGCACGTAAATGGATTTGTGTCTTGGTTCTTAGTTTTCCTGCTGTAATGACTGGAATTTTTAAATGAGTGCAAGTGAGAGAGGTTCCTTTTTACTTTATCTGAAGAGGAGTTGCTATAAATGCTAAAATATTCCTTCAGCAGCCTTTCTGCCCTTGCATTTCCTTTGAAGCTTTTCCTATAGTGAGTTACTTTTGTGATATCTGACAGGAGCATTGCTCTTTTTTAGATGAAAACAGTTCGGATCTTCACTAAGACACGTTTGTTGTTAACAAAACATTGGAGGCTGCAGAGATGGACAGTCCCTTTGCCCCAGGGCTTACTGTTCAGGCTGAGGGATGATGAAATGGTATAAATGAAAACGTACTGCATTAGCCAATGTGAATATTCTTTTTAATTCTCTTTATGTTTTAACAGAAATCACCGATGCTGGTACTAGAGGAACCCAAGACACAATCAAAGGTGTGAAGAGAAAAAAGATTGTGACTGAAAACCACCTGAAAAAAATACCCAAATCGCCTTTGAGAAGCCCTGCTGAAGCCAAGGTTAAGCAAAATGCAGACCCTGCACCGCTAAAAGCTCTTCCAGATGCCTCTGAACACAGCACGGCACAGGATCGCGCCCCCGTGCAGAATGGGAATCAATGTCCCAGCCAAAACGGGGGAGCGCCCAGCAGCGAGACCCGTGCTGAAACAACCCCAGCGGAAATGTCGATGCAGACAAAGCTTTCTTTGACGCATCAGTCCTTGAATTTAGGTACACAGACGGTGGAGGAGACTGCTGCAAAGGAACTGAACTCACCAGAGAAGTCTCTCTCCAACCCCTCGTCCGGTAAAACAAAGACTGACAGTAATGAATGTATTAACTTTGTTGATTGCAGCACGTCGTCCCCGTGTACGCGTACTGCCTTTGATGTCTTACTGAAAGCTATGGAGCCTGAACTGAACACCTTAGCACAAGAGTGCCCCCCTTATGGGATGCAGGTAGAGAAACTGAGACCAAATAAAACTGTAAGCACCTCTTCTAGTCTCACGTCCAACACCATGAGCGCCCAAAACCAGGCTGCTTTGTCACAACAGGAGTTCGCAGCCGGGCCTCGCTATTACCCTTGCACGTTAAACAACGTGCACGTAGCAGCAGCTGCCAAGACCGGACAAGCACAGGGCCCGTCGCTTTCTCATTCACAGGATCTTCCTACCAAAACCAGTCAACAAAGTCAGCAGGTTGTGATGTGCCCGAGTTTCACTAGGCCGCTGGTGCAGCAGCAGGGTCAAGAAAACCCCAAGCTGCAGCAGATATACAGCATAGCGGTGACGTCGTCTGTCGTTCACACCTCACCTTCCACCATGTCTCAGGTTTTTCCTCAAAACCAGTTAGTAGCCAGTTCATCATCACCTCTGTCGATCAGCACATCGAGCTCCACACACTTGTCTATAGGTCCCATGTACAATTCAGCCCAGATCACCTCGGTTGTAAACCACGGTGTGGAACAAATATGTAGCCTGCTGAAAGACCAGAAGCCTAAGAAGCTGGGGAAGTACGTGTGTGAGTATTGCAATAGGGCCTGCGCCAAGCCCAGCGTTCTCCAAAAGCACATCCGATCCCATACTGGAGAGCGACCGTATCCCTGTGTGACGTGTGGCTTCTCCTTTAAAACCAAAAGCAATCTGTACAAGCACAAAAAGTCTCACGCCCATGCCATCAAACTCGGGCTCGTCCTACAGCCGGATTCGAGCGGCCTCTTCTTATCCCCCGACTCAGACAAAGCACTTAGCATTCATTCCGACGCGGAAGAGAGCGGGGAGAGTGAAGATGAAGGCACAGCTGATGAAAGGCAAGAAGAGCAGGAACCGGAACCTGGGCAAATAGTGAAAGTCATTTCGAGTGCAGAAACGTTGAGGAAAGGAAGCCCCGTTCCATCAAGCAACCCGGATTGTATAGCAGGCGACTCTTCGCTGCACGATACAGAACCTCAAGTAAGGGCAGCTTTACCAAAAGTAGTGGTTCATCCCGTAAATGTTTCTCCCTTAAGGGCTGATAGCCCCAAAGTGACAGAACCAGCCCCCGAGCTTGCTGCAGCACAGAGAAAAGGAGACCTCAAAGTGACGGCTCTTCAGTCAAATTTAACCCACGCGGCCCCGTTCAAGGAGAATGACGCAAAGCAACATCAGAAAGGAGAAACGGGCCCAGCAGAGGAGCAGGTGGCATCTGCAGTAGGAGCGGCTCACGCTCAGCTCCAGAGACAGCAGGCGACTGACGGTTCCCAAGAGCAGCAAGGAAAATGTCTTCTGAGCCCCAGAAGTTTGGGGAGCACCGATTCTGGTTACTTTTCTCGTTCTGAAAGTGCCGACCAAACGATGAGCCCACCGGCTCCTCTTGTCAGAGGACTGCTGACCTCTGAGAAAGATGCAAACAAAAACCTGCCCTGTGTGCCACGAACGAGTGGCGTGGTGGCCTCGGTGGTGCAAACAGTTTGTGCCGAAAAGAATCTGATCCTCTCCGGCCAAATGCGACCTCCCATGGCAACAAAAACTCTGGAGGAGCGGATCTCAAAGTTAATTTCTGATAACGAAGCAGTGGTGGATGACAAACAGTTGGATAGCGTGAAACCAAGGAGAACGTCTCTTTCGAGGAGAGGAAGCATAGACTCACCCAAATCCTACATATTTAAGGATTCCTTCCAGTTTGATTTAAAGCCCATGGGAAGAAGAACCAGCTCGAGCTCTGACATACCAAAGTCTCCTTTCACACCCACCGAGAAATCAAAGCAAGTTTTCCTTCTGTCTGTACCGTCCCTTGACTGTTTGCCTATAACGCGAAGCAATTCCATGCCTACCACCAGCTACTCAGCAGTACCTCCGAATGTCATACCTCCTTCTCACCCCCTCCGAGGAAGTCAGTCGTTTGACGACAAAATCGGCTCTTTGTACGACGACGTGTTTGTGTCGGGCCCTGCCGCTCCCCTCAGCCAAGGCGGACACCCTCGGCCCCTCGTCAGACAGGCAGCCATAGAAGATTCTTCCACCGGCGAAAGCCAAGTCCTCGGGCCAGTGCGATCTGTAGAGGAAAGTTACCTGGGGTGTAATCTATCAAATGAGTCTTTGTTGCAAAGGAGCAAGTCGCTGGCACAGGGGTCAAACGTAGAGAAAACAAAGAAGTCCCCTCAGGTGAGAGGAACGATGTTTGAGTGTGAAACCTGCAGAAACAGGTACAGGAAGCTGGAAAACTTTGAGAACCACAAGAAGTTTTATTGTTCCGAGTTGCACGGGCCTAAAACGAAAGCAGCAACCCGGGAGCCCGAGCATAAAACCGTTCCAAACAGCACCCAGCCTCAAATTCTGCACTACAGAGTCACGACCTCGACCGGCGTCTGGGAGCAGACGCCCCAGATAAGGAAGAGGAGGAAAATGAAAAGCGTCGGCGATGATGACGACCCGCAGCAAAATGACGCGAGCGTACCAGCAAAGAGCACAGAAAGCCAAAGCAAAGCAGCAAACCCTCCCGGCCTGTCAAAACACGGCGTCACAACGGTGCTGGGATCGCAACAGCCGGGCAACCTGCTGCTTCAGAGTTCCCAAATTCAGCTGGTGGCTCGAGGCACGGATCCGCTTGCCAAGACAAAGACGGCTCCGCTCGTCGAAAAGCAGGCGGGTTCAACCGTGCAAGAGAAGGTGGAGCTGAAAAGGCAAGGGACTGGCATTTCGGTTATCCAGCACACCAATTCACTGAGCAGAAACAGCTCGTTTGAGAAGTCGGAGTCGTTTGAAAGAGTATCGCCGGTTTCTTCTCAAGAGCCCAACAAGGCTGCCAAGCACCGCTCCCTGAATACAGTTGTGATCCAAGAAGACAGGCACCCTCGTCTGAATACGCCCCAGCATCATCAACCCTTGTCCTTAGAAGCACCTCAAGGGGAGGTGAAGGGAAGCCAAATAGTTTCCAACGAGAGGAGCGCTCCGCTTCAGCCCTCGCGGCTCATCCGCCAGCACAACATCCAGGTTCCTGAAATACTGGTCACGGAAGAACCAGACAGGGACCAAGAAAACCAGTGCAGCGATCAGGAGAAGACAGAAAGGTTTAACTGGCCGCAGCGCAGCGAGACGCTGTCGAAGCTGCCGACAGAAAAGCTCCCACCCAAGAAGAAAAGGATTCGCTTGGCCGAGATGGAGCATTCGTCCGCCGAATCCAGCCTCGACTCCACACTCTCCAGGAGCCTCAGCCGCGAGAGCAGTTTGTCTCATGCTTCCAGTTTCTCGGCTTCCCTCGATAAAGATGAAACCCTGAAGGCCGAGAACCCGTCCAAAGCGGAGGCTGTGAGTAAGCCCTCAGAGTTCCTCATGATTCCTGCCGGCTCGCACGCACTGGCTGTGCCCGGGCCTCACTACCGGGAAATGAGACGCGCTGCCTCAGAGCAGATCAGCTGTACGCAGCCCTCCATGGAGGTTGTGGACTACAGGAGTAAGTCCTTTGATTGTGGAAGCATGTCTCCATCCAAAGCTTCCCCCCTCCTGGAGGTAGCCACTCCCAAAGGGTCCTCTGCAAATGGAGTGGCTGGACACGTGCCTCTGCTAGAAAGGAGGAGGGGGCCGTTTGTAAGGCAGATATCGTTAAATATCGCTCCAGACAACCCTCAGCCTCAAGCCAAATCGGCTTCCTCGTTTCAGGCAGCGCACGTTACAGACGCGCCCGCAGAACCATTGCACAGGCTACAAGCCTCGGGCAAACCTTCGGTGGAGTTTCCTTCGAGTGTTCAACATTCCCAGACACACTCCAGGCCTCATGCGGCGGTTCAGAACTGTGCTTCTATCAGCCTGTCGTCAGCTCAGCAGCCTCTAGATCACGTGTTGAACCATCAAGGACAGGGACCCTCAACTCACCAGCCTTCCAAGCCGCCTACTAAAACATCAGCCCAAGGGGAGCAAGCGAGCACGTACGTCCTCTCTTGTCAGGCTGAGGATAAAAAGGACTGCTTCGCTCCAAAGTATCAACTTCAAGTGAAAACATTGTATATAGGTCAGCCCTACTCTTCCAAATTGCTAAAAAACACCTTAGCAACTCAGACCGTTCCGAGTCAAGCTGGGGTGGAGCACAACGCGGCCTCCTTTGAACCGCAGGCGAAACCGTCTGACGTGTCTAACCCTCTGTACTCTGTGCCTCCTCTAAAGCAAATCGTCCCGAATAACTGCAGCAGCCAAATACCTCAGCTTCCCCCCTTCGTGGTTCCCGTCCGTATCCACAGCAGCATGCCGTCCTACGGCTTCGCCACCGTCACCGCCCTCCCCCACATCCTCGTCACCCAGGAGCAGGGGAATCGCTCCGGTTGCAAAACCAACGTCGCGGCGGTGCCGACGCTCAAAAGCAAAACGCAGGTGCCAAAACCTCACAAAGATCACCAGAGGACTTTGCCAAACTCGTTTGAATTTGAAAACTCGCAGCTGGAGTTGAGGAATTCGCCTCTGTCGAGCTCTTTGAACATCATTCAGAAAGTGCCAGTTAGCGGGCTCTTCCCTCAACCGGAAGCTACGGCTTCAAGCAAGCGAATGCTTTCCCCAGCCAACAGCTTAGACATTGCCATGGAAAAGCAGCAAAAACGTGTTAAAGATGAGAGTGGGGCTGCCTGTGTGACAGATTCCAGGCCGTTGCATTCCCTGAACCTTAGATCTAATGACCCTACCAGTAAGCAAAAGAAACCTGTTTTGGTAAGACAGGTTTGCACCACGGAGCCTCTTGAAAACCACCTCTTAGATCCTGATGGCGTTGTGCAGCACGAGAAAAGCAGCAAAGCTGGTGCTTCAGACCTGCTGGTGCCTGACCGTCCTTCAGCTGACACTGGGGTTTCAGAGACCCCCAAAGAGTCACCAGAATCTGAAGACTTTAAGTCTTCGGCGTCACCGATGTTTGTAGTTAGGAAACCATCCGAACTGTCTCCGGCAAATAGTCAGAGTTCTCTTCTCAAAGCTGGCAGCAGCAGCCAAGAGAGGAGGTCCCCAGGTAATGGGAATGAGAGCAAGCACGTCAACAGCCAGGGCCAGGCAAAGCCTGTAACTACGTTGGCTGCGATGAATGCAGGAGAAATGCAGAGGTTGTCCTTCCCAAGCCTCAAAACCACAACGAGCTTTACCTGGTGTTACCTCCTGAAGAGAAAACCGTTGCACTTGCTGCAAAACGACCAGAAGATCTCAGCCTATTCCACCTGGACTGTTAGCCCCAACAATCCCAACCCGCTTGGCCTGTCAACAAAGGTGGCTCTATCCCTCCTCAACTCCAAACAAAAAGTGGAAAAGCCCCTGTACACTCAAGCAAGAACTACTCATCCCAGGTCCGATGTGTTGGTCTACTCAAGCAAGTGGAAGAGTAGCTTAACCAAGGTATTTAAGCTCTACTTGATGCGTGCTGGTGATTTGCAGAGAGTTTGCTTTGAGAATCACGCTTGTTCATCTCTTGGGCATAGAGTATATGTGCCTGTTTCTTTTAGTTAGCGCTGCATCAAACTGCTAAAAAGATCTTAAGTCATTCCATTGAGGAACTCATTCATAAGGATTTATCCCTTCTCGTGGAAATCAGTTCCTGGATGTAAACCCGTGTCTGAAGCATTTTAGCGTGGCAGGAATGCGTGTGGCTGTTTTATAAATGCAAAGGGTAGAAAATAGCAAAAATAGGTGGGGTAGAAAGCTATTTTTCGAACTCTTTTTAACTTAAAGCAGGCTAATTTAAGATCATAATTGCGTACTTTAAAAGTCAGATGGTGCTTCCTGTTATAAAAGAGTGGCTCAGCCTGAGCAGGTGTCCATGGATACGCCATCAAAACTTGTTTCACCGTCGCTGATGGTTTTAACTCGGAGAGCAGCAGTGTACCATTTCCCTTTCTCCCACCCAGGTTCATCAGTGGTGTGAAATAATGACAAAAATAGCGGAGCTGAAAACAAAATTACAGCTGCCATAAAACCCCTGACAGCTTCTTGGGTGGATGTGGCTCCAAAGATGACGTTCAGTTACACGCAGTGGAGGAGAACTGTGGGCGATGTTTGTGACCCACATCAAACACCACGTCATTCAGTGCAGTCCAATTCAGTGGCAGGGCAAAGGAGTCACTTGTTATTTCCTGAGCTGTCTCCAGGCTGCAACAGTGAGGATTCCACTCACTGGACCGTTTTGTTATGGGCAGACCTAAAGCTCTTGGATTGGGCTGGGTTTGACATTCCTTCATGGAATCTCAGAATGGGGGGCGTTGGAAGGGATCTGCAGAGCTCCTCCAGCCCAGCCCCCTGCTAAAGCAGGTTCCAGTTGCTCAGGGGGCACAGGAACGTGTCCAGGTGGGTTTGGAAACCTCCTAAGAAGGAGCCTCCGCACCCTCCCTGGGCAGCCTGGGCCAGGGCTCCCTCACCTCAGCACCAAAGGAGTTTTACCTTGTGTTCCAGTGGAACTTCTTGTGTTCCAGCTTTTGTCCTATTACCCCTTGTCCTGTCACTGGGCACTGCAGAAAAAAAATGCCACCTCCTCCTCTTGACATCCACCTTTTAAATACTTGTGTTAATGAGATTATCCTTCCCCAGGCTGAACAGCCCCAGGTCCTGCAGCCTTTCCTCATGACAAAGATGCTCCAGTGACTTGCCATAATCCTGCAATCTGCCATCAGCAAAACTTCCCAGGTGTTGGACTGGGAATGGGGTTCTGTAAGGCTGGCTATCACTCTAGAGGAGACAGACCACAGCCTTGGGAAGAGGTGTGGATGTGCATGTCTGTTGGAACAGCAGAGACTGTTGCTTTCAGAGGTTTCCCTGGGACGTTTCTGTGTTTGCTAAAGGTATTGCTGAAATACAAAGTCACCAGTTGAGGAAAAGAGCAATAGGGTGAGAAACTCTGTGTTAAGACGAAGAAATAGTTTCAGAATTACAGAGGGAGTCGGGAAGATACAGAGAAACCCCTCAGGCCCAAAAGAGCGTTAGAGTTAAACCTGGTCCTCCTGAAATCAGTGGGAGCCTTTGCTGACGTTTATGGCGGAGGTCAAAATACATGCAGGCTGATGAGTTTGTGTTACTGCTGTAACTGAGTTGGTTAGTTATTAGAAACCATTCATTCTAATTAGTTAGAACCATCTATGTAGTTGGTTCCATATTAGCATGCCAGCTTTGTTTAAACTTAGCATGACCTTCTCCACCCTTCTCCCTCGTACACTTCACGAGATGTGACACTTAAATCGTGCCACTTTGGAAAAAAAGAAAGGAAAAGAAATGATCTTGTGATGTAGCTTTTTGTTTGTTGTACCTGCTCGAGTGATTCTGAGGCAAGTCTCACATCGGTTATGTCATTGACTCATGTTTATTTTTAAGGAGCAGTGTATCAGGAGGAATTGTGTGATAACAAAGCTGCTGTGTGCCTCTTGAAGATCAAATTGTGTCTACAAACAAGTTCTGTTTAGAATACAAATAGTGGATAATAATATTGTTGAAAAATATTTTGACAGCACCCTTTTAAACACTCCAGGAGTACTTAAATGCTGTAATAGGCAGCTGTCAGGTACATTTACAGTGCTTCTACCACAAAAGAACCGCAGTTACTAATCTTTCTTCAGTCTTTCTTGACGTGTTGAATGAAGTGCGGGAGCATGGTGAAAATGAAGGGTTCTTGAGCTCTGTTTGTGGCTGATTTACAGGCTGTGCTCAGAGCCATTAAGAAGAAAAAAAGGTGCAGCAAGAAAGCACCAATTAAAGTTTAATTGGCATCTCAGGTTTTATGAGCAAGGTATAAGGTGGCAGAAATTAAAAATCTCAAAGATTTGATAGGTACTGGGACCGAACACCTCCAGAGTTTGTGTGCTGTCCCTTCTGATGACTCAGGCAGCAGGATTTCAGCTGCTTTTCAGGATGATAAAGATGGCTTTAAACTGGAAGAGGGTACATTTAAATGAGATAGCAGGAATTTCTTCCCTGTGAGGGTGATGAGGCACGGGTTGCCCCATCCCTGGCAGTGTCCAAGGGCAGGTTGGATGTGGCTTGGAGCAACCTGTTCTAATGGAAAGTGCCCCTGCCCATGGAATGAGAGAATCTTTAAGGTCTCTTCCAACCCAAACCATTCCGTGATTCTATGGTGCTGTTACAGTATACATTTGTATTCCCAGTCTCCAGCTAGACTGTGTCGTCGAATAGCTGCTGCCAGCTTGGAACCGTCCTCACAGAAGCCACGTTTGAAGAAAGGGAAAACTGAAATTCCTGATTCAGTTTAGGCTCAGCAATTCTACTGGGGTTTTTTTTCTGCTTGAATCTGAGGATGGAAAACATTGGAGGTCCTTTTGGAAATTAATATTCCATTGAAAGAGAAAAGAAAAACCCCAAACAAAACCCCACAACAAAGCTCAGTCCCAAGTTCCTCCAGCAACCACAGTTTAGATTGCAAGTCTCTGAGGGTTGTGTTTGCATGTTTTAACCCTGACCTGACAAAGAGCTTGAAGTGCTGCTGGAAGCTTATTTGTAAATAATGAAAATGCAGCACTGTTATGCCTCACCTCCTGCCCTTCCCAGAGCGATGTGGCATAACCTGCTCGTGGGGCTTTGACTGCTGCTCTTCTTACCAGGACAAAGCCACTTGCTGAACTGTTCCTGGCTTCGCCCTCAGAAGTCCAGAGGTCTCTTAGTGGCTGCATCACTGGCTGCTAATCACTGTCACAAAACACCCAATTCCTTCAACAATAGATGCTGTGCGAAGTGAAGAGGCATGTGAACAAATGGCAAGCAATGAGGAACCCCGGGGCTTTGTTTGCTCTGCACCATTCCCTGCTCAGAGGCAACAGGTGAACTTGCCACGTTTCAGTGATTCAGAGAACAAACCATGAAAGGGTACGGAGAAAGAAGCTCCTGGAGTGAGGGCAGCACGTTAAAATGCGACAGGAGGTTCACCTGCATGGAAAAGGCTCACTCTGTCTCCCAGCTCTTTTACTGTTCTGTTGTTTACTGTTATTTTTTCACCAGTTTCCCTCAGCTGAAGTCATTGGTCTTGTACCTTTCTCAACCTCCTCAAGTTGATCTCTGCTCCCCTCACTGAAGCGAATCAGCAATGTGTGCAGTTGTTCCAGGGTGAAGATTCTTGGGCAAGAACAAGCTGGAGAATGGAAAGTTTCTCCTAGCTGGAAAGCTTTCCTTGCTTGGATGATGTGCCGCAGCAATCCACTGGAAAGTACTTTAATGCAGAGGATTTTTTTATGTGTGAACTAGTAAAAGTTTAAAGATATTTAAAAACCCTTCAATTTTCCTCAAGTGGCTAAATACCAATGGGGAAAATATTTAATGAATATTCTAATCTGAAATGTGTAACTTTGATGATTCAGGCTGTGAGCATGGGGTTTTTTTTCCAAGGGGTATTGTGAAGTACCAGAAATTGAACTCTGGTCTCAGGGCAGCCCTAAAAGCTCTTCTTTTTTTCCCTTCCAGTTTTATAATAGTAATTGAAGACAGCGGAGTTAAATTGGAGCAAAAGGAGTAAAGTAGAAATGAATCATGGTCTTTGTGGGAGAAGAGAGGGAAACAGAAGGCATAAGTTAATGGTGGAGAAGGAGGTTTCACAGCACTGCCCTTTTCCTACCCTTTCCACCACTCTGTGTGCGGTTTGGGGGGATTTTAGGTGAGGTCCAGTAAAGGATTTCTACATAAGAAACCCGTGCTCTTTAGAGACTGGCTGCTCTTCAAAAGGTACAGAGGACCCAAGTCCTCAGCATCAATCTGGAATTCTTCATAAAACCTAAAAAGACTACTTTTCTCATTGTCAGTGAGCGTGGCTGTAGGCTTCTGCAACAGAAGCTTGGTGTTTCTATTGGAGCATCTCTGCGATAGCAGCATTTTGCATGCTTAAGACACTTGAAACAGCGATTAAAACAGCACATAACCAGTAATGTATAGTACCTCAGTGGGAGGTAAATAGTGATTTGAACACCTATGTTAGGCTGTCTTATGTCTGCACATAAACAAGTGTGTTTTAAGAAGAAGTGGGAGGAGAATCCAGAGGTCTATGGCCTTGTGTTAGGCTTTTTCACTCAGGTGAATATACCATTTATTGTAACACTGTTTCACCATGGTTTGGATCAAACGCTTCTGGAATCTTTCTTTTTCCTTTGTCTTTTCTTTCATAGAAGATTAAACCTAGGAAGAGTATTTAGGATTTATGATCTGAAAATGAAGCACTTACGGGTTGCATTGTTTCAGCTGCTGGGAATATCTCTGTTGATATTTGGTTTATTCTGTGTATTCTCCATGTTCCACTACTCTTTTCTCGTTGCATTACAAATGTCACCTTGTTTGCAGTGGAAAGAAAAGCAATTTGTGTGCCAGGTAACATACAGGGGCACATAGGAACGTGCCTGAGTTGCAGTTACTGGAGTAGGCTCCGTTTCTGATACCTCTCATCCAGAATATCTTCTTTCACCTTGTATCAATGCTGTTAAAACATGAAGGGTGAAATGTCTTTCTTCCTATCTTCCTACACACAGGCAGAGTTGTCCCATGTGCTGTGGTGGAGCTGCTCAGATGTTTGAAAATGCAGCCCAGATCAGTCAGAGGGCTGCATGAAGGCATTTGGTTTGGAGTAGTGCTTGCAGCCTATGTGGGTTCCTGGGGCTTTGAATTCAACAGGAAGATGTTTTTCCTCTGCTCTGTGTTTATTCCTCATCAGGTGGGAAGTAAAGGTGGTGGCTGAGACTGCATGGAGAGCTATGGACAAGGACTGGCTGCCAGAATGATGTCACCCTCCCCAATATATGTAACGACCAGTGTAACTCATCAGTCATTTTCAGTCAGCCAGCCAGCAAAGTCATTCCTCTTGCCAAGAATGTGCAAGCTTACAGGATTCAATTTTATAATGAGTAGAAAACATAAGGCCAGACTTTTTTTTTCTACAGCTCATAATTTTATTCAGTTATCAATAGGAGCAAATGTGGTAAATGTGCCAGCGACGTGGGCAGAACAGTTTATAAATACAGCAGCAATAATTGCAGGCTAATTGGAGCATTCCTTCATTGTTGCCTGTTTTATAAATATCCTGGGTTTGGAAGGAGTTAGGTTTTAATCATCAACTGTTGGGGGAACTCATCCTCCTTTAAAGAAAAAAAAAAATAAAGAAGAAGTTCCTTAATTAATAGTCAGGGGAAATGGAGAAATGTATTTCTGTTCTGCTAGACAACTGGTACTCTTTCTGTTGTGATTTGGTCTGGCAGTGGGAATTAAGTGTGGAGTCCTGTTTTGGAAGGGTTCCAAAGCTCCTGCTCATAACCTCACCAAATGGAAAATGGTCGATTTCCCCACCAAATGGTGGGTGTATGTCTAAAAAAAAAAAAAAGCAGAACAGCAATCAGGAAAGTTCTCTGTTGGTATCTTCCCTTGGTACACCCCTCTTTCCCACCCTTCTCCTCTTTGCTGTGTCGTGGGAAAGCAGCTGCTGCCGTGAGGGTCGTGGGTCAGCGGATGAGACCCCAGACCCGCAGCCATGGGAGAGAGAGAAGTCAGGGAAGTCCTTCCCTGCCCCTGCGTGCTGTGGCAAACACCAAGCAGCTACTGAAATGTGTAGACTTGAGGAAAAAGCACAGGTCTTAAAAGTTTGCCCCTTTTTTTTTTGTCCAGTGGTGAGGGGCAGCGTGTCATGTAGCCGCTGAGCGCCGTCTGCACGGTCCAGTTGGGAGCAGAAGAGCAAAGATGTAGCCATTGGGGAAGCAATTGGTTTACATTGTTAAGCATCTTTTGCTCTGTTGGAAAGCTTATCTGAGCTAAAAACCATCACCTTCACCTTCCTAGAAGAAGGAGGCATCTACTGCGGTTTCGAAGCATTCCTGGTTGTCTACAGTGCCATCCACAGTCAGCGCATAGCAGAGGAGTTCAGCAAAGGGTGGTTTTTCTTTCATGTGTCTGAACGTTTATTTATTTTTCAATAATCAGATATTCTAATGGTGGCTTTTCTGATGCTTTTACTTACCCTAACTTGCAGGTCTGAGTGGCATGTGAAAGAGAACTCTTTTTTGTGATACATGCATCTCATTTTCTTTCAGAGAGCATTAAATAGAAAGAAAGTGGCTGCAGCGGAGTTCAGCAATAAGGAAAACTCTGAGTCAAGCACTGAACACGACAAAGAAAATTCCTTCATCAAAACTGAACCAAGAAGAGTTAAAATATTTGATGGAGGGCAAGTATTGTGCTTTGTGTTACATATCGATGGGAAGAGACTTTTTTTTTTCTCTCTTGAATCCGGACTTTGCAGAGATGTTGCTTCGTGTTCACCAGTTCCCATACTGTGGTCTGTGGATGTTGGTTTATGTTTCCAAGAAAAATGGAAAGTTATCAGAAGCATGGAGCCACGAGAGTTATGAAGGGGGAGGTGGGGGGAGTAATGAAATGAAGAAGAGGAAGCAGTGTGATTCATATTTGTTTTCCAAAGGACAAACATTAATCAGCAGTAAAGGCAGCTACGTACAGCCAGAGATGGAAATTCTTTTCCTATATTCCTCTCGCGTGGTAAATAAGATACTGATTCTGCAAGAAGGTTGTGTGGCTGTTGCCAGACGGGATATAGTCCAGGGACTGAGCAGCAGACTGGGGAACAGTCTCTGGCAGTTCACTGTGGCATACACTGGCTAAACAACTCCTGGGTTGAAAAGTGCCATGGAAATATTTACTGAGAGCCATCCTCCATGCACCGCAGTTCTTTAAGTCAGTTGCCTGAGACAAGTAGCAGTTGCTTTAGCCACAGTGTTACAAAACATACTACATCTTAAACACACCTTATCAACCAGGTTTTTAGTTTAGTGTCAGTGACATTTCCAAAACTTCAGTGCATGTTTTGTTAGTCTCACGATCAGTAGCAGGCTCTGGGGCTTTCTGTTTATTGGTTCCTGTTTGAATCCAGTCTAAGCCAGCAGTGAAGCCATTCCCAGGTAAAACATTGTTTCTGCTCTGATGCAGACATTGCAGGGACCAGGTCACATTAGCTAAGCACGACCTTTGGCATCCTTGAGCGGAGATATGAAGGGTGTAATTAAATCTGATTGACTTTTTCTATCTTAGAGGCAATCCCAGTATGCTGAGGCCAGAGCTCATCAACAGGGAATTTTAAAGACTTTCCCACTGATGTTCCTTTGCTGCACCCAACACAGAGCCTCAAAGATGCTCTGTTAGAGCTTCTTCATGGTGCCCAAACCCCACACTTTAAAAGGAAAGTATGTTCCTCTGTTGCAAATAGGCAATTTGAAACCTTTAAATGCTTCCTATCAAACAATACCTTTAACAAAAAGTTGTGCTGTTGCTCCTAAACAAGACCTAGTGGAAAATCTAGATAGTAGTTATAACAAGTGCAGAAGTTAAGCAGAAGAGAGAGATTGCTTTCACCAGTCATTCCTTTGCATCCATCAGATGGCTTCTAAAAGCTCTGGTAGGTCAGGGTTTCTAACTAGAATAATTTTCCCTTTACAACTGATTTCCCTGTGGTCCTGTTCCTAGGTACAAGTCAAATGAGGACTATGTGTATGTTCGGGGGAGAGGGAGAGGGAAGTATATCTGCGAGGAGTGTGGGATCCGTTGCAAGAAGCCCAGCATGCTGAAGAAGCACATTCGCACACACACTGATGTCCGGCCCTACCACTGCAACTACTGCAACTTTTCCTTCAAAACTAAAGGTAGGGCTACTTTCCTGGCCACTTTTCCTTTTTTTTTTCCCCTTTCCACTTTAAAATATGATTCTTTTCTTCTCACTTTTGGCTGTCTGTAAGCTGAGGAAGTTCACTCTCTGTGGAGTTTTATTGTCTAAGGCTTCAAATGTTTGTAGTTTCTGATTTCCCTCTTTTCCTTTGTCTCCTGGGCATTTATTCAGGCAATCACATCTGTGTTTGAGTGAACTGTGTGGCCTGCTGTGGTGGGTGAGACACTGGAGTGGGAGAGGGAAATTGTATGGGAGTAAGATGGATTTTAGGTGAAGACAAGTGAGCCTATTGGCTGCTCATCCCAGACAGGGATGGGAACACAGAATTTGAAATCCCTAACAGTGGTCTTCTGGAGGCGTGACAGTGGCAGTATTGTAGTCCTATTGGCACTCATCTAATTGCTCTGGGAAAGAAATTGACCTTTATGAAATTACTATACTGAAATGGTTTCTACACCCTTGAAGGACAAGGTTCACTTTCCACTTGACCTTCTAAGACCCAAAGGTGGATCCCTACTTCTTAAAAACTGTTTACACCAGGTACTTAGAATCACAGAATCATTTCAGTTGAAAAGACCTTTAAGCTCATAGAGTCCACCCCCGCCCCTCACACTGCCAAGCCCACCACTGAGCCATGGCCCTCAACTCCACAGCTTTGCAATAGCTCCAGGGATGGGGACTTCCCCACCTCCTTGGGCAGCCTGGCAAAGTGTTTAAACGCATCCATGTTTAAACAGGAGGTATATTAAACAGTGGTAGATCTAGGACTCAAGTGAAACAAACAGGAGAAGTTCACAGGTAGAATAATTTCAACAACAACAAAAATGTAAGCAGTAGGTTTTCTTTGTCTTTGAGCATCATTTAGCAATAAATCCCTCCCCAGCTGTAACCTCAGAAATAGCTGTATTTGTAGTGGGTTCAACACTACTCAGCAACTGGGGGAATACTTCCAACAAATAGTCCAGTGCTGCAGAAAGTGGGATGGATAGTCTTCAGGTGTGTCAAAATGTGTTACTACATCTTTACACACTTGGCCTTTAAGATCAGATGCTGGAGAGTAAACCCAATAAGAGCGGAGTGATGGGATGAGGTTCAACAAGGCTTTGTGCATGGGGAAGAGGCTTGGGAAAGAGTGGCTGGAAAGCTTCCCGGGGGAAAAGGATCTGGGAGTGTTGGTTGACAGCAGCTGAACATGAGCCAGCAGTGTGCCCAGGTGGCCAAGAAGGCCAATGGCATCCTGGCTTGTGTCAGGAATGACCAGCAGGACCAGGATTGTGCCCCTGAGCTGAGCCCTGGTGAGGCTGCAGCTCGAGGGCTGTGTTCAGAGCTGTCCAGAGCCAGGCAGCGGAGCTGGGAGAGGAACTGGAGCATGAGGTTGATGGGGAGCAGCTGAGGGAATGGGGATGTTTAGCCTGGAGAAGAGGAGGCTGAAAGGAGACGTGAGCGCTCTCTACAGCTACTGGGAAGGAGGTTGTGGTGACATGAGGGTCAGACTCTTCTCCCAAGAAAGAAGTTGTAAGACAAGAGAAAACAGCCTCAAGTTGCTTCAGGGGAGGTTTAGATTGGAGACTGGGGGTGGAAAAAAAGAGTTATAAAGACACTGTTTTATGCTGCCCAGGGTGGAGTCCCCATCCCTGGAGAGATCCCAAAGCTGTGGAGATGTGGGATGTGGGTTAGTGGTGGCTGTGGCAGCGCTGGGGGAACAGGTGGGTTCAATGAGCTTAAAGGTCTTTTCCAGCCTAAACGATTCTGTGATTCCATGAAAGCAAATGATACAGGTGGCTATAAAAGTAGCTGAATATAGACACGTTGAGCATGTATTTTTATGCATTTGTATAGTCACAGAGCAATTTTTCTTACTTTTCTTAAGGAAATTTAACAAAGCATATGAAGTCAAAGGCACATAGCAAGAAATGCATGGACTTGGGTGTCTCAGTAGGCTTAATAGATGACCAGGATGGAGAAGAAGAATTTGGTAAGAAATCAAAATCTTCCTTCTTTACTGCATTTCTGTATTTGTTTTGTCATCTCAATTTCCTACCCTTTGAAATTCTTGTAGAGGGAAAAGGTAGAGAGGTGAAAATCTTAGAAGCTAGTCTAAGGGAGCAAGAAGCACTCGAAAAGCTTTCTCCAAAAGAAATGACAAGCAGATGCTAAACGTCACTTGCTGCTGAATGTTTCACCAAGTGTTATGCAATTTAACTTCACCAGTGTCATAGATAGATATGACAAGACTGAAAATACCAGAAAATCAGCTATTTGCCTAGGGAAAAGAAAAAAACAAGGTAGTGAACTGCAGTGTTTCTTTGAAACTAGCTGGGCATGAAATGAAAGAGTAGAGATGGGAATGATACCGCTAACGTGCCACTCAGGTCACAAATGTGTTGCTGAGCGGATTGCAAGGAAACTGATCATTTTCCAGTGTGGAGTTTTGTCCTCCTTCATGAATAATTGGGTGTAAATCAGCAGATAGGGATCATTTAGGAATTGTGAACATTATTCATCTTGAGCTGCTCTGCTTCTCCGTTAGGGCCGAGAGTGTTAACAGAAGGAGTGTGTTTGTTAATAATTGCAATTCTGCGCTTCCCACGTCCCAAAAGCTCCACTTGCAGACAAAATGAGATCAAGCACAGTCCAAAGGAGCCAGACCTGGTTCATGTGGGTTTTGTGATAGGAAAGATGGAGCTGCACCGGAGACAGTGAGCAGGAGACTGGTGCAGATCTCAGCACGTTTCAGTGCAGTGGCGGCATTTTCTCCTTCCTTCTGTGTCTCAGTGGGGAGATGAGCTGTGTTGCCTTCCTTTGTCACCCTTTTCTTCTTTCAGTGGAATAGTTTATTAGGTTGTGGATGAGGTTTTGAGAAAAGAAAGCAGTGGGGATCTTCATTTAAACAGTAAAGGGCAAGGAAGATGAATGCACTTGCTCCCGTATGACAGCCGCCAGCAGGATAAGCGAATCAGCTAGAATCTAATCCTAAATAATGCTGGGAATATGACTCAGCTTGTATGATTCAGTCGTGCACTAGGTACAAAGAAACCTGCGTTTTCCCTTTTTTGGTGTTCTTTGATACATTCCTTTTTGGTAAGCTGAAAACATGTCCTCCATTGCAATTTGAGCTACCAAATAGATGCTGCAGACGATAAATGGCAGCACCAATTACTGTCCTCTCCTCAAAGAGGAGCAGTTTCCCTTCACGTTTTGATGACAAAAAACATTACAACTTCTGTGTTTTAAGCAACCTTCTGTAGCTTTTGACAATTCTGATCAGCTTTAGAAACTACAGCTAAAGGGGTCTTTCCATTTATTAGGAGCTGAAAACGTTTTACTGATTGATAAATCGATATTGCCCATCACGTCCATTAAAAACTGCATTTGTGGTTAGGACGTAGTGGGAAAGGTTTCCAACGTTGACAGAGTTGTCAGCAACACCCAGGAGATGTAAGCCATTTCAAACATTTGTTGAAAGATTGCTTTTCTTTGGCTCTGAGGCTATTTAGTTGAGAAAGAGAGAGACCCTCTCTTTTTACATGCCACGTACAGATGTGTGTAACCGTAGTATAAATATATATTCCCTGAAATATGTTTCAGCACAGTAATTACTTAATGAATGAAATACTCTCTTTTGAAAAAAAGAAGGCAAGGCAAACATTGAAACGGTTTTGCTACATAATTTTTGACATTCTTCCAGAAATTTCATTTGGAGACTCCAGTGCTTCCCCCCCTCCCCCCCCCCCGCCCCAGAATAAACCAGGTAACACTTTTTTCTTGACCTGTGAACCCCAAACTGAACAGAGAACCTGGTGATAAAATCCCTGCCTTGTCTAAACGAGCTGGCTCAGGTACCCTTAGCAAAACCAGCTGTGCAGCACAAAGCTCAGCACAAAAGTCCCATCCAAGAAGCAGGGTCGTTAAGGCTGTGATTAATACGCGTCTTCTGCAGCCGAAGCAGCCCAGCTTCTCCTATTCCTGCGTAACACGGGGCATTCAGAATTCTGCATGTAGATTCAGTGGGTAACTGTACACTTTAAACCTGGGATTTCACCTGTCAGCTTCACCTGCATTGAAGGTATTTCTCATGGTGGTTCAGAAACTTGCTCGTTGGCCCATTTTTAGTTCCAGGCTCAGGAGACAGTCCTGCCAGCAGTATGTGATCCACCAAGGGAAACACAATGGGCTTTGAGTATCGAGCTGCACTCATGGTGTTGCATCTTTGGCCCTCGCAGCCGTCCCTCTCTCTGGTATGAGGTGATGGTGGGTTTATGTCTGTTATCCTTTTGGTGCTTGAAAAAATGATGCTTTTAAACCTGTACATTGTTTTACTTCAAGAATTGGGTGGCTGTTAAAAATCATCTGTCTCTTAGAGCCCAGTGGCTTGCCCAGTCCCATCTCTTTCTTCAGCTGGAAGGCAATGTGAGATGCTCTAGAGGAAGGGGCAAAAAATCTGATAAGAAATCATTATGACCTCAGAAAAAAAAAAACATTTCTTCTTCTTGTAGGCTGTGAGAACTGTGAGAGTCTTCCTGTGTGAGATGGGCCTATCCCCTGACCCACAGAATGTCTGGGTGTCTGTAACCACTTTGTTATCTGACCATTTGAAATATTGGTTATGGCAATGAAAACATTTGCAGCTTTGCTTAAAATAGCTGAGCTGTATGTCTTCCGTCAGACTTTGAATTAGAGAATGAGCCAGAAGTTTAACAAAGCCACCAACTTTTTATTTACGAAGGAATTTGCCGATTCTCTTTTTATGTTGTTTTTTTTTAAAGCAGAGGCAATGACAAGTATTTGACTCTATGAGGTTTTTCAGTCTCGTATAAGTCAGCTTTGACCCAATAGCAGTCCAGAGAAATACCACAGGAGGATTGACCGAGGGGTGCAAAGCCATGCACAAGGCTGAACAGAGGCTTGCACACACATGGAGCCTGTTTGTTCAGTAATCCAAGAAGCTGTAGTTTTGTGTCTAGGGCAAAAAAAAGGAAAGAGATGCTCCCAAGCTGCCTGAGACTGTGTGATCAGAGCTTTTAACATAGCATTCTTCGTATTTGGACTTGTCATCGTTTGGGTGTTAGTAAATACTTTCTGGACTGGCTTTTTGTATTCCAACCCCTTCCCTCATCCATTTATCTTTCATCTTCTGCTCTGCGGAATGTTCTTGTCACCGAAGTCCAGGGTTGCAATGTGAGGAATGTTAATATCTGAATTAAATTGTCAGGCCAGGGGAACTGTTTAGTGTGACAGACTGCAACTGGGGATATCCTTCTTGGCCAGGCTGCCCCAACGTTTTGCTGTGCAGCTTTAAAAACAACAACAATTTGTCTTCAGGGCTGTCACGTTTCCCATGGAAGCCCACGTGTGAGTGGTCTGATGTGCCTGAGTGAACTTGCACAGGATTGTTATTGCATCCTGAAATCAGCAGATGGGCAGAACTTATTCAAATGGTCTCTGTGGAGAAATTTGATCCCAAAATATTCACCACTTTACCAGTGAAAAGACCTAATTGTAAGATTCAGATACATATTTACATATATGGATACACACACACATATATTTTCTTAAAAAGACTTTACTTTTCTGCAATGTTAAAGAAACCCTTCAAAGATACAATGGTTCCAAGTTAATTAGCTATGTATTACTTATCCTAGATCTTAAGTGAGTTTCCATGGCTCTTCATTAGCTTAATCATGACTCAGACTGTGTTTTCACTGCACCTACATTTAAGGAGTGACAATAAATGAAAATCCTTGGCGGTGGTATCCTCCTTTTACAGAGAGAATGGAAGGCTGTTTCTGTAGAGCTTGTAAGAAACACATTTTTACCTCCCTTTTTAATATCAATGTCTAATCTTCAACTAGATGTACATTAATCATGCTGGAGCCCTGCACTCACAGCCTGGGAATAGGCTGCTTGGTGTTAGGGTTGATTTAAAACATACAGGTTACTCAGGAAGGCTTAGGTGTAAATAATCCATTTAAATAGAGATTAGTTTTGCTTTTGGTTGGTGGTTCTTTCTTACTTTCCGTACTCTTAGGAATGAAAGTGCAAAGCCCAGGTTTTTGCCTGGTTTCTGAGGAGCCCTGGCTCTGACCAGCCTGAACTGAACCCAGTAGATGTCACTGTGAGTCCTCTCTGATGGTGGTGAGTGGACAGCAGCTGAAGCAAGTCTGAAATCGGGCAAGAAAAGCCTAGGAAGAGATTAGAAAGGCAGCATGACAGCAGATTTGGGTATAGATGTTGGTGGTGTTCCACAGAACCCGACTTTACCCTTTTAAAGATGTGTTTGAATGGTCTATTATAAGACGAAGACAACGAGTGAAACCCTAAGTCTAAGCTTGTAATTGTTTAGAAAAACAGAGTTGCACTGATGACACACAGACCTTATTTTCAAGTTTATGATGATCTGATGACACACTAAAAACATTTCAGCCATAGTATATCTTTTTTTTCTGGATTTTGATGGAGAATACATCATAGAGAACAGTTGTTCTGTTTTTAAATGCCCTTACATAGATACTAACCCATAACTGAAGCTACTTCCACGCTTGGAGGCAATGAGCACTGCTTTCTGTCATTCAGATGTTAAAAGACAAAAGATTGAGTGAATTTACATTTAGATGGCAATAGGTAGGGAACAGCCCAGCAGGTAAACTGTGGTTTTAATCTATCTTTAAGTAGAGCTAATAGCAACCCTAGAGTTACCATAACTGTCCATTTGCTTAGGAATCTTTTCAGGTCTTTTCTCGTCCTCCTGCCAGTGAAATTATGAAAACACACATCTTGTTCTTTATGTGACAATCTACCTAAATAAGATGAAGCTATAACCAAGTATGACTAAGGTCTAAGCTGCTGAACTGTATTGTATGAAATTGGCAGGTCTGTGGCAGAGCCTGATAAGCCAGGTGGTGTGGTGGACTAATGGGTGATGACACCACCATTAAAAGCTGTAAATGGAGATTCTGAAGAACCTTTCTTGTAGTACTTTGCAGTATGATGACGAATTAGATGGCTTTTGGTAAAGCCATGTACAGTAAGAATTCCTGTAGGAAAACCTTTTTGTTTTAAAGAACTTTAAAGTACATAGGGAGACCTATTTCAGTTCTCTTATTTGTAGCATCACACCTGGGAGGAGCAGCATGTGGATTTACCAGCCTGAGGCACAGCACTAATGGACATGTTAAAATGCTGGTAATTCCCACTCATGCTGCTGTGTTGAAGAACTTGAAGTTTTTCGTTCCTGCTTTGGGGTAAAAATGTCAGGATAGCAGAGCCTCAGCCAACAAGCTCATCAGTACCACAAACACAGTACAGAGCTGATTAACTGACAGCAAGGTAAATGAAGGGCTAAGGTGATTTTTGCCTGTGATTTATATGCACTTACAGAGGATTAAAACCTCAGTTTTATTAAATATAACTCTAGCTGGCATGCCAGCAAAATCCACCTTTCCATCACACCTTTATTTCCAGCTGTTCCTAATTTTTGCAGAGCTCAGGTCTGTAGCCAAAAGTTCCACTTTCTCCTGTGAAGTCCAGTGAGAATAAAGAGCCTTTTAAGGGTTACAAAGAAAAGATTGCAGCAGCTGACAGAGGATAAGAGACATTCCCTACCCTTCGAGAAACACTCTCTGTAAAATATTGAGACGGTCTTGCACACTCTGTCGGTGAAAATGGTGAGAGTTACAAACTCAAAAGAGCTTTCATAAAGCCTTCACTTAATAGTGTGATTATTTTTTTTTTTGGTCCTGTTTTCCTTTTTTTTTTGCCCCGAAAACCTGTGAACTTCCCTGCCAAAAGCCATTTCCCCACGTGCTAGTGGCCTTTACGTGTATGACACATCCTTCATTCTGAAACAGCTCATGCCGCTTTGCAGCCTCAGACCAAGTTAAACACAGGAGTCATTTTGTTCCTTTGGAAATTGAGTCCATTCTAATTATATATATATATATATATGTTAATATATATATATATCTCAGCTACATAAGCATATGGTTATAATTATGCATAGTTTAAGATAGGAAGCAAAGAATTAATTTTCCCCCAATTAAAGCTGCAAGGGAACTTTAGCAGGCAGCATACAATTACCAGAATGGATCGAGGCCAACACTGCTTGGTTAATGAGGCAGTGCTTGGGAAAGATCCTTTCACCACAGGGAATGGTCACAACCTCAGATCCCTCAACCTGCCGCCCACACTCTTCTTGATGCCCCCCAGAATGCCATTTGCCTTCTTGCCCACGAGGGCACGTTTGCTGTAGAATGTTTAATTTGACTCAGGACTCCCAGGTGTGTCTCCTGGAGCTGCTCTCCAGCAGGGCACCCCCAGCCTGTACTGGTGCAGGGGGTTGTTCCTCCCCAGGTACACTTGTCCTTGTTGAACCTCATGAGGTTCCTCTCTGCCCAACTCTCAGCCTGCCCAGATCTCACTGAGTGGCAGATCAGTCTCTGCTAAATCAGCCACTGCTCCCAGTTTGGTGCCATCAGGGAACTCTGTGAGGGTCACTCTGTCCCCTCATCCAGGTCATTGATGAGGATGTTGAATCAAGATCCAAAACAGATCGCTGTGGAACCCCACTGGCCANTTTTTTTGCCCCGAAAACCTGTGAACTTCCCTGCCAAAAGCCATTTCCCCACGTGCTAGTGGCCTTTACGTGTATGACACATCCTTCATTCTGAAACAGCTCATGCCGCTTTGCAGCCTCAGACCAAGTTAAACACAGGAGTCATTTTGTTCCTTTNCAGCTGCACTCAGTGCTGTTGATCACCACCCTCTGGGCTCTGTCATTCAGGCAGTTCATCCTTTTGTGTGTTGCCAGAGGGAACAAGGCAGGAATGGGGTTTTTCCTCAGCTGACTGTTTTTAAGCAGAGTGGGAGTGAGGGAACCACACTCCTTGCTGTCACCTCACCTACACTGCAGCCTCTGGCTCCAGGTAACCCCACTGAAACAGAAGCTGGCAAATGCAGGGAGGGTGGAGAGAAACAGGGAAACAATAGAGGGAAACGATATCCCACAGAGTCCTGCAAGTAAGGAATTGATGTCCTGCACATGGTTCTCTTTTTCCTTCCCAGGGTTTTATTCTAGAAGGCTGAGACTTAAGCAGAAAGTTCTGCATGAGCAGCATTTGCTGGTAATTCCTGCAGTGGTTTTAAATGTTGAATTGAAAGAAAAAGGCAGTTCCTTCTTATAAAACAGGGCATTGTTTGAGCATATGTTTTCCTTGCTTCACAAAGGTGACAGCTCAGTCTAACCACTTCAGGTAGTTTCTCTTGCCCGTGGAGACATCAGCTGGGGACTGCCATCAGCTTTCCTAGAAAATGTGAGTCAAGTGGCGAGAGGGAGAAAAAAAAAAAGAAGGGAAACATTAGAATTCCTCAGAGAGTAGCTACGTGATATTGGTAAACAGACCAAAAGGAAGGTGTCCAGGCTGAAGCCCAGGACTTTGCAGTGCCCCATGTGTTACTGAAAGAGTTGCAGGACACGTGTGGGTCACCCTTTAGATGTAACTCATGGAGAAGTCTCTGAGATCCGTTACAGAGGCACTGGGGGAAGTTATTTCCATTCAGAAGTGTAACATCTATAGAGGTTCTGATGCTTTAGATTGCTTTGCTTTGCAAATTAATCATGAAGAAACACTGTTTGTGCAAAGAAGAGAAACGGCAGAAGGAGACAGGGGAGAAAAAAAAAAACCCACATTGAATAGCTCCATGTGGTTCTGTTAATAATGTTCTTAATAATCCCACTTGACATATTTTTGGAATGGACCTTCCTGAATTAATTTCTCCCCTAAAATTCTTTTCTTCTTTTTCTTTGCTGCACAGCTTTGTCTGTAGATGAGGGTTATAAATGAAGACCATTTAAAAATCTCAAGTATGATTGTTGTTAGCACCGTTCCAATGACCTGGAGGGCTTCAGGGTGCTTTTAATAACACTGTAGTTTCATGCCCACTCTAGTAAACGTGCAAAATCTATAGCTGCCATGTTTAGTTAATGTACAAATTACTGTGTAGGCAAAGAGGGGCAAAGTCGTTGTGGAGGGATTTTTGTTTTCAAAGCAGCTATTAGTCTTGTTCCTAATTGCACTGCTCATTTGAAGCCATAAAGGGTGATAATGGTGGGTAACTTACTAAGAGGTAGCTCCATTAAACCCATTTCTTTTACCTGGAGTTCAAGATGCTTATTTTGGTTTGGGGTAACGAAGCAGCCTAAAGTACATTAAAATTCTTTTAAGGGTCTTGTGTTTTTTTTTTTTCCCCGGAATAATTTCTTTTGAGGGTAAGTTGCCATGTGGGTTTCCTCAGAGCAGGATTTCTGAGCCTTTAACTAACCAGCCACCCTGCGTTTTGCAGAGGCAAATGATTTTCACGTTGATTTATTTTTTCTTCATGGGGAAGCTCAGCAGACAGACCTTTAATCAAATATAAAATAATAGCGCCTTCAAAGCATTTCATCTTATATCCCAGACAGTCTGGCTTGGAATCAGATAGAGCAGATGGGATTTTCTGTCTCCTTCCTCAAGACGCTTCTTTCTTTCCAAATTGTGTTGTGGAAGAAGGAGAAAAGCTGCAGCAGAGCTGCGTTTTGTAGAGAAATTTACCACCAGACAGCAGTTTCGCTTTAAGGCTTGAAGTCAGGAGGGCTTCTTCGTGTGAGCAGTGTTCCATGCATAGGTAACTTTTGATAGGATCAGGGTTCTCTTGCCTCCTAGGACATCTTGGGTGACTTTTTTGTAATAAACCACTCAAAACATGAGCAAAGTGAAGAGATCTGGGAGGGTCTAATTTTGGTCTCTTTTGCCTGTTAACGCGACAGATTCCTGACAGCCTCCAGTCTTTCTGTTTGCATCCTGCAAACCCCTTTGCAGCAGTGATTCATGTTAGGTACAAGGACACCCACTTGTGAGTCAGAACCAGCTAGGGAGTATCTCACCGCTGAGGCTGGCACAGTGTGTCCTCACTGGGGACTTCATCAACAGGGAGTCTGCTCACTTCTCCTCAAGTGAAAGCACACGGTTGTAAGTGGCTTAAAAGAAAACAGCCCAGGTTTCAAACAACACAGGTAAACAGAAGGTTACAAACAACACAGAAGCAAAAGGGCAAAGATTATGTAGCTTTAGAGTTAAACGTGTAGGCTGGGAAAGAAAGAAAACAATGACAATCACAGAATCACAGAGTGGTTGGGATTGGAAGGGCCCTGCAGAGCTCATACAGCCCAAGCCCCTGCTAAAGGAGGTTTCCTTCAATCAAGGGGCACAGGAACGTGTCCAGGTGAGTTTGGAAACCTCCTGAGAAGGAGCCTCCGCACCCTCCCTGGGCAGCCTGGGCCAGGGCTCCCTCACCTCAGCAACGAAGGAATTTCTCCTTGTGTTTAAGTGGGACTATTTGTGTTCCAGCTTGTGCCTGTTACCTCTTGTCCTGTCACTGGACACTACAGAAAAAAGTGTCACCCCAGCCTCTTGACATCCACTCTGTTTAAGTATTTATCAGCATTCATAAGATCCCCCCTCAGCCTTCTCCAGGCTAAACAGCCCCAGGGCTCACAGCCTTTCCTCATAAGAAAGATGTTCCAGTCCCCTGATCAATCTGACTTGTTGCTTTGATGGGATGTGACTGAGAAAATGCCCATGCCATGTGGGTTTTTGGTGTTTCCAACTCCTTCCCAATCAGTCCAGGACCTTCATGGGCTTGTTTTCTAATGCCCACTTTTGCAGGTGAGAAGCAAAGGTTTGGCTATGACCGGTCAGGATACGACATGGAAGAGTCGGACGGTGCGGACGAAGACGAAAACGACAACGAGGATGACGATGAAGACAGCCAGGCCGAGTCAGTGCTCTCCACCACCCCCTCGGTGACAGCCAGCCCCCAGCACCACCCCTCTCGCCACAGCCTCCAGGACACCGCTGGCACCGATGAAGACATCCGGCTTCCCGACTGCTTCGCCGGCGTTCACACGGACTCCATGGATGGCCTCCCGAAAGCCCTGCTCACCAAGATGACCGTCCTTAGCACGGTGCAGTCGGTCGGCAGGAGCTCCAGGTCACCGGCAGAATTGTCCCATCAGGAAGCAGCTGAGGATAAAGGGCAGGAGAGAGGAGCTGGGCCCCACGGCAGCAGCGCGGTGCTGGTGGACGTCTCTCCTCCATCCCCCGGTCACCGGATGTCTGTGGATTACCCTGACCCAGCAACAGCCCTGGGCCACTCCTTGATACCAACCACAGCTCTTACAAAGGTAAGAAGGTCTGACACAAGGGGAGAGAGCAGGATTTTCAATCCTCCCTGTAAAGATCTTTTGGGAGATTTCTCAAAGATGAAAATGTTTCCTTTTCCCTCCATTTGTAGAATTGTTGGCTGATGAGCCTTTAAGAAGGGTTGAAAGTGATTGAAACACGGATGTGTGAGACTCTGGAAACAGCAACATTGTGGGAGCACTGCTTTCCAACTTCTTAGTTTTGCTTGTTTTCTTCCCAAAATGATTAATCATAATACTGTCATTTCAGCTGGAGTTGATAGATGATAATACAAATGAGAAGGGATGTAACAGATACGTAGCACAAACATGTGGTGGTGGCTGTGAAGCTCTCAGAGGCAAGTGATAGAATTCAGAAGTCATTGCACTCTGAATCATTGGTAATTCCCAAGGGAAATTAATCTGGTCCCAAAGGGTTGAGGTGGTTTTTTTTTGCCTTATCACTGTAAAATAATTGTGGAACTGCTTATCTCTCCTCCAAATGTGCTTAGGAGCAGAAGTAGGAAGAGGAGCATATGTTCAAGGAAATTAGGAGGTTGCTCTTGTGCAGTAACAAGAGGAGAAAGGAGCACAGATCTGAGATCCCAGTGCTCTCAGTTTTTTTCTCCAAGCTGAGAGCATTTTCATCAGAAGAAGGATGGGTTTTGCCCATGCCTATTGCAGACACTTGCAGAGAGATGAGGTCAGTCCATGTGCAAGGCTGAGGGAGCGTTCAGGAATTCTGGCAACTTCAGTCTTTCAAACTCTGCTGAAATCCCAGAGGGGATCTGGCAGGTGCTGAAGCTTTTTTCCAGTTCAGCTGTATTTTAATGGGCTGTAGTGGGAACGATACAAGTCACACACCTGATTTGACCCTAAAGGTATCCCTTGGAAGCTTGGAATTCTGCAGTAAGACCGTGAAGGGTGTTAGAGTTTGAGAGCTTCAACGCTCAGGACAACGTGACACAAAATGCTGTTTAAATACAGGAGTGATTGCTGCCTTCCCTGTTTACAAACAGCGTTTGCATGCAGTTATACTGCTGGATTTGTTGTTCACAGCATTTCAGACAGTGAACTGTTGACAAGGAGACAGAGTGGCAGTGGTTGCTGCATTTCTCTGGGCACAGGTTCATTCCAACCCGTAAGAATCGTGAGCCCATGTGGCACACGTGAATTGGAGAGGCTTTGGGGTATGACAGAGAAGAAAATGTCATAGTCTCTGATCACTGTCTGCACCTGCCACAAAGAGGGTAGAATCGTAGCATCTGGATTTTGGGTTTCAGTTGGGTACCAGAAAGATGTTTGACTGAGTTTACTCCCTCACTGAACAAAAACCACTGAAACCTCCAGAAGATATTCCCAGTTTCACACATTGACAGGTCCTTATTAACATTGCTCTAACAGTTGTCTCTGTTCATACATGGAAGAGAAAAGGCATGTAAGGGATACAAGGCAGTAATTCCTTTCCAGAATGTCTCCTCCTTGCCCAGACCAACAAAAGTAGCAGGCACGTGCCTGATGGTTACCTACAGCCTGTTCCTACGGTGAGTGCTGTATGAGGAATGGGGATCCTGCTTTGTGGCTGTGGAAACAAGGGGCTGAGACAGCTGGGGAAGGCTGCTGTGATTTCTTTCCAAAGCATCCCTACCAGTTTATCAGGACTTGTGTTGAGGAAGATGTTGGCTTCCTTCTCACATCCCTCTTCCTGACTGGTTGGCACTGTGTAGGGAGTAAATCACATTCTCCTGTAACCAACGTATTTCTTACCAGCAGTCTTCAGAAGTATTTCTGTTGGTGCTTTGGAGATTTAGAGGTTTCTTTAGAGATTTCTCGAGAGCCAAACCCACAGAATTGCTGTTTGGGACTGTATCAACTAAAGAAGGTTGCAACACTCCTTGGGTGTAATCAATGTGCCTAAAACTAAAAGATACAGCGAGATTGCAATTGCACTTTAAGGCTTCTCCTTTGAGGAGATTTTAGGAGAGCAGTTGCTAGCTTTGGTCCCTGACACAGGCTAAACAAGAAGGAACAGGAGCATATAAACACGATTATGATGCACCAAGTCATGGTGAATTGAGACAGCAGCAGGATGTGGGTCCCACCTCTCACTCCAGCATCCGCCCCTCACCTCTGCCTCTGTGGGTGCTGCAGTTGTCATCCATCTCTTGAAGCAGCTGCAGACAGATGTGTGGTGATGCTGCCTCTGCCTGACGGGAGGCTGTAACGCCCTGGTGCAGCACAAATGCCAGCTTATGCTTGTTTAACCTTCTTGCCTGAGGTGATTTCCACAGAAAAGAGCTCTCCAAAGCCTTCTCCATCCTTAAAAAACACATACAAAGGATGCTCCACGATGTTTTTGAGCACTGGCGTTCCACAGAAATTAGCCAGGATAATTAGAAGAGGAAAATGCGATTAGTGGGCAAGGAAGGAGCTGGAAAGAGAAAGGAAGGAAATGAGTTCATTGTTCAAGCTGGGCAGCAGATACTGTGAACCGGTTTGTTTTGTCTTAAGAGGGAGGGCGGGAAGCGCTGCCAGCCGCCTCGCGGTTAGGTTTTGCAGGGGGGATGGTGGCTGTGGCAGTGACACTCCTGTGTTGTTCTCCCACAGAGCGCAGCCTCCGTGGGCTCCCCCTCCTCACAGGCGGCAGCTCCGGCACCTTACGCCGAGATCCCCGAGGAGAAGCCGCCCGGCTGCCCGCCGCCCGCCGCCGAGCCCAGGGCTCCCCAGACCCACCTCTTCAGCCACCTCCCCCTGCACTCACAGCGCCAAGCCAAGGCAGCCTACGGCACGGTCCCGGTCGGGGGCATTCAGGTGGTGCCCGCCGGCCTGGCCACCTACTCCACCTTCGTTCCGATCCAGGCGGGGCCGGTGCAGCTCACCATCCCGGCCGTCGGCGTCATTCACAGAACTACCAGCGCCCTGGGCGAGACCGGTGGCACGGCCGCCGGCCCCGCCGCCAACCCCGTGGGGGTGGCCGAGGTGAACGGCGTGGTGCCCTGCATCCCCATCGGCCAGGTGAGCGTGCCGGGCATCCAGGGGCTCGGCACGCCCGGCCTGCAGCCTCTGCCTCCGCTGGGTGTGGAGACCCTCAACATCTTGGGCCTGGCCAACACGAACATCGCCCCGCAGATGCGGCCGCCGGGCATCACGCTGAACGCCGTGGGCCTCCAGGTTCTGACAGCTGGAGCGGCCCCGCAGGGCAACCCCAGCCAGCAGCCCCACATCCCCGGCCTGCAGATCCTCAACATCGCCCTGCCGACCCTCATCCCCTCCGTCAGCCCCGCGGGCGCCGACGGGCAGGGGGCCGCCGAGCCGCCCGCCGCGGGCACCAAAGCCAGCGAGGCCCCGCCAGAGCCGGCTGCCAGCGGCTTCCCCGCAGCCGAGCCGGGCCAGGCCGGCAGCGCCACCTCTCCTCAGCGCTACGGTGGGAAGAGCCGCCACGAGCCCGCCCCACGGGGCGACCGCGACCGACCCGACGGCCCGGGCAAAGCGGATCCCGAAAGGACTGAGGCGGCCAAGCCGAAGCGCGACGGCCCCGCCGCCCAGGCGCAGGCGGCTGCCGCGGCTGAGCCCCGCTCCAAGGCCACCGCCGACGCCTTCGCCGAGGCCCCGCTCTGCCCAGCTGCCTCCCCGGACAGACAGGTACAGAGGCCAGCGCCCCGGCGCCCAAACACGGTGCAGTTTAGCGATGGCAGCAGTGACGATGAGGATAGACTTGTCATAGCAACCTAGGTTTTTGGGGAGGGTTGTCTTTTGGTTGTGTTTTTATTTTGGGGGTCAGGTGGGGGGGGTGTTNTATATATATAAAATATGTATATTAAAACCAGGTAGTTGCTTGTGTTTAGTAAGTAAACATCCTATGTCAGATAAATAAAGGATTAAATTATATGTTGCACTGTTAAATGTAAATTTTTATGGCTGTGGGACAAAGTTTCTGTGTACAGATCTAGTATGTAAAACTCCATATTTATTGTATCCATATTAGTCTTGGAAAAAAAGGGTCTGTCCATCTTTCTCGTGTAAGACGGTAGCTTTACACTTCAAAAGAGGAAAAAAAAATACAGTATCTGTGTTATGAAACATTACAGTAAAATTTTGTTTACTGACTTTACCCTTGCTGATGTTGTGCCTTCTTCATGCAGCCCAGTCAGTCGCAGAGGCGCTCCACTCCTTCCTCCTTCCTTATAGTGTCCTTCCAGCTGTGCATTCAGCTCGAAAGGATCCGGTGAGGGACGGCCCCTGTGGTTTCACCTGCCACCAGAGAGAAACCCCCTCCTTCAGGCTTACCTGGAGCCAGACCTTCCATCCCAAACCATCCAGCCATGGCTGAGCGGGGAGGAAGGAGCCCTTCAGTCTTTTGTAGAGTGAGCATCCGCCCGCCTCCACCTCGAGGGTTTAACGCTTCCTGACTCCCAAGGTTTTGGAGGCTTCCCTGAGGGGNCCCAAACACGGTGCAGTTTAGCGATGGCAGCAGTGACGATGAGGATAGACTTGTCATAGCAACCTAGGTTTTTGGGGAGGGTTGTCTTTTGGTTGTGTTTTTATTTTGGGGGTCAGGTGGGGGGGGTGTTGTTTTTTTTTTACCTATATAACACTTGCAGGTTTGTTTGCAAACCTCCCTTTCCTCAAAGCACATTTTTTTCTGACACAAACCCATTTACTAATCTTCGTGCAATCATGAACTCTCGACCAATAATTGTTGTTCCTCGTCAGCTCCAGCCCATTTTTTTTGTACATGTTGTATAGACGATTGTGCCTTTTTTTGGAGTTTCATGTTTAGAAACCTGTACAGATTGTTGAATATNCCTTCTTCCTTATAGTGTCCTTCCAGCTGTGCGTTCAGCTCGAAAGGATCCGGTGAGGGATGGCCCCTGTGGTTTCACCTGCCACCAGAGAGAAACCCACTCCCTCCTTCAGCCTCCTTCAGGCTTACCTGGAGCCAGACCTTCCATCCCAAACCATCCAGCCATGGCTGAGCGGGGAGGAAGGAGCCCTTCAGTCTTTTGTAGAGTGAGCATCCGCCCGCCTCCACCTCGAGGGTTTAACGCTTCCTGACTCCCAAGGTTTTGGAGGCTTCCCTGAGGGGAGAAAGAGCAAAAAAAAACAAAGGGGCAAGATGAAGTATTTTTTTAATGTGTAAGCCTGAACTATAAACCCACTTTTTATTGACATTAAACTGTTGTTACGCAAGAAAGGAAGAATGCTGTGTGTGTTCTTGAGTGCGAAATGCACCATACGCTTGGTGACAACGCCGCTGCTGTAAGGAGGATTTGGCATTCCCCGTCACCATCAGCTTCCTGTGAGGCTGTGTTGCACGTCATCTTCCTTTACAGGTAGACAAAGACAGTTTTCCCCTAAATATGGCTTTGTCTTATTTGTGCAAGGGGTAAAAAAGAGAGACTTAGAGGTCTTACACATACAATGTGCCCTTACATCAACAAACTCGTCGTTCTGGGCGTGCAAGACATGGGTGAACCCCAGAATACTGGAACAGAGTAAAACTGTGTTTTGCACATAGTGGAAACCATTTGAAGTTACCTAGAGATTCATCAGGTGTTTGCAGGAGACGAGTCTCATGTGGTCCCAGGCTGTTCCCAAAAGTTTCAAATTGGCTGGGATTCCTGCTGTAATTCCTAATCAGAGCTGGTTTTCTTCCATGTTGCGGGTCGCAGTCTCGCAGAAGGTTATTAAGTCTCACCAAGAGCAAGGGTGAGCCCAGAGACAGCAGCTGCAAGGGTGGGAATCAAATCCTGGGCATAAATCAGGAGTGAGCCTGAAGGCGAGCTGCGCTCCATTGTTCACAGATTAACTCCTGTACCCAGCTCAGAGAAGTAATTCATGCCTTGTACTACTCGTTTGTAAGAAACAGCACTACCCGAGACCCATATTTAACTGTAAATCAGCTTTTGTGCTTCTATTCGCGTCGTGCTCATGACACTGTTCCGTTACAGTGTGTTGTAAAACTGTAGGCGATGCCAAGGGAGCTTTATTAACTTGCAGAAAGAGCACTTCAGGACCAGAAGATCGTTTCTATTACTGTGATTATGAGGCAATTGTACTGATCCAGCAATTAGAAGCACACGTATTAGAAAGGAGAAATGACTCTCGGCTCAGCCGTGAGTGTTGGTACGATCCCTGCCTGTGCTGAGAGCCCCAGCCACCACGCGCTCAGCTCACGTTGAACTTGAAGAGAGCTCAGAGTTCTCAGCACCTCCCAGCATCACTTCAAGTTTGTGACTGTCTTATGTGCAACCACCGTGTCAAATGTCACTGTTGCATTTGTATGTTCCTCTCACAAACGTGCGGTGACGTCGCTGTGTCTTGTACCATCGTCATTTATACCACACGTGGGAAACGACCTGAACCAGCCCAGCTTGGCTGCGATACATTTGCTTTTGGTAGTGGAATCCAGTGAAGGTTTGTGCTTAATCAACTCCAGAAACATTGTGTCACTTTTAGCTTCTTTAAACCAGACATTTAACCAACAAACTACAACTGTGCTAATTAATTGGAGCGTAAACTACAGCATGGCCAAAATAGAAATGATTGGATCAAATAGGTTTAGGGCAAAACCATCTCCAAGGTTTGGAATGCCATCACAGGCATTGCCATTTCCCTGGGCTGTGGAAGGAAGCAATAGGTAAGAAATTGCTGTTCCACGTGCCCCCAAGGCCTGATTTTACCAACCATTCCGAAACTCCAGAGAGTTAGCGTATGCACAGAATTTCCTGGAGTGGCAATTTGTGATGTGCTCATGATCTAAAGACTCATTCTAGAAGTCACTAATTTAACAGAGCATTGCACCTGCTGAATCAGGCGATCTACAGGTTGTCTCTCTTCTCTTCCAGGTGTTCTGAAGTCATCAAGGTCAAGAGACTGAAGCAGCATCTTGCAGGATCAGAATGACAAGACAACAGATGTGCCGTAGAGAGGAACGCTGGGACGTGTGTCATTTGGTAAGTCAATAGCAGGGCAACAGAAACGACCAAGGGAAGGGGTTGTGGTTGAATGTGAGCAATCCTCACACTTAGGCAGGCAAAGCAGCTGAGCTGTGTTGGAGGCCAGGTCTCCGCTAACAAGGAGATTAGCGGGTAGCTGCAGATGTATCTGACCTTGTTCAAGTGGGCTTGGGAGGAAATGCCCCGTTTCTAGAAGAGAGATGTCTGAGGTCCCGTCTCCCTTCCTTTTAGCACGTTTCCAAATGGGTATTTCTGATCACTCTACAACTTGTGCCAGAGGAAAAAACAGACCGATCTAGGAGTGTGGCCACACCTGAGAGATGGTTCAGCTCCAGACCTGTGTTGTTAGTGTCCAGCACTTCCCCTGCACGTAACCAACGTTTGTGTCGGCATTTGTGAGTGTCCTGCATTGGCACAGGCCTGTGACCACCCTCTTAGCCGTGATGTCTGCACTCTGAATTAATCCCTTTCATGTTAAATCGCCTCGTGTCTTTATTCTCCTGCGCAGAGTCATTAGTGATGGGGAAATGGCACTCCCCTTGCCACAGGGATCCTTCTGTTCAAGTCAGTAGCAAGTCCCTGGGAGACCCTGGCAGCGCGGGAGGAGGCTGCTCTTCACACGGTGTAAATTATCGCAGCTGAATTGCAGTAAATAGCACTGGAGCTGTTTATTCAGGGATCAATTTTTAACGACTCTGTCAGACACCCTCTGGCCAAATCCAGCACAGCTGTTTAAACATTAAAAGGCCAGGGCAAGTGTAACTCTTCAGTGCACCCAGGCAGAGCCTGGCATCTTCACACAGCCTGTTCTCCTCAAGAGGGTGCAAGCAGGTGCTGGCTAAAGGCTGGGTACAGATACAGCTACAGTAAGGACATGGTCAATGTCCCAGGGACCCCTGCAGACACTTCCCTGATATCTGCCAAAAGCCCTCGCTAGAAAGAGAGCCAACCAGTAGCCTGCAGCTCTCCTCTTTCACTTCAGACCTGGATTGATTTCTCATCGCAACACGTGATGTTTGCTGGTGACGTGGGTATCTGATTGTGAAGGCAGCTTGTTCCCCTGCTGTGCGTGTACCAATATTGGCTTTAGAACATGGACTCTATTAAGTGCCTGCATTCCCAATTTGGGCTTTAATAAGCTACAGCATGACCTATGTGTCACTTCTTAGGACAAGACCTAAACCAGAGACAGCCACTTCTGCTGTAACGAGCCTCCGATCTCATGTTCTTTGGCATTACATCCCCAGACACACCTCCCAGCATCTGCAGTGTACACGCTTAAGCAAACCAAACTTGCTGAGCTCAGAGATGCCTTGCCCTGCATTGATCACTGCTGCTCTTCGCTGTTTTGCTCTTTCCACTTCTCAAGTAGCTTGCTGCCTCTTCAGGTTTCTGTAGATGATGCTCTGAGGCCAGAGCAGCCCACAGTTGGTCCCTATCAGCCCGTCCTCTGCTGGAAAGCCTGCCAGCTTTTTGCATACAAGCAAATTTGAATACACACCACATGCTTTTCATCTCAGACAGCCTACTGAGACTGAACACAATCTGTCCCACCCTAAAACCAAAGATGTGCCATAAACCACAGGCATACCATGCTTCACACTTAGCTAAACATTCTGTAGGGGTTCTTAATAAACAGATCGATCTCGCCTGGGGTTCACTGGCGTGTGTGTTAAACACAATATACAATATACACCCTACAGCTAATTCCAGAAGTCTTCATTTTTTGGGCCAGATAATCCTCCCTATAAGGTTTTATAAACACTTCAGTTGAAACCTGTAAACTGCATTTCACATGAGGAGGGTTTCATCAGAACAGGGTTCAAAAATGCTCAGTTTTGGCATGAGTGACTCGCCAAAAGCCAGGGAAACTAAACAATCCACAAGTTGGAATGCTTGCTCAAGAGAGCCTTCAGCTGATTTATCTGACGGGCCACTGCTTTTTGAAAGGTCCTCTAAGACCAGTTACATCTAGGAATGAATCCTTACCTTTGCTTTCATGCTCTAGCGTATGAACAATAAGTGCCATCTATCTTGGGTGACCGTTGTGGTCAGTCTCTAGCTGTGAGTGTTAAATATGAATGCCTTCAAGAAAAACATGGCTACAATTGTCTTTCTGTGCCTTAAGGAGTTTTTTCTTTGCTTGTAAGGGGTCTCAGCACCTACAGATGGCTGTTTGTAATGATACATAAAATAGCAGAGACTCACACTGCATAGAAGCAACTTATGGCTTGTATCTTTGAGGATGAGACCAGTGTCTCAGGTCCAGATGCTGGAGTGCTAACTGTTGCTGGCTTAGTGTGAGAACAAGGTGCTTTAAAATACTCCAGATTGTTAGGTAATTGTATGTGGAATGTCCATGGGTGGATGAGAAAACAGCAACAAGGATGTAACAGCTTGTGATTCTTTGATTTGATGCAGAAATACTGAATGAAAGAACCCCATACCTTATGGCAAAGGTGTTGCAGCTGTTCTGTTTGCCCCATCACTTCTCCTCCGTGTACTGGCCAGACTGCTCAGTGTGTTAGGAGGTGGCTGTTGCTTCTCAGATATCACCTGTAAGATGTAAGTAAGCCATGCTGGCTGGAGGATGGCAAGGCTTTACATTCCTACAGTTCAGTCATGGAAACAGAACTTGTCCTAAGATGAGTCAATTAGCTAGACATGCTTAGTTTCCTTTGGTAATAGCTGGCTTGTTTTTCCCAGTAAGGTCAAATGTTAAGGCCTGTTTGGTTTTGTGGCTGCACTCTTTGGTGTGTTTGAAATCCATTACCATGCATGAGGCATTTGTGCTGGAAACAGGCCAGCTGAAGGCTGATTGTAAAGTCAAACACCCCTAGCATTTCTCCTTTTTGTTAACGTGTTTGCAAGGTCCCTTTGGGCTTCAGAAGATCCATTTGCAGGTCATTCAGGTCTGAGCTGTTTTGGTGGTTATACCTAAATACCTTACAGTGTGATTCTTCCTTCTGAGCAACAGAACATTTGACACAAGTGACCCATCTCATACACAGCAGCTCCCTAATAAAAGGGTTTACCATGAAGAGCCCTTCCCCACTCCAGATGCAGCCATGGAAGTGAGTTTGCAGCCCACTCCTTCGCAGGAGCCTGGTCCCCATGGCAGCAGGAGCAGCCCCACTTTCCTGAGGGGCTTTCAGTGACCATCCTCTGGTGGGAGTCTGAAAGGCGGCAGTACTGGCCCAGCTCTCTCCTCATCAGCCAGGGACTACCTGGCAAAGGAGGTGATGCCCCTCAGCTCCCTGGGTAGGTGGGCACCTTCATTAGTTACCCTTCTTTCCCAGGAATCTGCTGCAAGCTCCCAGGCTGTAGCTTGGGCTAGCTGCAGGCACTGGCTGGCAGAAAGGAGGCCAAGGTACAAGAAAGAGAGAAACCAAGGCAAGACAGAGCAAGCAGGGGAGAGGACTGTGCTGTAGCCAGGCTGTCAGGTGGTTTGGGCACAGGAAGGCAGTGTCCTGTGTTGTGGCCCTGTTAGTGTCAAGTGTGTCCCTGGTTTGGAAAAACAGCCTAGGAGCCAGAACAGAAGTAAATGCTGTGGCTCTTTGCAGAACAGAAATCATGTTTTCATCTGGCCAGCACACAGTTTACTCCACCAACACATCAAGTGGGTGGTTCAGAAGCCATTTTTGCTACTTAGTGGTTTAAACTGTATTATTCTCTGTCTTTGTTTATCCCCAAGACTGTAATCATCAGTGACTCTTTCTTATTTACAGTGTTTCAGAGCAAGACCTCACACACCTCATGCTGATTGTTTTCTGCTGGACTGGGTAACTGGCTCCCTGTGGACAACCCATTTTGCTATGAATCATCGTTCCTCTCCTTGAGACATCCTCCAACTCAGATCAAAGATCCAGAAGGTGTTGGATATGAAGCTCAAACAGATTAGAAAAGACACACACAAAGAAATGCACCTCAGCTATTCCCTCCTGTCCTGCTAAAAGCTGGCTTGGTGAACACAACCCCAAGCACTTCTTATAGAAGAAAGAGTAGAGAGAAGGAAAAAGAAGCGAGAGACTTCAGAAACACCTACAGTGGTACAAGTTCTTTTTTCTAAGTATTTGCACTTTTGTACTTAGTTCTCCCTTGCAGTTGGAAACTCTTCAGAGGCTAGAGCCTCACCTGATGGCAAATGACATCCACAAGCTTCAGCAAGAGCTGCAGTGGCTGCCTGAGCCAAGGACTTGGTGCTACTACCCATTTCAGTATGGAGCCTTGCCTAGGGACACACGAATTAAAGCAACATGAAAACACGTGGTCTGTTTGTTCAAGTGTCTGTTGTGGTGTTGATGGTGCTGGTCAATTTTCCATTTAGCTGTGTGAGCAACTGAAAAGATCCTGTGCCAAGTGAAATGCCCAAACCTAAGGTCATGAGGTCAGACTAGCTCATCATTAAGCCTCTTCTCCCCTTGCAATCTTTGAGCACGGGGTTTTATCTGATAAAGCAATTAAAGCCTTTATTTCAGCAGCTTTTGATCTTGAAGACTGCACAAAGAATTTGTCTTTTAACATCCTGAACTTCCCGGTTTCTTTAAAAAAGAATTTCAAGCTCTCCTTTTAACGAGTGGCTTTTAATCCTTATGTTTAAGAATAAAAGCTCTGTTTGATCTGAGACAATGGATAGTCAGAGAGACCATTTTTATGGGAGTTGCTGAACAATGTGTTGTGGGTTTTTTTATACAAGTTGTTCCTCCAGTCAGTGCAAATAGCTGAATGAAGGGCTGAAGGACTGTCCTTTTTCTGTCATTAAGCTCATAAAAAAGGAAGCTAAAATGTGCTGCTCTTACATCTTAAAGTGGACTGGATCAGGCTTTTAGTCTCAGACTTGAAACTCTTCTATTAGCCTTCTGTACTTGGAGGGGAAAAGAAACGCTTCTGAGCTTAGGCACTGTGAACACTCACTTGTAGGCAGTGGAGGAAAGAATACCCAGCAGGAATACACTCTGCAAATACTCAGCAAAATCATTAGATCTGCATATTTTTAATCAATGAGATTTGGGCAGAATCAAGGATGGTTTTTTTACCCAAACAGTAGTTTGTCCAAGTCCTTGGGTGGGATTCAGCTGTTCAGTTTGAGGAAAAAATGACAGCAAGGTCTGATGCTGAGTTGTCCTGATGTGGGAGTATCAGCACAGTTGAGAGAGGCATATGAGCTGAGGCCAAAGTTTGCCCCTCACTGCAGCTTCCCTGTCTGGGGCAGCTGTCAGGGCCGACCACAGCCATCCAATGAACAGGGAAAAAGCTTCTCCTACACAGAGACAGCAACCTCGTCGTTCAGTCCTGAGGACAAATGGCCAATCTGATTAGTTTTCCTAATCCGTGGTATTGCTGTTGTTGTTGTGACCTTCCTCCTTTAGCTGCAGCTGTGTGTGCAATACACATGGAACTGGCAATGCACTGGAAATAATGCCTGATAATGCCATTTCCCAACGTTTGAGATAAAGAGGAGGGGTCTGTCCTGTCTGGAGGTACCAGGTAGCCATGCCAGAGCATGTGCTCAAAACTTTGCAGGACTCATGAGACGTTATATCTGGCCCTTTGCCTGCTCCAAATTCCTTCCCTTCAGTAGTGAGGGAGCTGAGAGCTGTTGGCTTTTGAACCAGTGTCCCCAAAAGAGTTCAGATTCCTCCTGCATCCTATTAGACACCATTTGTTGGGCACATTTTGGGGGGGTGTGTGCACAATATCACGATCCTGTGAGCCCCATGCCAGAGTGCTGAGCAGACAGTAAAGCTTTGAACTAATCATGATGCCACACATGGGGCAGGAATTGAGCTCCAGTTGGGCTTGGCCCTGTCCCTCTAGGAATTACCTTGTGAGTTTCTGGCACTGGCAGAAAAAAAGAGATTAAGTGGGACTTTGATGCTTTTGAGGTGGAAGGAGAATAGTGTTGAGATAATTGGGCCAGAAAATTACGCTAAAGCCTGGCCTCAAGTGTTGTCAGGAGCAGTCTCCTGCTGCTCTCAGGAGGGCCAGGATTTCACTCATGGATTCTTAAGGCTGGAGCAGGGAGAGCATCTTGCAACAGATTCTGGTCAATGGGGATTGCTGTTAGTGACACCCAAAAGGGATTCCCTTTCCCTTTCCCTTTCC
>WBNH01008615.1:0-28340 GCA_013401255.1 Urocolius indicus
CTATAGGGTCCTCATAACTACCTTCATCTTGTATCCCTCCTTCTACTACAGATTTCTCTCCTTAAATTGTGATGGCAGAGGCACCAGATTGGCCCAGATGAGGCCACAGGTGAGTGGGTCCAACCCAGACCTAGAGGAGGGGGGTTGAGAGAACTCCTTGTGGGAGTCACCCCTGCAGCCTCTTCTACTTGTGCCAAGAGAAAACAGCTTCACACAAACCCAACACTCAGAACCATGAGTTTAGCAGGCATGGTGGTACTGTTACCAAACTCTGTAATGAATAATCACTCTCTGAACCAAGTTTTGTAGATCAGAAAGCCAACATTAGTTAGCATGCTAACATGTACATTCGAGTTTCAAAAGCTTCATGGATTTACACAGTTACAGGATGCATAGCCACACAATTCCCAAGAATTACCCAGATGTTTCTAATAAGCCCAATACATATGCAAACTACTTATGCAAATGAGTTAAATGAGGCCTATGAGGATGCTCTGTGGTTGTTAGAGGAGATATATCCTCACTCTTTTTACGCCTAACTTGGTCATGAGTTGTCTCAAGACACTTCTGTCTAGGCAGCTTCTGGTTTTGTCATTCTTCCCACAAGACCAGAATGTAAATCTGTGTGTAACTCTAGTTATTATGACTTGGGTTTCTGTCTTACTCAAAGTCTTCCTTGTATTGAGGTAGTTACTTTCTTGATATGCTTTGCTGGGGTAGCTACTTTGTTTTGCTTTTTTTGAAGTAGCTGCTTCGTTAATTTTATGCTTTGCTGGTATCAGTACTGATAAATTTATTTTTCATCCTGAGGGAAAAATGTTCCAGCTGCAAAACTGTGGCAGAGCTTTACTCCAGGAAGACCTGCAAGCTTCTGTTACCTTCACCTTCTGCCTAGTTCCTCTGTCTCCCTCTACTTCATGTAGAATCCATGAGACTTTTCCCCCAAAAGCTTCCCAGACCTTCTTCCATCTGTCTTCTCACCAGGTGGTCATAAATCAACCACTTCTCCTCGTTATTCCCTGCTCCGGTGGGTCTCTCCTTGCCTTGTTCTCTGGTTCCTCCTTTGCTTGCCTTCAAGACATTTTCCCTTTATTATTGTCCAATTTTTTGCCCTGTAGGGTAGAAGAGAAAAAAAAGTACAAGAGAAAAAAAAAATTCAATGAACTGTACAATCATAAACATATTTGCCAGGCTAGAGCAGGAATGAGTTGTAAATAAAAAAGAGAGGTAAAATTGTAACGAATGCAGAGTATGGGGTTTTATTTGTCTTTTTTTTTCCTGTTGAAAGTCTTCCTAGCTTGAAGCTAAGAATAATCATTTCATTATTTCTGAAAAGACTTGGCAGGAATCCAGGCCCAGTGCTTGACAAAGTGTGGAGAACTGAGGCGGGCATAAAAAGTGTTTCTATCTCAATGAGATGTGATGTTCCACTTAAAATCAGCAGATCCTCTGCTAGAGTTAATTGGTGTCAGAGAACTTGTTTTCTTGTGGAGCATCTTGCGGCCAAGAAACTGCCTTGCTCTGTTTCATTATTTTCTTCCTTCATTTTTCTTCCCTCCACCCAAAAAAATGAGTACAGATGAGAAGCCTTGAATTCACCACTCCTGAATTGTTGTAGGGACCTGGGTGAGAAGAAATTCTTATGAAGGTGCAAAGTTTGACAGCATTTAGGCACATGCTTTAAAAAAGCTTGTGCTTGTTCAAGCATTCCCTTTCCTGAATTCAGCCCACGACTCCAGCTGATGAGCTCAGGGAGAGCACAAGCAACAGTGATTTTATATGCTTCCCTGTAATGCCCACCTTGCTCAGAGATGTCTGGTGGGTGAAATGTTTTTCATGAGGCAGACAAAATGCCTGTTTTTACAGGATGGCTTATTACTATGGCAACCAGTATGCTTTCCTTCACCTGCAGCACTGGTTTAAGAGGTCAGAGAGAAATCTCAGAGGAGTGTGTTCAGGTCACTTTCCCCACAACTGTCATGGCCAGGCTGCAAGCAGTCCTAAAAGTGAAGTTAAATAAAAATTCAATTAATCAACATATCCCACAAAGCCAAACATCCGTATGGCTTTGCTAATGAGGCATCTACTCTGCTATCTACTAACAAGGGAATGAGAGAGACTAGAAGAGGGTTTTTCAGCTCTGTATGATGGCAAACAGCTGGACTTTGATACAAAGCCAGAGCCCAGAAAGCACCATGTACAGAAACAAGGGAAGTTTTGCAACAGCACCTTTTCAGTCTGGGAAGAAGCAGAGTTTGAAAACAAGAGGCTTAGCTTGGAGAAATCCACATTTTCCAGGCAGTGCAGTAGTTTAACTTGCCATTCAACAGCTTCTAAGGAAAATTACTAGCTGCAAAAAAAAAACACAATCTGAATTGTTTTTAAGAGAGAAAAAGGTTCTCTTCCTCATTCCCAGTTAGTGCCTAACAACTGCCAGGCAAAGCAAGCAAAAGGCAGAGAAATTGCTTCACTTTAGGCAATCAGAGCTACAGGCACATTTGCTTTTGCAAAGGATGCTACAGCCTTAAATAGCTCATTTTCCTACAAAAGCAGCTGCAAAGGAACCCTTTCTCACCATGGGGCATTGCTTGCCCTTTCATCTTGCTCTTTGAGGGCTGACGGTTGTTGATCCAGGCAGCTTTTGCACTTGGAGAAACACAACAGCCTGGATGCCTGATGTATTTGCTAAGGTTTGCTTTGTTTGATTTTTGACAATCCCTTTCTTCCCTATAAAACCTGCAAGGTGATTGTCTCCCATAGCTATTTCATGTGCGTGTCTTGACACTACCTGTGTCTTTGTACCACTTTCCCCTGTTCCCAGACACCTGTCTGAGATCCAGATCTCAGGTGCTGGTGATTTGTGAGAACTTAAAGGGCCATTGGACTATATGATCTCTAAAGGTCCCTTCCAACCCCTACCATTCTATGATTCCCATGCGAAGATTTATTTTCATCAAGGTTTCTGACTATGAAACAAGCCTTTAGGTTTCCTTTACAAGACCTCTGCTGGATTTTGCCTGGCAAAGCAGAAAGTATTTCCTGACTGGTAGCATTGGCATTCATCAGTGGGATTCTTTCATCTCCCAGAAATGAAGCAGGTTGGTTTCAGTGCATGTGAAGCTGGTGAGTGGACAAATGCCTCCCAGTAGCTATGAGGTTTACAGACCTCTAGAAGACATCTAGGTGTCACATTCACTCTTTTGCTTGTGTTCCTGTACAGTCCTGCTTACAGAGTTGATAGGTAGGGAAGACGCTAGCTCTTTGAATTCCACCAGCAGGGAGAATGGTGGGATAGTCATAGGGCCAGATCCTGCTATCAGAATGGTGACCCTGGTTAGTAGCCATCACAGGTGACAAACACAATCATCAGGAAAGGAAGGGACAACAGGATTAGCATGGAAAAGGAGCCTAGCTAGCTTAGCTCTATCAGACTCATTCATGGTGACTTTGGATAAGACCAGATTTCACTGCTGGACTGGTTATTTGTGGTTCTCAGCATACACGATTTAATTTCTCTTCTTTCTACACACAATTAAACCTGACTTGTTTAACCCAAGTTTTGCAATTTATTTTGTTTGAATATAAATAAGTTTCCCATGTTTCTGGCCAGGCTGGGGAGAGACAGCTTGATAAAGACCCTACAAAACGGGGAATGGGTGTTCTGCTGTTAATCCGTGACTTGAATGAGCTCAGTAAAAAGTCCAGGTTGGTAAATCTGGACTGGTAAATCCTTTTCTTGAGCTGTCTGTACTGAGATGCTGCAGGCAACTGTGGGACATGTTTGTGTGGTGTCTAGCACAGTTAAGAGCTGTCCTTACCAGTGGTCCAGCCATCCTAGTGCTGCCTGCAGCACTGGAAACAGGAAACCATGTGTGTCTGGCCTTCCTGTGATGCCTAGCTGGCACTTTTCTGGCATCCTCAGGACCAAGCTGGGGAATGCTTGGAGAAAGAGTCCTGTCTGTTCCTTTCAGCATCCGTATCATCCATTCCCTTTTGAACCAGTTGGTACAATAAATTCCAGTGTTAGCTACCTGCTGTGTAAAAACTTATTATCTTTTGTCCGTTTTAAACCAATCTCCTGATGTTTTTTTGTTCTCCCTGCTCTGTTGTACTATAGGGAGATTTATTGGGCAACAGTCCCTCCCTTAGTTAATGCATTACTTTCACAATATGTCCTCCAAACAGATCCCTGTTGCAGTCTGAGTCCAGTTCTAACCACCTGTACAAGAGACAACGGTGGGAGACACTTTTTTTTAAGCACTGACGCTAATAAAGACATGATCCCCCCGTCTGTACATCTACAGAGTCCTTCTGGATCTCAGTGTTTAAACATAGAGTTTTCAATGGCAAAGCAGAGATTTCTGTCATAAGTCAGGAAGAGATGCTGTCCACTTCCATTCTCATTCATTAGGAGCTCTGAAACAGCGGCTATGATGGGAGACAGGCTTCAAAGGGACAGCCCGTTCGCAACACGTGGATTCTGCTGAGTGTGTGATGCACGTGGGAACAGAAACATTCTCCCGCTGTGTCTCTCCCTGGGAAGCAATGTCCATTCTTCAGCAGCATCCTGCACCCCACAGACCAGCTGCCCCCACATCTCTTTACTCTGCTTGCTGCCAGCACCGGCTGCAGAGGCACAACAGGCTCCTAAGCCAGATGAGAAGAAAAGTGCATGAAATTGCAAGTATGCTTACATCCAAGACAAGGAGGAGATGTCTCCAGACTGGAGCCCAGCAGCATATCACTGACATGCCTGGGATCCAGGCTGTGAAAAAGAAGAACAAGAAAAAGGATTTTTCTCTCATAGTATGATGTCAGAGTTACACATTCTTTGACCTGTAGAGGATGGCATACTCAAAGTGTGATCTCCACATTCTGATGCAGGAACACAAGGAGACACCAGCACTAGGCACATGCTGTCAGCATTCTACACCAGCAGGCATGGTGCAGAGCAGAGACAAGACCCAACCTGCAAATGCAGGCAAGGGAACCTCGACTTTCCTGCTCTAGTGTGGTTGCTAATGAGCCATATTAGTGTGGCTCTGCACTCCCACCTGCCTAAGTTGGCCCAAAGCAGGGCTTTCCAGCTTCTGATAAAACAGCCAAGCTGTTCCTCCACCTGGTAGGCTATGTTTGCACTGTCCCCCTCCAAGCTCTTGCCAAAATTCATGACAGAATCATAGAATCATAGAACGGTGGGAGGTGAAAGGACTCTCTAGAGGTCATCTAGTCCAACCCCCTGCTAAAGCAGTTTCCTCTCTATCAGGTCACACAGGAATGTGTCCAGGTGGGTTTGGAAACCTCTGGAGAAGGGGACTCCACATCCTCCCTGGGCAGCCTGTGCCAGGGCTCCCTCAACTCACCACCAAAGAAGTTTCTCCTTGTGTTCAAGTGGAACTTTTGGTGTCCTGTCTTACATCCATTACACCTTGTCCTGTTGCTGGACACTACAGAAAAACGTGTTGCCCCATGCTCCTGACATTCAAGATTTAGGTACTTATAAGTGTTGATGAGGTCTTCCTTCAGTCTCCTCCAGGCTAAACAGACCCAGTTCTTGCAGCCTTTCCTCATAAGAAAGATGTTCCAGCCCCCTGATCATCTTGGTAGCCCCCACTGTACACTCTGTAGAAGTTCTCTCTTCTCTCTTGAGCTGGGGAGCCCAGAAAGTAGAAGGCTGTGTTTGCACAAAATTGTAAAGTTAGTCCTTAAGTTCAAGCCCATCGCAATGAGAGAATCATTTGATCTTCTGTGTGCTGACTTCATCCAACCTCGTCAAAAAATGGGAAGTGCTAACTTGGGCAATCTTTGCACAGGATCAGTCTGTCTCCTCCTGGAGCACATGCATGCGTCCTCCCCTTGCTGCATGCTGCAACCGCTCCAGCAGCAGCAGGAGCCTCTGTGCATAACCATCTGCATTGGCTTGGCATTGCCAGGTGAATGAGTGTTGTCTAGTTATTAAAATCCGACCGTAAGGAGTAAGAAAACACGCTGCAAGCCCTGGGAACTCAGCTTTTCAGTCACTGCCACTGATTCAGTTGCAGCATTTTATTGCTTTCCAGGGGCTTACAGGCTTCTCAGAAAGAGGCTGCAGAGAAGAAGTGGTTTTTTTTACTAACCCCTCCCCCCAGGACATCCCAGATATGGACTGTGCTTTTGTTAAAGATCAGATGTGAAGAGCTGTGATTTTGGTTGTGCTGGCCCAAACACACATCTGGCAGGTGTCAGCATGTCAGAATCAGTGGGATGATCCTCATATCTATCCATTTGCCCATATGGCTCATCACACTCCAAATACTGCACAGATATAAAGCAAAATCAAAAGCCTTTTGCTCAACAGCTGCCTACTCTGATGATTTCGGAAAAGAAAGGGAGGGATGAAGCAGTCTGTCTCTGTGTAGTCACTCCATGTGTTTACGTGGCTGTCTACATCTCCACTACATCCCTCCAGCTTTTCAACTTATCACTAAAGCCTCCAAGCACAAAGGCCAAGGTGTTCAAGTTTGGACATCACTCACTTTCCCTGTATGTGTGTGGGATCAAGGCTATTGCAAACACTGCATACACAACTTCAGGCACAGAATCACAGAATCTTAAGAGCTGGAAGGGACCTTTAGAGACCATGTAGTCCAACCCCCCTGCCAGAGCAGGACCTCCTAGAGTAGGTCACACAGGAACTCATCCAGCTGGGTTTGAAATGTCCTCAGAGAAGGAGACTCCACCACCCATCTGGGCAGCCTGTTCCAGTGCTCCCTCACTTGAAAAGGAAAGAAATTCTTGTATTTCTTTGGAACTTCCTGTGTTCCAGTTTATACCCATGGCCTCTTATCCTATCACTGGACATCACTGAGAACAGCCTGGCTCCATCCTCCTGACATCCACCCTTTATGGATTTGTAAACATTAATGAGGTCACCCCTCAGGCTCTTCTTATCCAAGCTGAAGAGCCCCAGCTCTCTCAGCCTTTCATCAGAAGGGAGATGCTCCACTCCATCATCTTTGTGGCCCTGTACTGAACTCTCTCCAGCAGCTCCCTGTCCTTCTTGAACTGAGGGGCCCAGAACTGAACACAATATTCCAGATGTGGTCTCCCAAGGGCAGAGTAGAGGAGGTGGACAACCTCTCTGGGCCTACTGCCCACAGCCCTTCTAATCCACCCCAGGATGCCATTGGCCTTCTTGGCCACGAGGGCACATTGCTGGCTCATGCTCATCCTGCTGCCCACCAAAACTCCCAGATCCCTTTCCCCTACACTGCTCTCTAACAATTCAGGCAATGACACAGTTTACAGTCCAGTCTCTGTATATCATTAGGATCAAAGAGGGCCTGACCGTCAGCATCTGACACCCTGATGAATACACACTGATTTGTCTCTGGCCAGTTCAGGGAAAAAGGGAAATCCCACCTGGATCAATCCAGCTAGGGGCAAAGGGGCACTGGTGCCAGTTGGGTATATAAGGTGTAAAATCACAGCTAAATAGGCAAGAAAAGATAGGGAAGGAAGTGGAAGGTCTCAGCATTGAAAATTAAGAGATCAGTATATAATTTGAGCCCTGTTCTTTGTGCTCAAAATATGGGCTGTCTTGCCAAAAATAGTGTTTGGGTATCAAACAAATGCTGCAGCCTGGAAAACTTAATCTGCTGAGAGGCCCCGAAACTGTCAGTTGCTAAACGTACCCTGACTTTGTGCAGGGTGACCTGCCACTGATCAGCCAGACTCTGCCTATCATCTCACTGATGGCTGCAACGTGGTAGGTGAACATGTCACACAGAAAAGACTGAGGCACTTCCAGACAATAAAGCAGCTGCTGTAGTGCTTCTGTTCTCTATTAATCTGATTAATCAGAGCAAGGTTGACTGCTGGCCATTACTTTCCTGTGTGCGTAATGCAAATTCCTGACACATTTCAGCTGGCTCAGAACCACTCAGGGTTTAGGATTCCTATTTAAAAATCTTCAGGGTCACATCTATATACATACACCTTCCTTGGGTGTCCTGATGGGATTAAAAAAAGAAAAAATACTCAGTGCAAACCCATTGATGACACTTGGATTTCTGAAAAGCAAAATAGAGCATTCCTAGGACTCACACTATGTTTCCTTGTTTATTATCTATTTTTCAGTGGCTTTTAGGTCTTGGGTAACACACAGAGGAGGAGGAGGAGGTGGCAAACATTGCTAATTAGTTGTTTCTTTCTTTGCAGGCTCTGCTTTGCCGAGACCCATGCAAAGAGCATGCCAGTTTCACCTACAGTCCCACCTCTCATCCACTTGCAGAGCAGCATCATGGCTTCAGGCTGCTTCACCTGCCAGAGGTCCCAAGTGGGGCGAAAAGCTGCAACCACCCCAGGGCTTTCTCCAGAGCACTTGAAGAAGAGAGCAGCAGGAGTTTCCTACTGCACGTGCAGTAATTCCCATGGCACGGCAATTTGCCATGTGCCCACAGCATTTCCTTCTCCCAAGCTCTAAGAGAGAAATGTGTGGAGGTGAATGAGCAGTGATCATCTTTCAGGGCCTGCAGGGAACCTGAAGAAGTGATTGTGGATGCATAAATACAGAGCTAAAGTGTGCATGAAACTACAAAGCATCCCGTTTCACATGCATAACTTGTCCTCCTTGGTGCAATTAATCTTTTGACCTCTTTGGAAGAGATTACTGATGCCAGAAGGGAAAACAGAAGTGAAATAAGGGAGCAGTTGTTCCTACAAAAACAAGGTTACAAGTACCAAAAGGCACTGTCTCATTGCCTCATTTACTCTGGGCATGCCTTATGGAAAAACAGTCCTCATTCTGGAATGGACACTTGTGTCCTCTTAGGTAAGTTCTCTTGTCTAAAAAGGACTGAGTATGTGTCTACAGGTATAATTGCCAACAGTCGTATGGATGCTCCCTATGTTATATAGGTGTATATAGATACCTTTAAAAAAGCTTGGTGTGGCTCATCTTACTGTAACAGCAAAGACAGAAACCCTTGCTGCTCCACCATGATCTCAGAGGCCATCTGGCAGAAGGGTTACAGGTTCCATGGAGCCCATAAATGTAAAACCATTGTAAAACCACAGGCTAGTTACACCTACAGCAGTATTAACCCAGTCCAGCCCATACCTCTCCACATAAACAGGCTTGAACTCAGAAATACATTCAAGTGAGATTTAGTAGCAGACCCACTGGTGATACAGACCATTCCTGCAAGGACAAGTGCTCAACCTGGTAATGCTCCAAAGGGCACATGGAGCTCAGATGTGACAGCTGGTGAGGTTTTGTTCCTTTGCTCAAACACCACGCTGCAAGCCTCCTTTGCTTGACAAGCAACAATCTGGTGTGGGGGTCTGTGCAGCAGGGGCATGCCATACAGCTGGTGTCCTGGCTTCATCCCCACGTACAGATGAAGTTTTTCACATTAGAGTAAGACTCTGCCAAGCCCCATTTCTCTGCTGACTCCTTTGATTCACTGTCTCAGACCTTTCATCGCTCCTTTTCTCTCATGACAGGTAACACTGTGCTTTGCTCTTCATCCATGGACAGATAAGAGGAGGAAGGTGTTTCAGAGACTGGTGTTTGGACAATCCTTCCTTACCTCATCCCGTGCTGGACTGGATATTATAATGGGGTACGTTAAGAGCTTTTCCATGGTTCCTGTGCAAGGTTTTCACTGTGAGAGAGCATTTGCTTTCTAGCAAGATGGTACTCATAGATCACATTGAGCATAAATCACATCTGCATACATTCAGAATCCCTACTGCGCACCAATTGGTTGTACAGCAATGGACTCTGTTCTGCTCATGGCAACTGATCTGTAAAAAATCTGTGCTGGGGCAGGTATGGTTATATTGCATTTCCAGCCTCAAAACAAAAAGGGTAAATAAGAGGAACCCCTGATTTCTTGTCTTTTACTAAAGAATGAGCTTTGTGCCCATCTTACAAATATGGGGCACTGTCTCCTGCTCCTTGAACTCACAAGCTTGGCAGTGCTGTGGTTAAAAAAAAAAGCACATTTCAAAAATTCAATTGTACAAGCTCTTTCCAGTATCTGTCACTCATCATTTTCCCCAGAGAGCCAGGAAACCAAGATGAACATCTCTGCTGGAGTCATCCTGTCTTGGTTAGTGAAGCGAGACTTTTCCCCTGTGCGCTGATTGACTTCGATTCGCCCTGGCTCTGTTTCAGTGAGTCTTGACCAAAGGCAGCAGTCAGCCAGACTCTGGAAAGGAGGAGGGGTAATTAGCTGATGCTTTGGGAACAATCCTCCTGTCAGAAAGTCTGGTGGGCAGCACTTCTTCACCGGGGTTCCACCATCAGAGTGATGGGGGAAGCAGTAACAGTTGGGCTGTGTTCAGGAACTGGGACAAAGCTCTGCTCTAGAAAAGATGTTAAGAGGAGATCACTCCACCCTCCTTCCAGCAGCACCTTCTGTGGCACGGATCCTCACCTCTTATCCTGAGGCCTCCACAAGCTCAGCTGAGCCAGTGCTGGGGCAGCAGAGGGTATCACAAGTGGGTGTGTTTCAGAGCCATAGCAAGCTGGAGGAAGCATCAGAGGGCTGACCTCAATTTAACGAGCCACTGGGCAGAGCCCTGTGAAGTGTCCCAGTCAAGGTTGTGTGCATTCATCTACTTCTGGTAGAGAAATGATAGCTGATGAAAAAAACAAGGGCTGAGAACAGTGCTGTTAGATAGAGCGACAGTGTGGCCTGTAGAGAAGATACAAATTGAAATCCCAGTGCTCCTGATGCAAACAGGCACACTCCTGCAGATCTCGTGCTCCAGCTCTGTGCCACTTTGGCACCAGAGTGCTCAAGGCAGCACACCAAACTCCAGGAGCTAACTTACAGAGCAGGAGTGAACACATCCAACTGAATCTAAAGCATAAACAACTGGCATTCTACCCTCTCCTTCACAACTGTATCTCTAAGCTTCATATCTAAACCTCTACAGTTCATTATTTAATTATGTCCATTTGAAAAACCACCTCGCAAACTTCCAGTTTATTAGGAACACTAATGCAGAAAGATCCTCACCTCATCTGGTCCACCTTTAATTCCTTGAAGTCCTGACATTCATTTTCTTGTCCTTGTGCCATAGGAGCCCTCCAGTGATCTGAGGGCCTTTTTTTTCCCCTGGCACTCTCTGTAACAAATCCCAGGAGGCAGGTACATAGTATATCACATAACTTTGGAACCAATTCTGACATTCCAGGCCTCTCTTCGGCATTTACCATCTAGGTTTTGATATTACTCTTGTTCTTACGTACCTCTCTCATGCATTTCAACTGCAAGACCAAGAAGCACTTTCTTGCTAGAAGTTCTTGACCATGCAGAATTGAAAGGAACAAAATAGTGCTGGCTGGACAATTTTATAAGACATTGATGCCTTTCCAGAGAGGATTTTGACATGGCAGCCATCTGTGTAATGTGGCACATCTCCCTAATGACAGGATCGTATATCAAAACAAGGATTATGGTTTTTGTAAAGCCAGGGAAGACTTTGGGAGATTTACACAAGCAGTTCCTGTAACAGGTGTCAGACCTGGCCATCAGACTTTGTGGTGCAATGCTACTCCAGCATGCTAAGCCAGGCACAGCTTCCCAGGACTGTGAGGGACTCTCATGAATTCTGCCGAAACCTAACAGCACAGATCCATGTTTCTGCAGCTGGTCACAGCATCAACCACAAGCAGGCCAAGCAATGCCTCAGTGTGCTCCCACTGAACTCATGCAAAAAAAAACCCTTACTGCCAGTCACTGCAAACTGCTTAGCAGAATCCAAAATCAGACCCCTGAGGCCCAGCTCAAAGTCTTGTCACCAGCAGTGTCAATGCAGGGAGCAGCATCTAAAACCCAAAACTTTTGTGACAGAAAATGGAATTACAAAAAAAATGGGCACTTTTTTTAGTTTAAACATTTCAGTTGTTTCCCTTGAACTTTTTCAAATCCTCTTTGATTCTCTTATAGCTTTTATGGCACCGCATTGTGCCTATGGCGCAAAATATTCTTTTCTAGTCTGGGTGAAATATTTTGCTTTGCCCAAAATAATTTCATTTGTATGGGGGCACTTTTCAGTTTGTCAAATGTGTTGAGAGAGATCAGACTCATCTGAAACACTATCATCACATGCCCATACTCAGTTCTTTACAGCAAAATTAATAATGATCACACCAGGCTTTGCCTTTGATGGTTGATGAAACCCTCTCCTAAATTATTTCTTAAATGCTTAGTTTAAGCTTGAAAACATGAAGTCTTGGAATTTTATATATATATATATATTTGAATGTAACCTAGAAGTTTGAGCAAACTGAGGAGATGAAGACATTTCCAACAGGATCTAAAATCCCCCACAGCTAAGACCCCATCTGGTCCCTCCAATAGCCAACTCCACTGCCAGGGACATGCACACAAACCAAGCTCACAGGCCACTTACCCCATTCACCACCTGCCCTTCCTCCTCAGCATCCAGAAACACCCCCTGCATAATGACAGACCTTTTGTACTGGAAGTACCAAAAGCTATATGCCATGAACGCTTTGTGGGCTTCTTGGGTTGTGCTGCCTAAATCATCTAAACTCAAATGATCTAGGCATACCGAACAGCTACCCATTTTGAACACAGTCTTCAACTAATTGCAAGCAAAGGAGAAAGCCATGTAAACCACCTTGGTCTCCCTGATAAAAGATTTAATGGAAGTTCAGTGTCTTAGCAAAGCATCCTTCTGAAACAAAGTTCAATATATTAACTCTAAAGGATCCAACCCTCTCCCAGAAAGCTGATCTGCAGCACATCAGGTTTTGTGACAGGTTTTCTGAACAGTTACTTTCCATTTTAGCCAGGGGCCAGATTCTGTTTCTTCTCCTCATGCTGCCTACTTTTCTTGATGAAAAAATGAGCACATCTCAGAAGAACCCATAGCCAAGTTTTGCTCCCTTCATTGGTTCTGACCTCGATTGAAGACTTAATTAATGAGTTTACATGGCATAGGTTGGTCCTAAGCCAATGCTATTTTTATGCATTGCATTTGTGCTTTATCTAAAGCGCTTTCAGGCAAGAGGAAAATGCTTATTCAAATGCAGTCTCTATAACAGTGCTCACAAAACCATCTGGACACCAATTGCATTGTGAGTCCAAGATATATCGTCTTCTTTTAGCTAGAGAAAATCAGAACAATGCCAGGATAAGGCATTCTGAAAGCACACAGCTTCTGGTTACAACTTGTGGCTTTCATTAAGAAAAGATTTCACTCGGCCTTTCATTAGCGATATGTTCGGCTTTTACTGGAAATCCTCGAATCATTCTTTCTCCTACCTAATAGTGATGGCTCTTTTTAAAACATGATTGATGGCCCATTGTCAATAGCCATCATGCTCCTGCCAGGGAAGTGGGAGACATGAAATAATTTGGTTTTCAATAATTCAAGTGATGTTAAATTTGGAAAAGAAGCACTGAAAGGAATGGGGACAAGATAGAACCTTTTTTATTGAGGAGTGGGGATGGGGTGGAAGGTCTTCTCACTGAGTTTTAATTCGATCAGACAGACATGCAGTGGCATCGACAGACTTATACTCCCAACACTGCTCCATTACCAGTTTGAGTGTGGCAAACAGTCATACAGAGCACACGTCATCTATTTAATATAATGCCTTTTCTGTAGGAGTTTTAAGCATGTTTAGTCCACTAGTTCACTTCTGCTGTTCTTCAGTCCACCTGGGACTGCTGGGAGTGGAGCATCAGAGGAAGCAAGTGACTACCCATGTCTGTCAGTAATTGGGAAGTAAGTGTCAGACTCCCCAGTCCAGCCCTAGGACCCCTTAGATCAGAGGGGCCCCCTTGTACCAAGTACTGAAGGTACAGTCAAGGAAGGGGAGAGACAGGAGTAGCAGCTGTCTGGCCTCAAAATCCTAGCTCTTACAGCTTGCTGTGGTCAGTAAGATGGGGAAGCAAAACTGGCTGCAATTCTTCCACACGGCTCACTCCAGGACCAATTCGTTCCCTGCAGAGCCATGCTTCTCTAGCTGAGGGGAAATGGAAACAGACTTCATGCTGCAATCCTTACCCCATCAATCAGCAATATTTTACTTTCCTGCTGAGTCCTGTGCTGCAGGGCCAAGTCCAGCATTTGAACAGACTACTGATAGGTGTTTTAAAATCAATGAAGAAATGAAACTAACTTTAACAGATGGAGAAAGACTGAAAAAAAAATATGATGCCTTTCTCAACTGGATTTAATAGTCTCTTAGCAGCTGACATTGTCTCTCCTGAAGGTAATTACACGCTGTAATCAAGCCACCAATTGATATCCCTGTGCATCATTCCAGTCCTCAAGTAACACTGCTCCAGAGCTATCTCTGCTCATCCTCTCCAGCATGACAGACTCTGTTCTCAACAGAGGGCATGACACCATACTGGGAGTAAGCTACAGCTGAGCACAAAGGACCTCAAAGACTATCTATTCTCTCTGTCTCTCAAACTCTCCCCACATTTTCAGCATCTAGAGAATCTCTTTCTCCATCTGAGACAGTCACTTTTTCTGCCATCATCTTGAGTCTCATTCCCCTTCTCCCAGGGCAAGACTGATTCAAATTCTCTGACAGAGGCTTGATCACTCTATCTGCTGCCAAAGGACAGGCTGGGTATCAGCTGCCTTTTCTCCATCAGTTCTGTGCATTGTTTCTACAGGCATCAGAAAGGCTGTGGAGGAGAACCCACCACAGAGGATTAACTGCTTTGGTTTGGAAACTCCTTCTCACACATGCTTCTGTAACGACTCTCACTTGTGCAGTTTCTCTATTTCCCAGTCACACATTCCAGCTTTTCCTTCAGATAACATTAACGGGCTTGCTCTTCTTTACCCCAACACCTTGAAACTTCCTACTGTTTTGTCAAATGCTGATGAAATGAGGCCCAATGTCACAGGGCTGAGACATATAGCTCTGCTTGTGCCAATGTCCACACACATCATCAGGAGCTAACACTCATTTAACGGGAAACTAAGCTGAAAAATCAACTCACTGAAACACTAGAGCTGAGTTCTGTCCTTGGGAGACAGAGGTGTACAAGCCTGACCAGAGTTTCAGGAAGATCATACACACCTGGCTGGTGTTCATTGTCTCTAAATGGATACCTTAGGAAAGGAAGAGGCAATGTCCTGCTGACCTAACTGATACAGGGTCATCTTTGCAAGGAGCAATTCAAACAGTGACCATATAATTGGACGAAAGTTGTCCTCATCTACCACTGGGAGCCAATGCAGGTGCATGATAGCTTCTCCATTACAAGCCATGCCTAGATACAGGATTAAAAAAAAAGGGGGGGGGGAAGGAAAAAAAAAATCAATATTATAAATTTACTCTTCATGGTTGTCTGATCCAATTCCATTTTGAAGATGGACAGAAGCATCAGCAGGAAAATTACTGGAATTTTAAGCCAGCTGTTTTCACATACTTTTTGTCTCCCACCAATATGCTTCTACCCCAGTTTTAGAAGTACTCTTCCTAAGAAGGTATTTCTCAGGGGCTTGAAAGACCCTCAGGCTAGAGTGGAGTCTTCTGAAGTACCCACAATGGAAGTTCCTCCAGGCATTGCCCCACTGCAGTAACTCTCTTGCAAGCTAGACTGTCAGCATGAAGAGCTAACAGGACCTTCCAGACAGGAAGCAGGACAGAGCTTAACTTCAAGATTCTCCAAAAAGCATGTCTAAACAGCACCCCAAAGCACAGTATAGACACCGCTAATCTCTATCCCTAGCATGCTTGTTACATCAGCCCAGGCAACATACATAAATACGGCATACTGCTTCTAACCCAAGAAGAACAGAGCAGAGAGAGCTTACAGCTTTGTGAGACATGCTTCCTAACCTCTAGCATCCAGAGCAAAGGAAGCAACTAAAAATGGAGCTATCCCAATAACCTTCAGACATATAAAGAAAGTTACAAAACCAGACTCATACTCTCTGCCCCTAAGCTACTCTCCTGACTGCCAGCCATTTGGGCTCCTGGAGAAGAATACCTATTTGTTTAATAATTGCCCATGATTAATTTTTCTTCTCTCAAGTTGTCTAAGCACTTTTTGAACCCAAGCACACATCTGTTGGCTACCACAGCAAGAGGCCCCACAGGGTAACCCCACATGCTTGCAGGGAAGCATCAGGCTTTCATGTGTGGAGCCCAGGTCCTTCAGTTCCTCTGTCCATCTATGCAGCCACACTGTAGCTGGGAACACTCAGGCATTTCGCTCAGCAGAGGAGAGACGGTGCTCCAAAGCAAGATGTTCTCTGAAACAAACCCCCAACAGCTCCCAGAAAACCACACATTCTTGATGTATTACCCTTTCCAGCTGCAAATCACAGAATCACAAAATCTTAAGTGCTGGAAGGGACCTCGAAAGATCATCCAGTCCAGCGCTCTTGCCAGAGCAGGGCTACCTAGAGTAGGTCACACAGGAACTCGTCCAGGTAGGTTTGGAACATCTCCAGATAAATGAGCAATCATTATTTTATTTGAACAGATTCTCCTGCTTTTTGGTCTTCCTGCTACTGTAGCTTTCTTGCTAATCTGCCCTCTCTTTTGCTCAGCTTTCTTTCTCCGCCTAAACACATACTTGAACTACCAAACAAGCCCTTTTTCCCTTTGTGCCTCCCATATTAGTTTAAGCTCACCCATTCCATCCCTGGCAGAGCTGCTCCTGCCTTGCAAGGGAGGATGAGAGCTTTACTTCTATTTACTATTGCTTTTAAAGAACCAGATTCCAGGAAAAGGATGATTTTGAGAGAACTGTGACCACCAGATGGTGCCTGGGAGTGACTAGCAAGAACTTCATCAGCCTCAACAGCTGTCCATCAGGAACAAGATGCTGCTCTCTGGGGCGCGGGGTGGGTTTGATCTGTGCTCACCACTCTGACGACATACTTTATTTAATAATGCAGGAGGGTGGTGGACTCCACCTCAGCAATCATTTCTGCTGTCAAAGACAAAACTGCCTTGCTGAGGGTGAGCAACCTTGAAGGGTGATTTGAGATATAAGAACAAGAAAACCACAAAGCTTGCAGAGCACAGCCATCTCCAGCCTGCCCTAAGGGATGCTGACAACTGGAAATTGGGAGCATCCTGCTGGGAAGAAAGCCCAAATTTGTTTCCATTACATTTTGGAGTGAAATTCTGAATGTAACTTTCACGACACAGAAAGTTCTGAATGAATTTCTTGTTTCAGCTAATTGTTAAACGGAATTGGGTTTGGTGTGAGAAGGCAAAACTTCACTTTCATGGTGGTGTATTTTAATTCTGCTCAATCTTCCATGCATTTTGGAGTTGTTTCATTTTAACATCTGCGGGGAAGTCAAGGCCAGAATGATCAAACAGCACACGCTGCATTGTTTAAAGAAAAATGGCCAATTGAAAATGACTCACTGCCACGTTTTTTTTTCCCATTAAAAATGTAATCAAAACCACCATGTTCTCAAAACATCATTTGCTTTCCAAAAAAAAATAAAAATCCCAAAACAAAAAGGCAATTTCTGATGGCAAAATCTGCTCTCTGGAAATCTACAGCTGGAATTCACTGTGAGGTGCTGCACTCTGTAAGTGCTGACAGAAAATACGCTGGCGTCTGCTTCATCCCTCCCATACACACAGGGTGCGGCTCTGTGTTTGACCTTGTTGAAGAACCATGGGATCACTTAGGAGAGAATCTCACAGATTCCTGTGAGGATTATTTTTTAGTTGATTTTTGCAAAGTGAAAAAGGGGGCCTGGGGTATTGATTCAAGAATAGTAGAAGAGGTATGTGATAATACAGTCAATACCACTGAGCAGTTTTATCATGCACAATAACACCTAAGTTGCAGAGTCAATATTTTGCAGGAGAAGTTGGTGGAGCACATATCTTTCTCTGGGAAGTTTTCTGCTCAGATCTAAGGGGCACTCTATTATCAAAAAAGTGCTCATGCTCCACTGTTCAGAGAACATGTGGTTTTCCTTTTTACCTGAATCAAAAATTTGCATTTTCTACTTTCTCATTCACTTTGCCTCCAAGTTTGAACACAGCAGATTTACTCTGAATAATACAGGTGTTTCCTGGACATTTCTGGACAATGCTGTGCATTAAGGGACATGTGTTGTGATGCTAGACCTGAAGCCCCAGGGCACAGGCTGATAAATATTGCCCCCAAATCATGTGGGTGCAAAGTACAAACTGGTGAGTTTTGCTGCGACAATTGCCCGTGTGTGTTCAGGAACACAATTTGCACCCTTCATTGGTGGGTATTCACCAAATAGGTCTTTTATCTTTTGACAAAAGGAAAAAAAAAAAAGGCAACCTTCAGAATGATTATCTGTGGGTAGGTGAGTTACACAGATTTAATCAGCTCCCATAGACTGAGCAGCACAACTTGTACCAGGGACACAAATGGTGCAGACTGCAGCATTATGCTTATTATGCTTATTAAAGAGCCTGGCTTGGTCTTCATTAGGATTAGTGTTGAGATTGTCAGAGACACCTAAATAATTTAGGAGCTCAAGTCATTAAGGATAAGAAATGTCCTTCTAGCAAACCTGACTGAAGATTAAGTGTAATGTTCCAGCCCAAGGCAGGGACATAGCTCTGCTGTGTCCCGTGAAGAATGTGGGGTTTTAAGCTGTGTAGTCCTAAAGGCTATTCAGCAGCACTGCCAGGTCACTTCTCCTTGACTGCCTATATGAAGTTGTATTCTTTTTGTTTAACAAACTTTATGCTTTGACAACTGTGCACTGCTCCATAAACATGGTGATGTGTGCACGGTCACTGGCCGTGTCTACAAATGCCATGACTGGTCGGGAGATGTTTTCTTATTAATGAATATGCAACAGCATTTAAATAAGTGCTCCCTAAACCATCCCATCAACCACTGGGAGCCACAGGATGATGGACATTTTTTTCTTGGTCTGCCTAGAGTGCAGATGGGAGAACAAGAGCACTGGAGATGCTAGTCCCAAGATTTCCATCCTCTCCTCTTTCAGGGCTCCTAATTTAGAGGCAACGAGGTACCATCCTCAAGCTGTCAGAGTGCTGGAGTTTCAGGTGAAGTAGCTAGGAAAATAAATTTTCTGGCTGTAGGCTACTGAATGTCTCATATAGCTAATTGACTTTCACTGTGTAACTGGGTGCTGCTCAGTCCCCTGCTGGTGCCAATAAAGGAAAAGCTCCAGGAAGAATCAATCAGCTGTATAGCTGAGCTTAAAAAGAAACAGCAGAGGGATGTGGAAGAAAATAACCTGAGAAAATAATTGTTGCAAAGGAAGCAAATCTGCCCACTGCTAAAACAGCCCTAGGAGTAGAGAAGGGTCTTGTTGCTCCATCCAGGGACTTCTAGGAGAAGCAACATTTCCAAGTGCCTTGCAGCAGTGGTAATAGATGGAAGAAGCAATCTGTGCCTGCCAGAATTATTTCCCTCCAGCTTGCTTTGCCAAGGCATAAACCTCTTCCCTACTCCCTGGGGTATGGTTCTCCTCCTCGAAGAAGGAGGCCCTTCACTTGAACTACATTTGTTTACTCTTCATTTCCACCTGCCTAATGCTGCAGGAGGCGGAGACAGGGTCAGGCGGCAGCTGCAGCAGGCAGGTCCCTGCTCCCACAGCGGTCACACAGAGCCCACTGTCCCCTCTCCACATCAGAGGTTTGGGCCACTGCCTGTTCTAAGGGAGATAATAACCTTTCCCCTGCACCATCTCCCATATACTTACCCAGCAGAGGACAACAACAAAATGGTGACCAGTCTGGTATATCCACAAAGCACTGCAAGAAGAGGGAAAGCCGTAAGCCACATCCTCCCTACACCTTCACCTCTCCCTCCTTCTCTTCATCCTGTTCTCCTTCAGCAAATCCTGCCTAAGTAGCATTTCCAACAACAAGTCATTCCTTCATGGAGGAGGTGGAGTACCATCCCTGCCAATGTCCAAGGAAGCAGCAGTGTCCCTGGCAGTGACAGCTTCTTTCCTCAGCCTGTCTTCTAGAGCCTGGAAAGGTCACTTAGCTTATGGCCTCTTGATGGTCAGAGGTAACTTCTCCCCTCCCCAAGCCACAAACCTCATTCTCTAGAGGTTTGGTTCAGTCCATCCGAGCCAAAGAAACTCCTGTGTTGGAGTCCTGCTAGAGGGAGAAATTGGTTGTACAAGCCTTGCACAGTTTGCAGGCTGGACTCCCCCTTACTAACAGCACCAGAGAGACCAATGGACTCTTTTGTTCTTTTTTCTTTTTTTTTTTCTCCTGAATAAGACAGCTGATAAACTCAGTGGCAGCCAAAACTTATTAAGTAGCAGAGTCCTTTATAAATAAGTAATGCCAAATGAACGAGGCTGGGTTCTCAACTGAGAAAGCTGTACTGATCTTCAGTTTTCAGGGGGCTGGTCTGCATAGCCAGTGGTCATGTGACACTGCTGGGGGCAGGGGGGCAAAGCATCCAGCCAGAGTTCTGCATCTTCACTTTGGTCTTGCTCTTCAGCCAGCTCGTTATGTCCTTTCTGCACAAATATCTGCAAAATCCCCGAAAACATTTGTATACCTGCTTTTAAAAGGGTAAATAAAAGTAAGAGTTATGCAGCTTACATTATAGAGCACTTTTTAACAGTAAAGAAGCATCAAATGTCTTGGGACAGTTCTTTGTACCCATCACCATCAGCCTGAGTTAGCTGGAATGGATGAAAACAAAGCTGATGCTGGCCAGAAGCTGGGGGACTGCAAGCGACCTCCCAGATCCTTGACAGCCCTGCTTCTCTGATTTATCTGCTGCTGCACCAATATTAATGGCCACCTGCATGGCAGTGTTCTACGTGGTCATGACAGGGACAGGCAGGGGAAAGAGCTGAGGAAAGAAAAGTTGTGGTTAAATTGCCACAAGGTCTTTTCTCTGCCCTCTGCAAGTGTGGGCACAGAAGGATTTGCCAGGCAGAGCTCTACCAAGTACATTCTTGGCAGACGGGAGTGTGAACATGGAAAGGGATAATCACCAGCCCAAATCAAGGATAGGGGAACTCAGATCTCAGGTACAGCTGGTCTCCTCCTTGAGTTGCTTCTCTCACTCTAGGGACTGCCTTGGTAGCCCACAGCCACTCTCCTCCAGAAGTAGCCAATGCAGTTTGGTGTCCTACTTGCATGGCTCAAGAAGGTGCAGCTCTGAAGGAGTTAAAATCACCCCATGATGCCAATTTCTGTTCTAGAGCTCATTTGATCTGGCCCATCCTGAGCTGAGCACCTTCCCTGCCAAGAACCCTTCTTCCACCTGAAGCGAAGGTGGCAGTTTGCTACAGTAAGTACCCTGGGAAGTGCTCCTGCCTTCCCACGTTTAAAGTATGTTTTCAGGCTAGTGATGAAACTAGGTGACCTTTGAGTACCTCACAAGTCCACAAGCCATCAGGAGTGTGTCCATCATCTTGGATGGGCCCTTTGTTTTTACATACCTGAGGAAGAATGGGAAGGCAGGACTACTGCAGCAAAGGACTTCAAGTCCCAGAGGCAAGGTCTCTTCTTCTGTGATTCCCATTTCTGGGTACAAAACAATTGTCATTTATGAAGGGTGAAAGAATCACCTGAATTACAGTCAATATGCTTTCTGTTTTTTTCTTCCTGGACTTACTGGTTTTCCAGTGAAGGTTACATTATACTGCTGCCTGGGGATGGGTTTTCAAATTATCTGAAAGATGCCAGTAGAATACAGAACAGCAGATCCTCCTCTCCCTTCTGCCTGTTTTCTTGTTTTTTCACTTGCAAGTCTCAGTTCATGCCTTTCTCATACACTTGTATTAGGTGCTTCAGTTGCCCCTCACAGCTCCTCATGCTATAAAACCTTCTAGATTGCCTGTGGAATTTGTTCTAAAGGCATAATTCAAAGAGTGAAGTTTGGCTGCTTGTCCTCTTTCCCCAGTGATGCACTGACTGATCATCCTTTTCAGAACTTATTTCTTCCCTCGAATGAAGTGAAATGACGTGGGAAGTAAGCTGGAATACATACAATGTTCATAATTGATTTGATAGTTCTGAATCTCTGCTGTTTGAGCAGACTGCAGAGTATTTCTCAATACTCACCCAGAAACTGAACTCTTGTTATTTTTTTCCCCACAGAATTGTCCCTCTAGAAAGCTTTTGCTCCTAAAGTTTCAGCAAATGGACAAAAACTTTCAGAAAACAAATTAGCTGGGAATGGGTTGTTTTGGGTTTTTTTTTCCATCTAGATTTTCTTTCAAAACTTGAATTTTTTATCAAATGGTTTGAGGCTTTTGCCAAGATCTACTTTCTGAATAAATGTTCGGTTGAAGGGGCTTGTTGTTGTTTGGGTAGGGAGGAAGAATTGTATTACATTAGGACTACAAAAGAAATCCTTTTGCCAATGGTTTGCCATTGGAAGCAATATCACAAGGGAGCCTGATTTCTGTGGGAAATGAGAGGTATTCTCCAAATGATAGCTCCCATGTGCTGCTCTGGCAGTTTCAGCCAATAATTGTATTTCAATGTCTTACTATTAAAAAAATCAAATAAAAACTTGAATTTCACCAACGGTCTCAATTTTGAGACAGTTTTCATTGTGATAATTTCCATTTAAAATAAATAAAGAAAGAACACTTTCTGGGGCAAAGAAAACAGGGAATTTTTGAGCATTTCCTGAGCAACATGCAAGAAAGTCATGTGAAAAAGTCTCCACCTTGGAGAAGAGGAGACTGAGGAGTGACCTTATTAACGGGCTGCCCAGATGGGTTGTTGAGTCTCCTTCTCTGGGGACATTCCAAACCCACCTGGAGGAGTTCCTGTGTGACCTACTCTAGGAGGTCCTGCTCTGGCACGGGGGTTGGACTAGATGATCTCTAAAGGTCCCTTCCAACCCTTGAGATTCTGTGTGATTCTGTGTGAAAACCTCTTGTGACAGGCAGGAATTACTGTCAGCTACATTGGCCTCCAGGTAGTAAGTCTCCACCTTCTTGCTGTTCAAGTCAAACGGAGAAATGATACCTCTCTGGGTATCCCAGTGATCCTCAGTGATCACAGACATTTGTAAGGTTACAACAGTCTATTAAAAAGAACAATATTCATGTATATGTAAAAGTCAGTGGCAGAACAGTGACCCCAGCCCAGAGACAAACTCCTACTTGCCATAATCATGGCTTGAGTGTCATCAGGATTCATTACGTGGCAGGTGAGATTCAATTATCAGGAACAGCTCCTTGCCTTTTTTAGCAATATTGGAAAACTCATTAAAGCAATGAGCAGAAAAAGTCTAGCAAAGCCCCTGGATGATTTAAGGAGGGAAAATACAAACCCTGCCTTACTGGGGTCAGATTAATTACAGCTGGCCAGAGCAGGAGGGTGAAATTGGTAGTCTGGGGATAATTCTTACAATTCTTACTTTCTGTTGAAAGAGTATATTCACTCTTTTCCCTCTCAGGCGGGTTTTCCTAGCATCCATCTAAGCCTGCCTCTCTGCAAGCAGCTCTTCAGCCTGTCTGAAGACACTCTGTAGCACAAGGCAGGGAGGAACAGGTCCCTGAGGGATGTAGATGACCTGCTGTCCTGCCTCATAGCACCAAAACACACAGCCTCCCCATCCAGGGTGGTGGATAACCCTTCTAATCTGCAAATCAGAACTGCAGCTACCACTTGAGCCAGAGGATGATGGATGGCTGCAGGTGCTCTCTTGTACAGTAGCTTCTCACAGGAAGCCATGGGGAAAGGCTAATTGTGGCATGCTCAGACACTAGGGCACTATTTTTGTAGCATTATGGAGGAGAAAATGGAATCACAGATGAGTGAGGACAGACAAGAGCTGCACTCTCAAAGCAGGGATGGACAGCATGATCAGAAATGGCCTGCAAAGGCTGTGAGGTGACAAAGGCTGCCAGTCATTCTGGTTTTCAGGCTAGTTATACTGAAGAAAAAGCAGCAGAAGGGTCCTTGAGACTTAAAGAGCAGTACAAAAACTGTAACTGTGTCCATACTATTAAGGCCAGAGAAGAGAGTTAGACTGTCATCGTGATCTAATCTCCTGCACAACACAGCCTGAGACATCTCACCATATTACCTTCCTCTTGAGCCCACAAGCTGTCTTAGTAAAAGCTGTGTTGCCCAGAGTGCCCCAGCCCTCAGGCTAAACACTGGAGATACTGAGATGAAGGCTACCATTTCATTGGTTTGCTCCAGCTGTGCACCCACAGACAGAGAAGTTTCTGCCTGTCCTTAAACACTGGAGAGACTGCCAGAAGAGAAAGACAGCATGTATAAAAAATACGCATGTGAAATCTGTGTTCACAAGCCTAGCACCTCACGGTTTGGCCTTTGTGACTTTTTACATTTCACAAGTTCATCTATACACATACCTGAGCTTAAGAATGAAAAGGCTTGACAGCAAGAAAGGTCACCAAGAGTCACCATGTCTGTGAGAACTGAATAGATGTTTCAGAGCTCATCTCTGCACTTTGAGTGCTGTGCCTGATGATTGCTGAAAGTGCAGAGACTCCAGAAATCAGTCTGTAAGTTATTAACGTGGGTTATAAAGAAAAAGGGGGGAAGGGAGAAGAAAGGTGTTTAAAAGTAGCTGAGACAGGGTACATAGGCTTTCAGCTGCATCAGAATCAAGCACTAGAAAGTCCATTATCCATCAGTGGATAATGTCAGTCATCAGTGCCCTGACTTGGGAAAAAGGCAGGAGAGACGCACCAGATAACACCCAGCATGCAGAGAGTGTGGGTTCCCAGAGCTGGTGTTATACTGAGAGCCAGAGTTTGCTTGTTTCCCTTCTTTATCTGTTGCCTTTGAAACCAAGAAATTTATTTTCTGGTGTGCAGTCAGCATTCTGGGGGTTAGTGCACAACAACCTGTGGAATTTATCATTCCTGAAAGGAAAACTTTGTCTCCAATGCTATGGGGGTAAAAAAACAAAGGCAAAAAATGGCTAGTCTTCCTTGGGCAAAGTTTAAGAAGGAACACAAAGCAGACAACTTCCTTTCCTATTTTCTAGTACTTCTGAGAAACATGTAATAACCCAAGACACAGCTAGAAAAACAAGTGGGTTTGGAGTTTTTTTGCTTCAGTCACTAAAGAAAAATGAAAACAAAATGTAATCAGTTGTGTTTGAATCAAGACAGACATTTTACAGTTTTGGGAAAGTGGGGTTATTTTTTAAGGTCAAGATAAGGATTTTTGTGTTCATTATAAAACCTTTTCTTTTTGCAGTGGGCTGTTATTAGACACTCAAAAAGGGTGGTGTTTTTTTGTAAATGCTAAAAGCAAACAATCTAGCATTTCTTAATTTTTTCTTCAGAAAATTGAGAAATTAATTTCTTCTTTTTTATATAATGTCTGGTTTACTCTTTATTTGGCCAAATTTATCTGCAGACAACTCATACTCGCAGACAGTTTCACTACCCTAAAAAGTTCTGGCTTATACTATTAGCCCAGAACATGATTTCAGTAAAAAAAACAGGAGCTACTCCCTATTTGTTTGGAGTTGGAATTCTGCACCTGAAGACTCAGGACATATTTCAAAAACTACTATTTATTTGTTTGGCTTGGCTTTATTTTGCTTGGTTGAGTAAAACCAGGCCAAGTTCCAGTAGATCCTGGAGTGACTTACATGTTTGACTGGAAATTCCTGAATGCTTTTCTAACAGGTTTCATGCTGAGTGTTAAAATCTCTCAGCAGATGAAAACAGCTCTACTGGTCAGGCTGACTGTGAAAGGCTTCAACATACGGCAAGTTTATCCAGAGCTTCCCATAATATGGGTAAAATAGAAATTTACCACTGCAAGTTTCAGAATTTAGAGCCTGCCTACACCTGTCAGAGGNGGTGTTTAAAAGTAGCTGAGACAGGGTACATAGGCTTTCAGCTGCATCAGAATCAAGCACTAGAAAGTCCATTATCCATCAGTGGATAATGTCAGTCATCAGTGCCCTGACTTGGGAAAAAGGCAGGAGAGACTCACCAGATAACACCCAGCATGCAGAGAGTGTGGGTTCCCAGAGCTGGTGTTATACTGAGAGCCAGAGTTTGCTTGTTTCCCTTCTTTATCTGTTGCCTTTGAAACCAAGAAATTTATTTTCTGGTGTGCAGTCAGCATTCTGGGGGTTAGTGCACAACAACCTGTGGAATTTATCATTCCTGAAAGGAAAACTTTGTCTCCAATGCTATGGGGGTAAAAAAACAAAGGCAAAAAATGGCTAGTCTTCCTTGGGCAAAGTTTAAGAAGGAACACAAAGCAGACAACTTCCTTTCCTATTTTCTAGTACTTCTGAGAAACATGTAATAACCCAAGACACAGCTAGAAAAACAAGTGGGTTTGGAGTTTTTTTGCTTCAGTCACTAAAGAAAAATGAAAACAAAATGTAATCAGTTGTGTTTGAATCAAGACAGACATTTTACAGTTTTGGGAAAGTGGGGTTATTTTTTAAGGTCAAGATAAGGATTTTTGTGTTCATTATAAAACCTTTTCTTTTTGCAGTGGGCTGTTATTAGACACTCAAAAAGGGTGGTGTTTTTTTGTAAATGCTAAAAGCAAACAATCTAGCATTTCTTAATTTTTTCTTCAGAAAATTGAGAAATTAATTTCTTCTTTTTTATATAATGTCTGGTTTACTCTTTATTTGGCCAAATTTATCTGCAGACAACTCATACTCGCAGACAGTTTCACTACCCTAAAAAGTTCTGGCTTATACTATTAGCCCAGAACATGATTTCAGTAAAAAAAACAGGAGCTACTCCCTATTTGTTTGGAGTTGGAATTCTGCACCTGAAGACTCAGGACATATTTCAAAAACTACTATTTATTTGTTTGGCTTGGCTTTATTTTGCTTGGTTGAGTAAAACCAGGCCAAGTTCCAGTAGATCCTGGAGTGACTTACATGTTTGACTGGAAATTCCTGAATGCTTTTCTAACAGGTTTCATGCTGAGTGTTAAAATCTCTCAGCAGATGAAAACAGCTCTACTGGTCAGGCTGACTGTGAAAGGCTTCAACATACGGCAAGTTTATCCAGAGCTTCCCATAATATGGGTAAAATAGAAATTTACCACTGCAAGTTTCAGAATTTAGAGCCTGCCTACACCTGTCAGAGGTGGCCCGGTGAGAAGTAAGACAATGGCTACTAGCAGAGTGAGGAAAAGAGAGGGAAGACTGTTGATAGGAATGGACATCCTTCCTCTGTCCCCAGCACTACCAACTGTTCCAGACATCTCAGCAGAAGCAAACATCAGTTTCCAAGCTATGGCAGAGGCATAGCAAGCATAGACACAACAGAATGATTGTAAGTCAGCCCAAAGAACCATTTGGTTCAGCATCCTAGCTCTAGCAGTGGCCAAAAGAGGCTGGGGAAGCATATAAATGAAGACAAGCATGCAGTACTGTTCCCTTTGGCTTCTAGCACTCCATGAGATCTAAGATTTTCTAAGCCAGAAATGGCACGTGTTTAACAGCTTGTATTAGTTTCTTCTTCTGTGGATTTATCTAATCCCTTTTATAGCCATGTAAACTTCTGGCATCCTCAGAATCCTGTACTAATGCCATCAACAATTTAACTACTGTTCCTGCAAAAAGGCCCTGCTTTTGTGTGTCATGCCTCCTGTTACTCTATTGCCCCTATTTGTGCTACCTTCCTTGTGCTACTCATGATCTATAGATTTCTATTCCCTCTTCCCTCAGGCCTCTCTTTTCCTATTCAGGATACCAAGTTTATGCAGTAAATAGGCATCTGGAAGCTATTTCATAACTTTGAGCACTCTGTCACCCTTTTCTAGTTCTGCTTTATTCTTTTTGAGATGTAGGGGACAGGAGTGTGTGTAGTCTTCAAGGTACATCCACCTCAGATACTTATGAAGTGCTATATGTTGATAGTTTCTATTGTGTTTTCTATCATGCTCATAAGAACTGTCAATTCCAGAGCCAACCACAAGTGCATCAGTTCACTCATCCAACAGTGAACTATAGCTACCATTTTATCATCCAGTCAGCACCTGAAGATCTCTTCAAAACTACCTTGAATTGCAAGTTGCTTCCAAAAAAGATGGTTCACCTAATTTTGTTGACTTCCTGTCTTGGTTTAGGCCCATCAGGGAACAAAAGACCACGATTAGCCTCAAGGACCGAAGACTTAAGGATTGCTAAAGGGCAGAGAGAGCTTAATTGCCGCTTAAGGTGCAGGACAAAACAGAGCAGGCTGCTCGGCTTGGGGAAGAAAAACAGAAAACAATTTAATGCCAATTAAAACATAAAACCCCAAAAAACAGAACCAAAACAAAACAACACAGAATGGTACAGAGATGAAGAGTCCGACCATCCCTTTAAGACCACCCGCTCCCCACCCCTCTCCTCTTCCCAGGCTCAGAGACCTGATCCCGATGTTTTATACCTCCG
>WBNH01008615.1:28526-43059 GCA_013401255.1 Urocolius indicus
ATCTTGTACCACTCTTACACCTCCTGCCTGGCACCTCAAATTCCCGTCCCTAAATCGTGATCGCAGAGGCGCCAGATTGGCCCAGCCGGGCCGGGGGTGGGTCTGAACCCAGGAGTCGGGGGAGAGTCTAGAAAACTTTTACCGGGTCTTCACTGCAACCCGCTCCCCCTGTTACTAAGCAAAAGCAGCTCCTTGCTAAACCATGACACTTCCTTAACCAGACATCTATGTCTTTGAAAGCACAGTAAACATGGCTTTAAACAATTTTTTCCTGTTTTTTTCTATAGCTGTATTGTTCCCTGCAGACTCTTTCATGTGTTTTAAAAAAACATTTTTAAACTCTTTAGCAAAAAGTAGGAATAGATAAATTCACCCTTTTGCTGGCATTCCACTTCTGAGAATTATGTTACCAATGCCATACTTTCTCATTCTCCATAAATTACAATCTCCATAGTTTAAAATAATTCTCATTTCTATTGTTGTTTTTCTTTTTCTTGCATCTCATTTATACTAAAAAGTCTGAACACAAAAATACTTACAATACACAATGTCCTTTACCCTAAACTGGATAAAAAAGTATGACACCACAGGACTTGCAGTGCACATGTCACCACCAAGTTTGTCATTGGTTTGATACCTTGTTTTTGTCCCTCAGGCATAATCCTGCAGTGCTGAAAAGCTTTCAGACAAACTGTTCAGGCTTTCTTTATGAGATGGTATTTCTCTCCCAGGGAAGTTATCCTATCCTTCATTTTCATAAGGGCTCTTCTGACAGTAAAACATACCTTTGGATTTTTATCATGTAGTCTGGCACAGGTTTTAAAAGTATTAGTGTTACCAAAATTGCTGCAAATTGTGTCATCCAGCCTCCCAATAAGCAGGCCATGGATATATGCGTGCACAGGGACCTTCCGCAGCTGAATGAAGGCATGGGTTATTCTACTCTTGCAAACTTTCACACAGCCTGAGCTTCCTCTTACTTTCCTCCCCTAGCACCATGCCTTTGCACACTCGGTTGCCTCTCTCCATTGCTTGTCTTTCCCCTCCTGTTCCCTCTTCCAGCCCTGTGGTTTCCTGTAGCAATGTACCTGAAGGAAAATGGACATGTGGCCCACCCAGACTTTGGCTACATTAAACCGTAAGCAGCATTAGGCAATGAACCACAGGCCTCAGATGAAGGCCTCAGACTTTGGCTGCGTCAGACAGGGAACAATAGGCCTAAAGAATAGAGCAGGATGAGTTGTTTACAAGAATATCAAGGAAGCCATATGTGGGAAAGAGACTGTGTAAGCACAGAGCAGGAGTTGGATAAGGAAGGAATGAAGTAAAAGAATGTAGAGATTGCTACTATAAAGATATTGACACATTTAAGCTTAAACGGGAAAATCCAACCAGAGACAGAGCAGTTAAACTGAGTCTGGGAGTCAGAGGCAAGCAGCTGGAGAGCAACTCAAGAAGAAAAACGCAGTGCAGCGGAACACTCAAAATAGAGGTGAGTGGCTGGGAGGGAGGAGTATGGGAACACAAGAAGAAGCAGTAGTAAATCTCCTGCAACATATACTCTCTAAGAGAGGACTTAAATATGATCATAGAATCATAGAATGGTAGAGTTGGAAGGGACCTTTAGAGATTATCTAATCCAACCCCCTGCAGAAGCAGGTTCACCTAGATCAGGTCACACAGGAACATGTCCAGGTGGGTCTTGAAGACCTCCAAGGAAGGAGCCTCCACACCCTCCCTGGGCAGCCTGTGCCAGAGCTCCCTCACCTCAACAGTAAAATGTTTTTTTCTTATATTTAAATGGAACTTTTTGTGTTCCAGCTTTATCCTATTACCCCTTGTCCCCTTGCTAGATATCATAGAAAAAAGAGATGCCCCAACCTCCTGATACCCACCATTTAGATATTTGTAAATCTTAATGAGGTCCCACATCAGTCTTCTCTTTTCTAGACTGAACAGCCCCAGTTCCTGCAGCCTTTCCTCAAAAGGAAGATGCTTCAGTCCCCTCATCATCTTGCTGGCCCAGTGCTGGACTCTCTCCAGAAGTTCTCTGTCCCTCTTGAGCTGGGGAGCCCAGAACTGGACACAGGACTCCAGATGAGGCCTCACCAGGGCAGAGAAGAGGGGCAGAAGAACCTCCCTTGACCTGCTGGCCACAGCCTTCTTGATGCACCCCAGGATGCCATTGGCCTTCTTGACCACGAGGGCACATTGCTGGGTCATGGTTAGTTTATTGTCAACCAGGACTCCCAGGTGTCTCCCTGCTGAGCTGTTCCCCAGCAGATCAACCCCCCAGCCTGTACTGGTGCATGGGGTTGTTCCTCCCCAGCTGCAGGACTTGTCCTTGATGAACCTCATGAGGTTCCTCTCTGCCTAACTCTCAAGCCAGTCAAGATCCCACTGACTGGCAGCACAACCTTCTGAGGAACCAGCCAGTCCTTCCAGTTTGGTGTCAAACCCAGTTTGGTGTTTGACCCAGCTTTACACCGATTGTTGCTGCAGAGTCGGGGAAAGGGAATAATAACTGATGCAGCTACAGCATTTGATCTCACCAGCTGGGAAAAACCTGGCAGTGCTCTGTGGGAAAAGGTGAGCCCAGGATGATGAGACACAATGCTTTGCTACCACTTGGCGCTTAATCAAAGAGACTCTACAAGAGTTAAAGGCTGAACACAAAGCGGCCGCTGATGCCTTTGCAGCTATAAGTTCTGGGGTGAAAAAGGGGAGTGCGTTAATGTTTGAGGAGGTTCGCATACCAGGACCAGCAGCCCATGTCATTCCTGCTGCTCCCTCCACACCATCAGTGCCGCCATTGTGTTCCCTGCCAGGAGAAACAGAGCGGTCTCCTCCTCCGATCGCACTAAAATCTCCCTCTGATCACAAAGTTCTACCAGGGGAGGAAAAATTTACCCAGAATAATGACTCTGATGACTAATAAATTGATCTTGAGACATACCATTGATAATACAAGTAGGGCGTCAGCTGTTCCAGGTTGTGAATTGCAAACACCTACTTATTCCAGGAAACATGCGAAGAGACTCCTTTGCTGTATCCACCTTTCACTCCTGTTTCATCCTCGTTGCAGCCAGGCTGGTGGCCTTTGCTGCCACCATCCATGGTCCCTTTGCTTGCTGCAGTCTTAAATGCTGAACCCTCCCAGTCCCTGGCTGAGCCTCAGCTGTGCAGCAGAGAGCAGACTTGCACTCCAGGCCAAGGTCTCACCACACCTGAGTGACATCCATCCCGATGTCACTCCCTCAGCTCACACATTGCTAAGCCTCAAAACACTCACACGCACACTTTTTGCACTTATCTTCCATATGCCTGCCCTTCTCAGACACACATATGTCCCAGTAACTCAGTCTAGTCCATCAGAGATCTGGGTATACTCAGCATCCCTTCATGGTGCTGCCAAGCACAGACGATCCAAAACATCTCCACACACAGCAAAGCCAGTCTGTCCAAGCCTTGCATTGCTGTCTTTATAAGCCTCTGCAACAGCATCTCCTGGCTGGAGTGACCCTTTCTTCAAAATCAGGAAAATTAAGATCCTGCCCTAGCTGAAATGAGTCTTTTCCTTTAAGGGGAATGTATAAAGCCCATCTTCTAATATATATTTTTTTTTTAATTCAGGGAGAATTGGGAAAGCTTAAACAAGACAATAAGACCAGCATCCCAACAATTTATTGTCAAATGTTCATTGACAATTGTCCAGGCATCAGCAGCACTGCCTAATAAAAAAATGATCCTAAAATTCCAACTCTACTGTTGGGTTTGCTTCAGGGAAACTTAATATCATTATATTTCAATGTTTCTTTCCAGAACTTCATACATAATCGTAGCATTTTGTACACCAACATGAAAGTATGTCAGAAGAAATATGCTGATGCTGTGTAGCACAATTAATTTCTCCGAGTAGTAAATTGACCCAAGTGTCATGAGGGTCAGAATGAGAGAGGTAGAAAATGTTCCCGTGCAGAAGTTGAATATTGCTGGTATTACAGTGAGGCTGTTTATTCTGTAGGTGCCAGAACCAATTAAAAATGACATAGTGAGGAAATCTCCCCAACAAATAAGAGCTCAGCTGCTGTGTAACCACAGCAGTGAACATCAAATGGGTTTCGAACGTTTGGGGGAAGGCCAGTCAGGAGGAGCTCCTCATTGTTAGCACCATTTTACAGACTAGGGAAACTGAGGCACGAAACAAGGAAGCAACTTGCCCAACAAAGGCTAAGAGCAGAGGCAGAAAGTTAAATTGATTCTCTTAAGATCCAGTCCTGGTTCCTGGGACACCCTGTCCCCCTGGGAAGCAGTTTGGCTGCCTCTTGCCTCCGCCAAGGCTCTCTGCCAAGGTAAAAACACCCACACGCCAGCCTGGCCAACAGGCAGACCTCAGCACCAGCAAATGACCTCATAAAACTTGTGGTGGATCTGCCTGTTCCCTGCAGCAGATGGAGATACGCAGACCTGCACCCTTGGGTGAATGTGGAGAAGTCAGGTGTAAGTGACCAAAAAGGCATACTGAAACTTTGAATGGGCCTTCCTCCACTGACTAAGACTATGGGGGAGCAGAAGAGAATGACGGTCACTTAACAGCCTGAAGCCATGCAACAGAAAAAAATATAGAACTGAAGATCACATCCCTGGAAACATTACATTCATTGAGTCACTGATTATTGTAGGCTGCCAGAGACTTCTGGAGATGTCTGGTCCCACACCTTGCTCAAAGCATAGACACCTCAAGTAGGTTGCTCGTGGACCTGCCTGGTTGGGTCTTGGGTATCTCCAAGGATGGAGACTTCATAACCTCTCGAGCCAAGCTGTTGCAAGGCTTGTCTGACGTCATGGGAAAATACAGTCTCATCTCTTGTTTCAGTCTATGCTCGCTCTCATCTTTTCACATGTACTGCTGTGAAGAGCCCAGACCCATCTTTATTGGCCAATTTATTGGCCAATTTATTGTGCTTGGAACCTGCTCTTAGGTCCTCTTGTACCATCTCTTCTCCAAGCTGAACCTCACAGGGCAAGTGCTCCAGTGCAACCCACCTCTCTGGCATGCACAGGTTAGGGCCATACCATAGCACCACAGAAAAGTGCAGAAAACAAAATTCTTCCCCTGTGCAAAAGCAGCGAGCCAGGATTTGTCCTGTTCCATGAACATCACTGTGCATGTAATCCAGTTTCCCCCTTATTCATCCACCACCTCACCATTCTGGTTACTCTGCAGCAGCCAGATTAATGTGGAATGAGTTTTCCTCTATCATCAGCAATTCATCTTTCCTTGAAGCCCCTCCAGCTCCTGCCAAAACACTTTAGGGCTGGGAGTTTGGAGAGTTGTACTCCAGCTCCAGTGTAGCCCAGTAAACATGATTTGTGCCATTGCTAGTAAAAGGCCCTGACATTCCTAGTGCCCTGACAGTGCAAGATCTCAGGGCATGCCTTGGCCTCTGCTGACTTTGCTTTCTTTGAGCTGCGACTCCAGATGTAAGGCTAAGTGTACGCAAGCGTGATACCTAAAGTCTCAATCCACAAACAGAACCCACAATGGCCAAAGAGCAGCCACTCCTGGAGTGAGCATGTAAAAGCATATAAGCAGAGAATGTTCTAGAAAACACATAAAAGCAAACCCATCACTACTCTCAGACTCCTCCGTGCCAAGATCTCAGGATGACTCACTGCAAACACCCAGTTTCTCCATGTGGCTCAGACAGAAGTACCTATTGAAGAACGCAGAGGTAGAAGGGTGAACGTGACACCCACAAAAAGAGATAGGTAGTGGGAAGCTTTTGTGTGCAATGTTAACCATGTCATTGGTGAGGCTTCTCTGATTGAGTTAGGGTGAAGCCCGCTAATACAACTGGAAGTGCACTAACACGACCCTTTTGTGATATTTGGGTGATTAGGGTTTTATGGAGAACTACAAATAAACACAGTTCAGGTAACAGCTTGTGTATCCTTGCAGGAGCGGTGACAGCCGGTCAAGGGACAAAAAAGTGGCTCTGCCATCCCGGCTCTAACCTCTGCCAATTTGTGTAATTGTCCCCAGAACCTTGCTGCCTCCTTTTCCATCCCTTGCAGAGCAACGGCAGGGTCTGAGCTTTAGTCACTCATGGCAGCTGGGAGCACCCAGTTTGCAAGAACAAATCCTCACATAAAGTACCATCTGAAATGCCTCTTCAGATAAGGTGTAATTTTAATTTAAAGAGGGCTTTTGCTTTGGAAGCCATTGGTACCTGTGTTGGGCTCTACCTTGCAAGAGAAAGCCAAGAGCTTGGGAGAACCAAGGAACCAGAAACCATCCTTTGACATTCTTCATTCTCAAAACTATTCGGTTTCGGTGCAGTCTGGTCTTATCTACTTTTTATGGTACTTCATTATAAGAAAACCAGAACATACCAGCAAAACTGACGTATGACAACTTTGAACTCATTAAGAGAAAAGAAATTATTAAAGTCAAGTTACTTCCGAGACGAACCCCAGTTGGTAAGTTCAGTGTTGTCTCAGATCTCAACACCCTCCAAAAATGGCAGCTGGTAATCACATCCAAAAAGGAGATAAAAAAACTCCATTTGCTGCTCCAAGTCTTGGTCTCCAGATGGGTGTAAAAATAGGCTTTCCCTCTGCTCTGGCGATGGCCTCAGAGTACAACATGAGTTTTGAGCAAATGGCAAGCCATTCTGGTCTTAAGCAAGAGAAGCTGCCCACCTCAGGCACAAATCAAACTTGGTTATTAAGCACAGAAACCAAAAGGTTTCCACCAATCTCACTGCACTGGGATTTTTCCTGTAAATAAAAGGGTAGCTGAAATAATCACTGGTCAAGACAGCAGTCAATATAAATTTTCAGTAGCTGTTTAGCAGCTGGTTTGCTTCCAGGGAAGGAAGTGATTCAGCTTTTCACTTCCTCAAGCAGGTGTCAAAGAGAGAAGAGCCTTAAAATCACAGAATCATAACATCATTTCAACGGGAAGAGACCTTTAAGGTCATGTAGCAGAGCTCTGTGGGGACTCCAAATTAATGCAAATGCTTTTTCCAAGTGACCCCCATGATGGCTCAGAGGGACATCCTGGCTCCTCCAGACACCACTCTCCTAGCACCTCAGCCAGCACATGTCCAGTTGCCAAGAGCCCCGTGTCCCTCACTCCTCAACATCTTGTGTTTGCTGACGGTTTAGTGCTGCCTCGTTAAACTCCAGCTGGCTGCTGGCAGAAAATGAGGAATTTAGCCATGCCTGACCTGGGCACAGCCAGGACCATCCCTAAGACTCTGAACCAAGCACTCCTGATTAATATTTGTACTTTCACAATCTTTTCCATTGCAGTTATCCCAGTCTTGCCTCAAAGAGGGGCCTGTCATCCTCACAAGGAAGAAATAAGCTCTTGATTGATGACACAATATCCCAGGCACAAGAAAGCAAGCAGCAAGCAAGCAAAAAACTATCCTGATTTTCATTTCTTCTGCACAATGATCCCAATTATACCATGTATCACATAATTTGCATTGCCACAACACAGCCTTTTATATCCACTTGAGTTGCAGGCCCTTTAATTTCATCCTGCCTTTATAAAAAAGTCTTGTAGAAAATGAGACACTTGCTTTATGCTGGTGCAGTTAAGGGAGCTAATTTCAATTCTGAAGCAAACAAGATTTGTGCAGTAGCCTGAGGGGTCCAGGAGTCAACTAGAGTAAGGCTCTTCTTGTTGTTCTGTTTTAATAATCTATGGGACAATCCCAAGTTTTTACATAAATTGAATTCTCCAGATCTCATCTAATTTCCAGGCAATAATTTCCTAAGGGGGAGGACGTTTACTGCTAATTTCAGAAGCGTGCATCTGACTTTTGCTGGCTTCACATGCAGCCCCTAAACATATTTGAGGCAGCAAAAATGCAGTTTTCCACTTGGCATTTATTTGCCCAAAATTAAAGGCCACTGGAATAATAAAAAAAAAAAAAAAGTGGTTTCAGTGCAGAGTCAGAGGTTTATTCCCTCCCCACTGCAGTGTCTGCTGGTACAAGCAGCTGGAATACAGCTTCTCCCACATTTACAAGCAATGCAGTGGCATGGTCCAGCAGCTGCTCTTAGGATAGCGATGCAAAGTCCTACAAAAGCATAACAGACTGCATGTCAATTAGGCCTGAGATCTGAAGAACCTCTACGCTTTTTTTTTTAATCTGTCATTAATATTTTATCACTTCTGCAGTTTATTGATCATGCTGGAGAAATATCCAGTTTCAGCCACTTTTCTTACGACAACATATTGAAAAACAGCCAATTATTTCACCCACAGAAGGGAATAGTTTCCTGTGCAGAGCCTCAATTTCCTGAAGAGCTTATCACAATGGGATATACTTCCGGTGCAACATTTTTAGCAGAACTCGGGGAAGTTCATAGCCCTTCCCCACAAATATTTATGCTGGCATCCATATAAAATCTGTAACAGCAACAAATCCATCTTTCCCCCTGCACTCAGCGCTGGTGAGGCTGCACCTCAAGTGCTGTGTTCAGTTTTGAGCCTCTCACTACGAGACAGACACGGAGGTGCTGGAGTGTGTCCAGAGATGGGCAACGAAGCTGGGGAAGGGTCTGAAGCACAAGTCTGATGAGGAGCAGCTGAATGAAAAGAGAGTGTTTAGTCTGGAGAAGAGGAGGCTGAGGGGAGACATCATCACTCTCTGCAACTACCTGACAGGACCCTGTAGTGAGATGAGGGTTGGTCTCTTCTCCCAAGTAATGAGTGATAGGACAAGAGGAAATGGGCTTAAATTGCAGTGGGGGAGGTTCAAATTGAAGATTAGGAAGAACTTCTTCCCTGAGAGGGCTGTCAGACACTGTCCCAGGCTGCCCAGGGAGGTGGTGGAGTCCCCATCCCTGGAGATATTGCAAAGCCATGTATACGAGCTGGTGAGGGACATGGGATAGTGGTGGGCTCGGCAGTGGGAAGGGAGGGGTTGGCCTTGATGATCTTAAAGGTCTTTTCCAACTGAAATGATTCTCTGATTCTATGACCTTTGTGTTTGATTTCTCCTCCAGGTAAGAGGGCAGTGAAGGATCCGTGGTTGAGGATGCACGTAGCTCAGTATCCCAGTTCTCACGCTTGCTTACACAGCCTCAGGGCTTGTGCTCACAGAAGAATATATAAAGCTCTGCAAGTATTTTGGTCATATCTGGGCTATCATAAAAACATGTTTTCTGTTGCACAATGAACAGAAATTGTAAAGAAAAGGAAAAATAGACAAGAAATCCACATACAATCACTCAATAACCCATCATGAAAAACTGAGTGAACAAGCCCTTTTGCTACTGAACAGTGAGGAGGTGCAGGACATTTCCCTTTTCCCTCTCACAGAATCACAGAATGGTGGGGATTGGGAGGGACCTCTAGAGACCATCCAGTCAAACTTCCTGCTAAAGCAGGTTCCCCAGGTCACCCAGGAATGTGTCCAGGTGGGTTTGGAAACCTCCAGAGGAGGAGACTCCACACCCTCCCTGGGCAGCCTGTGCCAGGGCTCCCTCACCTCAACACCAAAGAAGTTTCTCCTTGTGTTCAAGTGGAACTTTTTGTGATCCAGCTTATGTCCATTACCCCTTGTCCTGCTGCTGGAGACAATAGAAAACAGTGTTGCCCCATCCTCCTGACACCCACCTTTTAGGTACTTCTAAGTGTTGATGAGGCCCCCCCTCAGTCTCCTCTTTTCCAGCCTAAAGAACCCCAGGTCTCACAGTCTTTCCTCATACGAAAGATGTTCCAAAGATGTTCCCCACCTTTCTGTCTGATCCAGCTGTAGCATCAGGGCAAAAATGGCAGCAAATGGCACACAGTCTTTTCCCCAGTGCAGGCCCTGGCCACTGTCACAGCCAAAGGTGCTACTGCAGCCACTTCTTTTGGCAGATGAGGGAAGCCCTGTGTATCCTCCTGGTTCTATCAGGGGAGGCATTCACTGGCTGCATTGGCATTTGGTGTCCCTTGGATAAACCATGCCTCTAAACCAGCAAACATGGCTGATTGTGTCTGTCTGGAGCATAGTCTGGGAGATATTTCCTCCTTGCTCCAGTCTGAGAGGACAAAAAAAGAATGTGCTTACAACACACCGTGTGTTTTTGTGGGCTGCTGCATGTTAAGCCCAAGATTACACAAACAGTACATGTTTTGGGGCATACAGAGCATCAGCTGTGGAGGACAAGAATGTGCCTATCACACCTATCAGATGGTGTGAAAACTCAGGGGCACAGAAGACTCAAGAAGTATCTTACCTTCACCTCAAGGAATGTGATAATTGCGCTTCCTGCCTAGAGGCAGTTACATGTAGCTTTTGCCCTTCACACTTACACAAACAGCTTAATTCTCTTCAGATGCAGGACAAGAAGATGGGGTCAAATTAATGGAAGTTCCTTCAGTGTAAGGATCACCTGGAAACAAGATGCTGAGAATTATTGTTTGGCAATGGAAGTATCTAGAGAAAGAGCTGCGAAAATGGGTGCTGATCCTGCAGGAGAACATCTCTTTAGGACATCCGGGATTTTGAGGGCCTGACTGAGGCAGCATCAGTCCCTCTTGTGCCAGGATGATCAAAGCAAAACCTCTGATATGGGCTGTATCAGACCTTCCTCCCAGAGGCACCTGGAAGGAGGTAACCATGTACCTGCAGGGATAAGGGACAGGGTTGTGGCAGACGCCTGGCTCTGCCTCCCTTGTGCTAAGGATAAGAAACCAGCCTTCCATGCCTCCTCAGTCTGATCCTGTATCCCCTGTGAGATGGTGACCCCCTGTGGAAAGCTTTTAGGTTACACTTAAGAGGCTGTAAGAGGTGCCAGCGTTAGCTCAGCGCTGAGGAGTGGATGGGATCTGGGGCTACTTTTCTCTGCTGGAAATTCATTGATTAGTTCCACTTGCCCTACTCCTCCCTGCTAACCATGTCATGTGGCCTTTCTGAAGATCAATAGAGACACAAGAGTGGGAAAGGACCACAGCATCACCTTCCACTCATGACCCATCCCAAACGGAGGCACCTGGAGGAGAAAGGACATTCTCCAGCCACTACAGCCCTTCCACAGGTCTCCCCTTCAGGCAGCACTTCTCCTTTAAAGTGCTGGAGGGACAACTGAAGTGCCTATTCCTCTTACAAATGTAAGAAAAAAATACTTTAAGGATGGTGTGAAGCTTAAAGCACAGGTCCAGAGGCAGGCTCATTTCCAGGCAAGTCACTTCACTGGACACTGCTGCTTTGGGCAAGGATGCTGAGGACCACCTCCCTAAGCCAGGGCTTTGCACCAGCTGAGTGATCCTTGTCCTGTTCTGTCCTGTTCCTGCACAGTGCAACAATATCAGTCCTGACTGGAAGCTCTCCAGATGGCCAACGTATGGGGAGGCAACATCTTCCTCTGTCTTTTCTGGGCCCCAGATGTGCTGAAACACTGAGCACTTTTCCCTTTCTGAGGACAAACAGGCTAATTTCAGTGCGCTTGCTACAAAATGCAGCAGCTATCTGAAATATGACCAAAACATGTCAGTCTACGGTCCATGTTTAGTTTCTCACTTGCTACTCACTCTCTCTGCTTGCTGACAATATTGTCTCTGTTGATAGCCAGAGGATGCTGGGGTTTGTCTGATTGCCAGCGCTGCAAATCCAGCAGAGGGTCTGAAAGCTTGTCAGGCATTTTCCCTCCTGCCTCCCTCCCTGTGGTTACTACCGAGCCGACAATCTTTGTGATGAGGAGGGAAAAATAGATTTATGGCAGCCACCCCTCTGCCCTGGTGAATCCCATCCCACCAGACCCAAGCACACACCAGCCCTTTTTCCTATGAGTCCTGCCCATGCATCAGCCTGTCCCTCAGCATGCACAAACCACGCTGGCTCCTCCATGCAGCTCCAGGCACAGTGAACCCCATTGGCACCAGCTTGGGGAATTAAATATCTAGCTCTGCCCTCCCGTGCTGCAGACACAGCAGCTGCTTCTCACAGTGAGTGCAGGCTCTGGGATTTATTCCCTGAAGGGGTGGTAATCAAGGGGTCAGAATGAGATTTTTTCTGAGAGCTCTTGATTTGTGCTGGATTGCTGAAGGCATGCCTAGGCTCCTCGTCCTCTAGAATCCAAACTCTGCTGCTTCTTGGTTTCCCAGCATAAGCATCTGCAAGGAGCATTTGCTGTATTTGGGAGAGAGCAATTTAGAATGGCCCAGAGCACATACACACAAAAAAGGCTCTTCTCCAGCTTCTTACCAGACTGAGATCCCAAGGCCAGTTTTATTCAAAAGCCTCTGAGCAAACCATCTGGGCATAAAGCACGTCAGGGCTGTGAAAATGTTGCAGAAGAAATAGTTTTCACTGAGCCACATGGGATGAGCAGGAGATGGACAAAGCATCTCACTGAATAGGAAAAAAACACATTTCCAGCTATGTTATCTATGTTAACACAGAAAGCAGTGGGAAGGCTTGTTATTTGGGGAGGGGGAAAATAGAGATTTAAAAATCTGTAGTCATCTTAACAAATCTCGGGAGTTTTAACAAGGGAAGGTCAGTGTAATTAGCCAGTCTGTCCAGCCAGCACACGCTCAGAGGTCCAAAGCTAATTTAATTGTATGGACTACTGAGAGGAGCCTGTTCCTGAAGAGTTCCCAGACATCCCCTCTGGGACCATCCTTTTGACTCCCCCTCCAAGTTCACCAAATTGCACTTCTGCACAGTCAGAGCTTGGCACAGCCCACTTCACCCAGACAAGCTGCAACACAGTATGAGAAGAGCATCTTTTGGAATGCCTCTGGTGCCCCCTTTCCTCCATAGAAGGTGTGCTCAGAACTAGCAGGGCTGCGTTTGCAAACTGAAGTCACACAACAAAGCCCAGCCAAGCTTTTCTCTGGCCTCTTCCTCATCAGCTTAGGTGGCCACCAATGAGCTAATGCCAGGCTTGTTAGCCACAGAAGTCTCCTGATACTCCTGCATGGGGGAAAATCACTGTGCTTTTGGCCTTTGGTTGCAGGGACCCCCTCTCAGGACGGGATTCGCGGACTACGCATCAGACCAATATGATCAATGCAGAAGCTGTTTATCTGTGCACTGCAAGGGGAGAGCTGTGCCTCAAGGCTAAAGCTGCCTGCAGTAAAATCCTTTCCCACATTCGGTAACCAGAGGTAGGAACTTACCTGGGCAGCTGCTTAGGACAGATGCTGGTACAGCTCCTCTTGCACTTTGGTCAATCCAGGACTACAACAGTGATGGAGCAAAGAGTGGGTGAAGAGAGATGGTCACCAACACTGAAGCCATCGTGGCTGCCACATGAGGGAGGGTGATGTTTCATTTTTCTCTGTCACTTAGCAGTTTGCAGCCTGGCAGAGCTTGTCACTGCAGCAATTCAACAGGAGATGGCAGAGGGCAGAAGCCAGAGAGAAGTAGTCCATGGTTCCCTCATCACTAGTGAGGGCAGGGTGTTTCTGCACAGGAGGCCTTTGAGAGTGAGAGCAGTAACCTTACCACCTATCCCACAGTGAAGGGTAGGCAATGTTACTGGGAACAACGGTTCAGGCTTTACAGGTGTTGATGCCACAGGTTTTAAGCTCTTCTTAGCCACTTGTGGCACCTGGTAACTATTCTCCAGGGCTTCTCAGCCCCACAGAGAGGGAAGAAAACCACTGATCAGCGGTATAGATGGGGTGGACGTAACCTAGGACGAGGGAGAGCAGTATGCTTATTGTAAACATGACTGCTTCAGCTGAAACCACTCTTTTATTGCTCACTTTTATATTCAACCATAAAAAATAAATTCCCTGACTCGGCCCAAGCCCCAGTTTCTTCAGCAGCTTGGGGTAGCACCCTTTGTGGTGCCTGTACCCCATGGGAAGGCAGTGAGGTTCCTGCTGGGTTTGACACACCTATGGGGATCATCTTGGAGCTCAGTACATGCACACACTTACTCCAGAAGAGCCCCTCGAGGAGAAAGTTTCCCTTTTGAGCACTCATATTGGTTCCTATTTGCTCACATTATTAATTTATTTTCATTGATACAACATTTACACACACAGATTTCATTTTCAACTCCATTTGGGTTTTTAACCTCCAGGTTAAGGGGAGAGGACAAAGTGGTGTTGACAACATCCTCTACAGACTGTTGCTGTGAGCAGCCAGGATGCCTGTTTGCAAGGGGAGTGGTGACAGCCACCCCCCTCCTGCAGACCTGGGCCAGGAGACGAGCACAGCAAGGACCCACCTTTGCTTGCTGGTGATGAGGGCTCACCACAATGTCATGGTTTAGCAAGGAGTTGCTTTTGCTTGGTAACAGGGGGAGCGGGTTGCAGTGAAGACCCGGTAAAAGGTTTTGGACTCTCCCCCGACTCCTGGGTTCAGACCCACCCCCAGGCCTGGCTGGGCCAATCTGGCGCCTCTGCGATCACTATTTAGGGACGGGAATTTGAGGTGCCAGACAGGAGGTGTAAGAGTGGTACAAGATGAAGGTGACCATGTGGACCCCACAGTCGGAGAAGGAGGAAGGATGGAGCATCAGACCAGAGACCCCTCTGCAAGCCGTGGTGAGAGTGCAGGCG
>WBNH01008615.1:50812-85823 GCA_013401255.1 Urocolius indicus
CGACCCGCCTCACACGGCCCCGCCTCACGCCGCCTCACACCGCCCAGCCTCACAGCGCCTCACAGCGCCTCACACCGCCCCACACCGCCCCGCCTCACGCCGCCTCACACCGCCTCACGCGGCCCCGCCTCACACGGCCCCGCCTCACACGGCCCCACACCGCCCCGCCTCACGCCGCCTCACACCGCTCCGTGCCGCCTCACACCGTCCCGTCCCGTCCCGTCCCGCACCGTCCCGTGTCGGTCGCTCCACGTCGCGCCCGCACCGCCTCACACACGGTCTCACCTCACACAGCGCCCCGCACCACCTCCCATCGCCCAGCTCCGTCCCGCCCCGCACCGCCTCACACCGCGCAGAGCCCTCAGCGGCCGCGGGGCAGCGCTGGGCTTGTACCCCGACAACCAGCTCGGCTGCTGGCCAAAGGCTTTCCCTCTGAGGGACCGCGGGCAGCCCAGGGACACCGTTTGCTGCCCTGCACGGGTCCTGACCCGCAGCTCCCCTCCCAAGTCGCTCATGGCGCTGCTCTCTCTTTATCTTCAGCGCTGCGGGGAGGGCAGAGTTCAGTCAGCCCCTGAAAGCTTTTTGTGCTGGGGAGAGGCTCGAAAGCCATCGTGCTTGTGGAAACAAGTCTGTGTCCCCTTGCCGCGTGAAGGGCGAGAGCTTGACGTCAGCCCATCAGAGTCCCTCCCGAGGACCTGCACCCAAAGCAGTTTCGTGAAGTCCAGGGTTAGGTTCTGTTTTGTGTATTAAGGCAACAGATAGAACAGATTGGAGATTGTCACTGATAAATGCACTTACTGCAGTAGCGCTGATATACGAATGGCAGCGATGCTTATCCTGGGGGTTCTTTGCCACAGAGGGAAAAAGTGCAATTCTTATCCAAGAAGACATCCCTGTCTTGGTAGGGGGAGAGCAGTACAGTCCATCAGCTGCCTCATCTGGATCTTCAGCCTCTTTCTCCCTGCTGCATCTTTCTCTCTCTGAGCAGTCATGAGAAGCAGAGCAAAAACACTCCAAAGGCTAAAAAGCTATAAAGCTCTCCCTCCCTTTCCTTGGGATGACATTTAACATGATTTGGGCGTACAGCTGAGCAACAGGGTCATCCATTTAGCATTTGCCTCTTTTTGCTCATTAACATATTTAAGGGTGTCAAAGGGGTGTTAGCTTTAATATTAATGTCACAGTTAATGAAGCAATTATCTCACTCTGGGCACTGTGGCCTTGCAGAAACTGTTTTGAAGCTGTTTTTCTGCTTGATCCCATGATTTATAGCCAAAACAGGACTGTCTTGCCTCCACAAGCCTTCCTCCCTTGGCTGCTTCTCATGCTGACCTCTCAGGCCTCTACCTCCCAGGTCTGCACTAGGAATAAGTGGGCACCATCTCTTTGTAACCCTTTGCATGCGATTCCCACACCCCTGTCCCTCGGGGAGGGGATAGGAGGTAGGTGAGGACATGGCCATGGCATTGCACAACCCAAGGCCCTCCACAGAGGTACAGGTGGAGGAGGATGTTTTTTCCCTGCACAGGTCCGGGAAGTTGGAGACTTTCCAGGCTCTGCCTCCTTGTGAGTTATTCTAGCACTTATTTCTTTGTGCTGCAGAGGGGAAAATAGAAACCACAGATCATTTTAAGCTACAGTTGTGGCTCCCAGCGCAAAACACCGTGTGTCATTTCCCATATCTGCCTCCGCGGCATTAACACTAATTGCTCCCCTGAAGGTCAGAGGGGCATCTGTGGCAGGGGTGGCTTCCCAGACAGATCGCTTGGCTTCCAGTCTCCTCTCATAACCACAAGCCTGTCTCCCCCATCTCACCATAAATCCTCAGACTGGAAAGATAGGACCTAGTACAGCATAAGGGAGCTAGCTCCAGAGAGATTTAAGGCTTCACTGAGTTGTTAGGCTAGGAGAGGGTGACTTGTGTGCCTGAGTGCTTGCAGCGTGCCTTAGAATGAAGAGGAAAGAGCATGTGTGCTGACTGGAAAAGCTGCCTACATGCTTAGAAATATCCAGTATGAGACTTACCACTGGAAAAATCCCCACAGCTGGCAAAAAGCTGTGCAAATAATTCAATGGGGTGTTGGGGTAATTTTTACAGCTAGGGAAAGGCATGATAAGCACCGAAAGCAGCAGAGAGGGGACCGGGACATGGGTATTGGGACATGAGCCAGAGCTGCCGGCAGCTGCAGGAGTCCATCCCAAGATAGGGCCAATGTTGTCCTCAGAGAGGTGAAAGCCTGGGCACAGATATGGAAAAGTTTCTGTCTTGAGTTTTATAAAGCAGAGCCTTCAGCCTGGCTTTCTCCTCTCCCTGGTTAAGTGTCCCCAGAGGTGGAGGAGTGTTATCTATGGAGTCTCAAGCAGAAGTTTCCTCTTCATCAAGGCATTCCCTACAGCTTCCCCAAGCTGCAGCTGACACAAAGGAATGATTCCCGAGGCCTCCCTGCACATTGCAGAGAGGTTCTCCAGAAACACTTTGCCCCTGTGCTCACAACGCCAGCTTTTGAACCTGGAGGCAAAGTTTATATCCAGCTTAGAGGTCTCAAAGACTGCAGCACTGAGCACTTTGACATTCTGTCACTGTGATAATTAAGGTCCCTGATGATCCCCACTTAAGAGCTTCGTCCCCAGATACAGGTCAACCAGAGCAAAAGGAGTTTGCTGGATTTGCAGCTCAGGAGTCAGCCCAGTCCCTTTATGCCAAGTGGCTCAGCCAGGTGCTAGAGGTCCTGAGCACTGATGGCCCTCAAGCATCAATATCAAAATCCTCTGTTCTCCTCCTTGGTCTTTCTGCACTCCTACTCCCTCCCACAGAAAACAGAGACATATCTGGAGAGCTGGTGAGTGCCTGACAGCTTTTTTAAAGGTCTGAAAGGAGTTGCACGTTGGTCAGCAACACTTCACTCCGTTGAACACACAGAACTGCAGAAAGCTGAGCTACTCAGCAGCATCAGACCCTGCAGTTTATTTGGTGACATGATTTCTCTTTGCCTTTCCTAACAGATGCACCAACATTTATCCTGATGACTGACAGAGCCCTTCTTTGGTACAGTTCATGCCACAGTTAAAAAGATAAACTTGCCCTTTGGAGCCTGTGGCTCTGCAGCTTGGGCAGTGCCAGATGGACCCCACAGAGCCACAATGTCCTTTTGTTTCTGAAGGGCACAACTATTTTTCATCTCTCAGATGTGTTCTTTTTAAAACAAAAATAAACCAGAAATCCTCAAGTAACCAGACAAACAAAGAAGCTGCTAATTTAAGGAAGATGCCAAGCAGCAGGAGACTCATGATTCACATTGCAAAAGTCTGTAATGCCACGTGCTATCAGTGTAACCAGGAAAATAAAGTTGTAGTGTCTTCTTACATGGTTGGCTCAACAGCATTTGTGCAATATCCAATATATCTACCTTTTTGTCTATGTTTCGATTCCACGCTGGACTGGTGAGCTTTTTCTGTTACCAAGCACACTTGTTTCCCCTTGCCCTCACTGTTGACATCCCTCATCTCTCTTTTAATACAAAAAGGAACAATTACAAGTGTCTCTACTCTGTGGCAAAACAAAAAGCTCTGTGATACTGTGACATGTCTTTCAAAGTACAATCAGACAAGGATGTTTGAAAAAGCAGCAAGTCCTCTAATCAAGAACAGTCTCTCCACAGAGCTCGGACCCTGAATGACCCTCAGGAGAGAAGAATTGCTGTGATAGGGGCAGGAACAAAGGGAAAAGCGTGACTGAACACAAAACATCTGGTTTCAATTTCTCTTAACCGAGGGCCAACAGGCCAAATCTATGTGGAGGTGGGTGCTTTGCATGTTACTAAGTGACTCTAGAGTAAGGAAGGGGGTAGTGCTGACATAGTTCCCCTTCTTCTTCCACAACTAACACGAGATGATGGAAGGGAGGTGTTTCGTAAAGGATCATTTTCAAAAGTTGGATGCTTCTTGAGCAAGAATAGTCAGCAGTCTGTGAGGTGGGGCTGAGAGTGATTCAACAGCAAAGGCAAAGCTGTTGAAGAGTGCCCTCTGTTTATGGAAATGAACCTATCTCAGCTTATATTCAGTGAGGGTGGGAGAAGTACCCTTCTGCAGAGGCAGTGTTTTTCAGGAGAGGAACGGAGGCAGTGCCATGGCTTGTCCGCACAGGGAAAATCAGGGCCCTGTCGTCACTCAGCTTCAAAAGGAGAGTCTCTGAAATCTAGGCAGCTGATTTGAAGGCCTTCAAGGAACCAGGACCTCAGCCACATCTCTCATGCCTTCACATACTGGCAAAGTGTCCTCACAAGCAGACAGAGGTGGCCTTTCTGGGCAGACTCCAAGGTGATTCTTAGCTGAAAATCACTATGTGCTAGAACAGGCTTCAAAAGCACCAAAGGGCTGCTCTGAACATATTTCAGTCCAGGCAGCACAGCCAAACTAGTAAAGATTCTCCCTCCAGTCCATTTTAGACAGAGGCATGGTAGCCTGGAAGGAACTAACGACCATCTCCTTTAAATAAGCTTAGCATTTAGTGCTGAGTGCATCTTTCAGGCAAGTCAGTGGGAGCAGAGCTATGAGGGAACATAGGCCTTCAATCCAGGTGTTGAGCTTTCTTGAAAGCACAGCCCTAGATTTCTTGGGAAAAGAAAAAAAGCAAACCTAAAACATAACAGCAGGTAAGTGCAAGAAGCTCTGTTTAGTCACAGGCAGCCACTGTTAGGAATTAAATGTCAACAAATCTCAGGACTGATCTCAATAAGGTCAACAATTATCACCCTGCAGAGAGGGGTTCCTGTGAGATGGAGATGAGGTGGGGGGAGCTACACAGCCCTCCCTGCTGAGCCCTGTGCCACTCACATCACTTGTGGGATGACAGCAGTACCAAATTTGAATCAATTTCCCTTACACCCATGCAGAAGATCATCTGACTCTAAGAAACGGGTACTCACATACAGACATCTGCTGTAGTAATTACTGATGTTAATCTGCCTCTGTGCCCACGAAGGAAGGCATTATTGTTTTACAGGCAGGCAGTAAAGACCATGAAAAAAGCTGCATTTCAGATAACTGCAGGCAACCGGTTACGGTCAGATTGTGCAACTGAAGCAATTGATATCAACCATATTGATAGCGAAGGCTGATTAAAGTGAAGTACTGGTGCACTTGGGATGTTAGCAAAAAAAAAATCAAAGCCCTACACCAGCATCTTATTTGACTCTGAGAAATATAAATGCTGGCACAGCAATAGCATATGTACAAAATTACCACCAGAGACTGTATGAAAACTGAGGCCTCTGCTTGTATTTACTAGTTCAGCCATTTCCTTTTCTTCTGTCTTCTTCTGCATTTGTTCACCTCACCTGCAGGAGAACAGTACTACTGCTTAAGAATCGTTTTCATTAGTTCTTACTAGGTGGGTTTTTTTTCTTCCCCAGGAACTGTTTGGTTCAGAGCTGACAAGAACATGAGCTTTGTCTTTAGTCTGCAATCCAATCAGAAACACAAAGTGCATGACTAAGCTTCTGAAGAATACCAGCAACTTCAACAGGGCTAAAAATAAGCCTAAAATTAAGCATATGTTTGTGTGCTGGGCTGAAACTGGCCCTCCAGCAGCCTGCTGAGGTACCGTCCCTTCCTAAACTCCAACTCTGAAGTTGGAGTGAAAGGGTCAGATGTTTCAACAGAAGTGTGCTTAGTGGAAAAGAAAAGCCAGGCAATAAGGAGGAGCATTTCTTCAAGTTTAGGCCACAGTCTGCACTCAGCAGAGAAACAAATTGTAGCAGAGAAGCCTGCTAAGACTAGAGCTCGTGCTCTGAGGCTTCACAGATCCCGAGAGGTCGAGAGGGAAGTTTCCTCCACAATAGCATGGTGTCCATGCAGAGTTTCCCCAAGCTCCCCAGGAGAAGGTGGTTCATAGGCCACACCAGTTCTATAAACTGAATTGCTCCCCTCCTCCCTTGCCAACAGCTCGTAGCCATAACTTCACGACCTTGAAGTCCAAGGGCTTTACGACATGGCTAAAATTTGGGTACTCACTAAGCATGAGATCGTCCCTCAACTGTACATACACATGTTTATGATGGCCCCTTGTGGGGAGCAAGACTACAAATCCCTAATGCTTTTGAGAACCCACAATCAAAGAGCCATCCAGAACCTCCAGTTTTTGTGGGTTGAAGTGAGCTCCTCCTCTGTGTTTCCATCAGAGCCAGGCCAGCTGGCAGGCAGATGCCAGGCTGCTTTGGGTTGCACAGCACTGCACAGACACAGCAGTCACGACTGGGGGTTTGGGGTTGCGAAGTGGGTTTTGTCTTTTTGAAGAGATAACTGTTGTGATGTCAAGTAATTGCATTGATTCCTTGTTGGAAGACAAACCAACAGTGCACAGCCTGGACGGATTCACAGTCCCCATATATGTAGAAACCTCTGTGCTAGGTTTTGAAGTGGTTACGGTTTCTGTCTGCTCAGCATCTCAGAGCAGCAAATTCTGCCTGGTTAAGGCTGGTTTTTTGGTATAGGGAAGCAAGACTCTGGTCTATGAAATGTCTGAGTGCAGAGAACAGACTGTTCTCAAGGGGTTGACTTACCAGCATGATTCTTGGCTGCTTCTCATTAGAAAGGACTTAGGACTTTTTTTTTTTTTTTTTTTTTGTTCTGCATTGTGCTTGTTGGATTCGAAGCACTGAGAAGGGACAAGGACATTTTTTATGTTTAGCAACTGCAAGAGCAAAATCCTTAGGAAGTCAAGGTAGCTCCCAAAGAAACCCAGTCACTCAAACCAGACAAACCGGGATACTTGACTACTGAGGTTCTTCCCTTAAGAAGGACGTAAAATTGTGAGCAACCCCAAAATTCACCCAAAGAGCCTTTCAGAAGAGTACAGATTGTTACATATAAATAAGAGCACTGCATCTATTATCACTAATTAAACTAACGAATAGAAGGTTCCCACAGTTAATCCTTGGGCTGAGCTGCATCTGACATTTACAGCAAGCCGTCCTTCAGGTTCCAGTAAGCTCAAGTACACAATTAAAAGCTTGCTTTCAGAGCAATGCTTCTGCTTAAGCTTAAGAATGTGGTTATTTGTAAGTGAGCAAGACTGCTTTATATCCAGTGGCTGGCAGTCAGTTTGCTCCAGTTCAAGATTCTCAGTCATCCAAGCGGGGAGATGTGAATCCAGATCACAGCAGGCAATGCAGCTGATGACAAAGGGCTGTAAAATGTCACCAGCACATACCTTAAAGAGGAACCTCAGAAGGGTGCAGGGAATAGAAAAAAAAAACACAAACAACCGAAAACCGGGTCTAAGAACCAGGAGGCTGATCACAAAAGCTTGTACAACCTTTTGCCAGCAATCTGCATTAACCCTTTCTTCTGTAAAACAAGGACTGAATGCACTAGGCTGGCTAACTTACAAGGATTCATTTGTGCAGGAAGAATTAAATCATGTGCACGTATCCCTTCTCAGATTGCCAGCTGGATAAGAATTAGGCTTTCATGAACATCAGGGCAAGGCTAAGGAAGCTTTAGTTTCATTGCAGTTTATTAGAAGGTCAAGTGCCCCACTCCTATAGGAAGAGCTGCATGGATCAGGCCTTTGACTTAAGATCAGAGCTCGGCCACAATGCTTTGGTGTTGGTGGACCCCACTTCCAGCCTGGCTGGATCTTTTGGCCTCCACAGTGCACAGACTTGACACAGTCCCAGTTCTTTGTTCAGCAAATGTCTTCCACTGAAATAACTAAGCTCGGGATTAAGGAGTTTTGGCACGGCTTTGCAAGGAAACATGCAGAGACCCACTGCAGGATCCCCTGCATGCTGCTGGGTTTATGGGTATTAAGCCTTTCACAAGCATTCAGTAATGTATTAGGTAACATTCTCTTCATTCTCTTGCTACTCAAAAAAAAAGTCCCTCACATGTCAAAACCTTGCTTTTACAAGTCTAGCCGTTAGAATATGTGCACCTTTGCAGAAAATCATTCTGATAAATGTCCTTTAGCCTATAGTTAAGTCAAGATCTCTTGCCGTCTGTACAGGCACAGAGAATCCTGTAAAATACAGTCAGCCAGAGCATTTTTCAGTTGGATAGTTACATGGGCAGCCTCAGTTGGACTGAAAAATGAAATCCCTACTTTAATGGAATGGTAAGATTCTTAGGATCAAGCTTGTACAGACATGGACTGCAGAAATGGCAGATGAAAGTATGCTGGCACACGTCAATAGCTAATGCTGCTATGGGCCATGTTCACAAATTTGCTTTCATATGATGAAAATAAACATGGGGCAGGTGTTATTCTGGAAAAACATAGATATATATTGAAGTGTGGGAGATATTGTTACCTGCTCTGAGCTTTGGCAATTCCCAATGGGTACACAGAGCTGTTCTGTGGGCACAGTTTCAGAGTTTGGCTTCTCTCCCGAAAAAAAAAATGGTCATTACTGCAGTCCCTCGCATGTTACCTAAGCACCTCCACTCCAGGCCTGCTATCTGTACTTGTCTGAAGATAATTCCACTTAGCACAGCCCTGTGCTGGCTCCTACAGGGTTGGAAAGCCAGCCTGCAAAGCTCTAATCTCTGCACAGCACTCAGGATGGAAACCAAGGCCTGCAAGAGGGACAACAGTTTTTGCTGTCACTAAGCAACGAGATAGCAAACCTCAGGTGTTGAAAAATGAGTAATCACACTCCCTAAAGGTAGGAAACTACTTTTTCAATATCTCAAGAAAACAATACAATCTAAACACTTTTTTTGATTGCTTTTTAATTCTTTTTTTAAAACACACCAACCATTAATGCAGGTTAGATTGCCCAACTTTCCTCTGCCCGGTTGGCAACCAGAACCAAAGGCAGGATAACATTTAGCAGGGTTTGCATTTGGTTGTGTGAGTCCAGGGCCTGATAAAAGAAATCTGCAAATTGTCTCTAGAGTTTGAAAAGAAACCCCTGCAAATTATTGTGAGATCTCTGAGAGGAAACTAAATCCATTAGGGTCAGCAAGGCTGTGATGGTACATGACTGCACCAGCCCAGCAGCAACATGTAGCACTCAGAGATATTTATCAGGGAAAAGATGTTTCCTGGTAGACTAAGAATAAACTAACAAAGTCAGGTACATATGAACACACATATACACACAGAGACACCAACCCAATAAATAAATAACTTCCCTAATAACTGAGAGCAGCAATAAAAACGATGCAAAATTCTCTATTCTTGAGAGAACACTGGTTTTAAAAGCTATATTGCCACTCAGTTACCTCCCAATCAGGCAGGCAGTCTCTACTTGGAGAATGCACTGACACTGCCTGTTCAGCCCTTCCTCTTCTCAAATACCAGAGACCTCTCAAATCAAATCGGCGGGGATGGAATAAACAGAAGTTAGGCAGCTGGATGAGGAACTAATATAACCCCATTGACACCTGATATTTTCTTTCCAGTTATTCTGTTTCATTTTGTGTCAGGTCAAAGTATTCCACCAGGCACTTCAATACCAGCCCTTAAACTTCAGGACCCCAGCTGCGTAGTTTTTTTACCTAGTAGGAAACCACTCAACAAAAAGGCTTTATTTACCACGGCTGCACTTCACTATGAAAACAGAGAGCACTGGAGCATGCCTTGAGGCAGTCATTACATGTATGGCAAGGCCACTTCAGCATCAAACAGCATTATCTATCTTAGAAGCCCCACTGTTCCAAGCCTGTACAAAGCAAGAAGCCTGGAGTGTTTACAGCCCAGTACTCCAATCCTGGGCTTGAAAACACATAGACAACCAAACGATGTCACTCTGCCAGGTGAGGTAATGCTTTCTTGATGCAAAACACAGCAGCAGAGCTAATACCTTAGCTATCCATAACTTTCAAAGAAGAGGACATGTTGGCTTCCCAGGAAAGTTTCTATTCTCCTCCAAAAGTATTTACCTGAACTACTCCCAAAGCCAACTTCTCCTTTTCCTTCAAATTCCAGGATAAAATTTTGCTTTGATCAGAGAAAAAAAAAAAAATCCAAACCACCAAAGCAGTTTAAGGAAGGTAGTGCATTGAAGCCCTGCCTGTCTGCTGCTTGCCACTGTGTCTCTGCCTAGATCCCACTGTGACACGGTGATCTGAGGCTCTGAGTGGAAGAGCTGCTTGCTTCTCCTATGCTGGTACAGCATCTGCAGGCACAAGCAAGGAGTGCTTAAGCAACACAGTACCACCAATCTTTTGGAGTTCACTGGACTGCAGTCAGCTCGCACTGAGTGAAGACTTGCCCTGTATGATCTTTCTCTGTGTCTTTCTTGAAGATTAGATCTTTTCTGAATAAGTAAACTGTGAATTTGGGGACCTGTAAATATGGCTGTTGATTGAACTTCTAGTATAACTGATGGCTTGCAACACCAGCACAAGCAAGGTTATTGCTCAAGAACACACAACACAGCTGAATGCATGGAATGAGATTTGAATCAAGGCTCAGAATCAAGAGAGGGGGATTGAAAATATGCCTTAATACCTCTCATTTAATTGCAATATTATTTCTTTCTTTCTTCCCTCAGCATATTTCCTTTCAACCATAAGGAGAAAATCCCTCCAGGAGGTCATTATTAATAAAGAAAAGGGCATGTTTCTTGCACTTCTGATTGATTAACATGAATGACTTGTTGAATGCCATGCAGTAATCCACCCTCACGCATAATTAACAATGTCCACTTTAATAATGTCACGAATGCAGGCTCTCTTCCCTCCACCCCAAAGGATTTTGGCTGGAAGAGGGTCCAATATTTCAAGGTTACCCCAGCAGTCTCAGTTCTGGATGTAATGCACACCTTTCCTTATCCAGACCTGCACAAAGAAGAGCAGTTCTAACTTAGGTCAAAACCAGGGCACCCTCTCTCCATTGCCAGAGGAAGGTACCTGCTATGACCCTGGTTTCCAGAATCACAAGAGGAACTAAACCAGTCTCACCTTTCCTAGTATGAAGGCTAGTTCACAGGCTGCTTTGAGAGAAAAAAAGAAGGTTGAAGACCTCTTACCATGATACAGATTATAGCAGAAAATATACAGAAGGCATCTACTCAATACTTCAGCTGCCTGAAACCCAAGGGTTTCTAACATCTGCTTCTACAAGTCCATTAAGAGACCTCATCTGATTCATCATGAGAAACACCAGGGCCCTTCTAAGGGAGTTCCCACAGCCAACCTGAGGAAACATCATGTCAAGGGCAGGTGGAACAATGTGGTTATCGGTGAATCAAGTCAAAGATGTTGTCCTTAAAACATGTTGTCTGTGTAAATGGACATCCCCTGTAGAAGAGGGTACAGGGAAGAACAAGCACAGTGGGTTCTCACTGTAAGAGGAGTGCTACCAGGGGAAGCACAGCCCTTTGCACGACGCAGAAGCTGAGGTTTGCAGGGAATCCACAGAACAGAGGAGGCTGACAGCGTGACCATAGGAAAAAGGAAACATGAGTGAACTCTAAGCTGCCCATCTTCTGCTCCCCTCCTCACTCCGGCCTGGGGACTGGGAGAGATGCCTCCAGCTCTGATACCCTGCTGTTCTCCCTTCCCTGCCTGGGCCTAGCCAGCTCAGTCCCAACGTGTGACTCACTGCTGGGGTGAGCCGAGATGAAGCCTGTGGCAAGGAAGAGAGAGTAATTGCCTCTGCAGTGCTCTCTGACCCTGATCCCACATGAAAGCCTCTTTCTCCAAAACCCTCTCATCCATGCTCAAGAGAATAGCAGCCCAACCAGTCCCCACAACCAGCCATCCTATGTTGTTGTATTTAAGTGGTGAAAGTGTCCTGCCACTCTAGGAGTCCTTCGGTCACCAAACAGTTGAGATTAGAGATTAGATCTTCTGGAAAGAAAAAATCAAGCAAAAGTAAACCAACAGTTGGTCTCAGGATCTGAGGGGAGTCTCAGGCCATGTGGGCACTTGGGGACATTTGCCCATAAGATTAGGGGTGGCTGGCTTAGCTCTCAAGTTCATGAGACATTCCTTGGCTCAGGGAGCTCCCAGTACAAGCAAATGTAGCGATGGGGAAGAAAGAAGTGAGATGATTTACCCAGGGTTCTCAGGCAATTATCAGCAGGACTGAGACCTGCGACCCAACTGCTGAATCTCGGCCTCTTGGATTTTCTTCCTCTTGGATATATCGTGTATTTGTGCACTTGTTTCTACAAGCAGGCAATGGATTATCCAGCAAAATGACATCAAAAAGCACTCACAGTGATAACTCCCAAAGGTGCGTGAAGTATTCTGAGGAGTCACCATGCAAAGGACAACAAGGCCATTCGAGAATATTATCTAAATCTAACCACTGTCCTTCTGACAGACAGCAAAACCAGCCAAGCCACTAAACAAAGCAGTACCTACCACAAGCTCTGTGCTTCACACATAGGAGCACTGCACTTTCAGTGGCCAAAAAGAAAAGGGGTGAGAGTGTGCACAAAAACCACACATACATTTCACCCCCTTTACTTCTCTGTGAGACCTATAGGACCAGGCCAGTCCTAGAAAACTCTGAACACACCTCACATTTGCTTGCAGGTACACATATTCAATGGAAGCTGGCAAGTCCTTCCTTTCCCTCTCTTTCCCAAGCACACTGTCCAACCTCACAGTTCAATCCTTGCTTTAATTCTGTTCACCCTAGTGCTTGGGCACCAATCCTACCCTTCCTCTGGCTGCATGACATGGGAACACTCCTTGGAACTCCACTGCCCAAGTGTCTAACTGAATGGAAGCCTGTCATCTCCCCTTCTCAAAAAGCTACATGTGTGTCTTTTTCCCTTAAAAATCACAGCATGGCCAGGAAATGGCTTTCTTTCCCTTCTTGCTCATCCTAGCAATAAAACAACCCTCCTCACAGTTGCAAGTGGCCAGGTATAATATGTAAGCCCTGTAGCTCAGCCAAGCTCGGCCCAGCTCCTCAGCTGAGATCAAGCTTAGAGAGCCCACCTGATAGTCCCAAGGAGGCTCATTAGTTACGTGGAGCTGCGAGCCCATGGCAAACAATGTGATGCGAAGCAAGGCTAGAAGGTAGCAATGGGCCTTCAGCAATAAACACCAACCAGGACACATAGAGCTGGTCTGGTAACCACCCACACCTTGACTTGGGGCATGACTGTGAGGAAGAATAGAGATGTTCTGCAGTGAAGTATTTTTTCAACACGACATCCCAAATGCCAAGTACAGAGGAGTCAAGGTAAACCAGGCATGGAAGGGGAGGTAGTACAGGGAGATGTCAGATTCTTTAAAGGCCTCTGAGGTCAGGGGTGAGATCACATTGCCAGCTCCCACAGCCACAGTCCTGTCTGCAGCAGTGCCAAGGCCAACGGTACCTGAGTCTCTCCTTGACAGCTGTAGGAAATGAAGGGATCATAAGACCTACACGGTTATCCTATGGCAGAAGACCAGGCATGAGGTTGCTTCAACAGCAAATAAACAAACAAGCTTCCTGCAATGGAGATTAGTTCAGTAGTGCTCTGGCAGAGGCCCTAGCAGATTAAAAAAGGGCCTTTTCTGACACTACCCCACACACACTCCCATAAGTAGTATGTTTTTATTCCCCGTTTGCCATATACACTTTGCCAACGACAGAGGCCTAGCCTGGAAGTTCCCCACATGCCAAGGGGTCAAACCCAGCCAGTGCCTGAGACAGAGCTGAGGAAAGAAGCTGAGTCAATTCTCCTTCATCGGGGTAGCACCTCTTTGACTCTTCTGAATGCTTCAGGGATATACCTCCAAAAATACAGGTGTACTGGAGGCTACCAGGAGATACAAAAACTAGGGAGCATCTGCTCTTTCCATTTTGTCTTCCTGTCTCACCTGGCACATCTCCTGACCCAAAGCTCAGCACTGTTCCTGTGTTCCTACTTGGCTATGTCCATTTCAGCTGTTGAGTTCACAGACATCTCAAGGTGCCCAAAAAGGTAGATTCCTTTCAAACCTACACCTTCTATACATTACCCCAAAGTGTTTTATTGGAGGTGAGGGGTAGAAATAGTTTTCTAACAGTCATGTTTCCCACACTTTTTTTCTTTCCTGCTAGAAATCAAACCACCTGAGTGTTTTTCTCAGGCTCCTCATATTGCAGAAGATTCAGAATAACCTTCATATCCATTGATGCATACCGAAGTACAACAGAAATGCCCTGAACTGCAAAAATCATTGTGTTACATCTCATTTAGCAGAAGACAGAGAGCCTTGGCTTCACCTCCCTCTGCTACTTTTTGCCTCTCCCTAGGCAGAGTCACAAGGCTTGTGCACTAACTCTTCCGCATGCAGCCTCCAGGCCTCCTACAGCAACCCAAACCTGCGGTCTTCCAGATCATAGGCCTCCTGATGTTGCAGTGTCTGAGTTATTCCCCACCTGCTGTCCCTAGGGCAAAGTCAGCACCCGGCTCCAAAAGCCTTGAGCTTCCAGTGCCCATCACTAAGCCTATCAGTTAGGACTTAGGACTTAGGCCCAGGGCTGCAAACAAGGTACATAGGCTACCTCTAAGCTTAATGAACCAAAGAGGAGCTTCTAAAGGCAGCAGAGAGGGGTGAAAGGGGACAGGTGGAAGGAAGCAGGGTGGAGACGTCATGAAGAACATGGCAATACCTTAGCCACGTGTGTATTCTGTAGGGCAGGAAGGCAACTCTGAGCCTTAGGAAACAGAGGGCTAACCTTCTCTCCTTTTGCACAGTGCAAACTTGCAAAAACTTGGGCTTACAAAAACAGCCCAGACAGGGAATGGAGACAAATATAAATTTTCCCCTGTATTATACTGGGAACATACTTTATGACTTTACTGGAGCATCTTTGCATTAAAAACACCCTGCCAAACTCTTCAGTAACTCTCCAAAAATATTTTGCAGCTCTTACTGCGTTCCCAGGTCAGACAAAATTCCCCCCAGCTCATTAGGACAGAGATGTAGTGCCCCAAAGAAGGACTGCTCACAAACCCAAAAAAATCAGGAAATGCAGAGAGGAGGGAAGCACCATGAGGCCACCACTCAAGCAAGGGTTCGAAGCACAAACATGCACACAAATAAACCAGATGAATGCCGAGTTTGTTCTCAAATGAATAAACGCCTTTCAGCACGCAATGGAACAACAGATCCAGGTTTGCCTTAGAAACACCTCAGGAACAGGCACAGATGGTGCATCCTGTTCTGATGGGGGAGCAGTTTGCCAGCAGAGGGGATGGACTCCATGCCATTGCACAGACAAACAGCAATTATGAAGTTTTACTTGGGTTAACTCTGCATGCAGACAGGGAAGTGGACAAAATGGGCATTTGGGATCTCTTCCACCTCTGATATCTAGGAGTTGTATTTTCTCTGTTCTGTCCTACTCATATTCTAACAAGAAGCTAGACATTTCAGTAGATCCCTTTTACCTCGATAATGATAAAGGTCCTTACGACACCAAACAACAGAGCTTCTCTCTGTTGACACTCTCAAGTTTATTGGCAAGAACATTTACAGGATCAGCCAGTGTAAAGAAAATATTACAGAACATAGCCAAAACAGAGATACTCTGACTGCTCTTACACAACAAACCTGGTTTTAAACAAAAAGGAAAAACCAAACTCCTCGCAGAGAAAGATATTCCACAGGAGACGTTTCTCAGATAAAAGTATTTTAGCAAGCTGTTCCCAAATAAATCCAGCATCCAAGCATAGGCATTACTGGCAAATATCAAAAACACTGCTGAGAAATATCACAGACAGCTTGCAACAACACCCCAGCTGGGCCAGAAGAAGGAAGGAGAAATAAGCACTGAAGGCATCAGATCTGTCAAAAAACACTACTCTCAGATCTACCGCAGCTGACAGATTTGGGCTCTGATGGTCAAATTCCAACATGCTTCAGAGTTTGAAGAGAGGCTGAGAAAGCCAGCAAAGAAAAATTGAGATTTTTCACTTGTTGTGCTATTGCATCTTGTTCCATCAGTTCCAACAGCCCTGTTCTGAGGTCATGCTTTCTGCAAAGTCTCCCCTTAGGAATTTTAAGTAGCAGTTCAGAAATGAGTGTTTTGAGAAGTGGGCAACTAGTTGCTCTGGAGACCAGCGGTGTCACAGTATCTTCACAGACCTGGCCATGCCACCTTTAACTCTCTATATCTCTCTCTGCCTGTTTAAGTGCTTCTAATCACTACATGCCATCCAACAGCTTCCTCTGAAATGTGTGTGCACACCACTTACTAAAGGCTGGCAAACACAGATAAGTCAGTCCTTGCTATGAAGTATGACCTGATGTGTGGTTCAAAGGAATGCCTCTCACCACTTCTCTCTCTCCCCAGCTACGCCACTCTTTCTTTTATTTATTTGAGCTGGGACAACTCAGCCTGCCTGCTGCAGCCTCACCCAATGGCAGGACGCGGGATCTGTTACCAGATGCACTGCTTCTGTTACAGATTTCCTACATGGTCTCTAGCAAGTCCCCTGCAATCTAATGCTTCTCAAATAGAGGAATAAGTTGGAAGAGATTTCTTGAAGTTGTCAAGCCCAGGTCCCTGCTCAAAGCAGATCCACCTTGACCATGTTACTCAGGTTCTTGTCCAGTCTATGGCAGGCAAATTTTGGAGGCATCTCTCTCTGTTGGTTTAAGATGCGAATAAAGCTACCCCTGCCTCTATATTTTGGAAGCTTGTCATATACATTGCTTAATGTATGGATTACCCCTTGCCTTTCCCCAAGTACATATGGGACTATCTGAGGTTAACAATACTGGGAAAAGCCTGAGTTAGGTGAAGTATGAGCTTCACCACTAACTATCCATATAGCTTCAAAGCCCTGGACATTCATGGGTCTACCATGGGATAAGCTACAGGATGATAGATACAAATGCTTAAGCTCTGAAGATAAGGATTCTTCTGTAGTAAGCCTGTCCATGGTTAACATCTTTTTATCTCATATATATGATGCTCACAGCTGCACCTCTTATTCTGTGGATTTCTAACCCTAACAAAACATTGAACGACATTTGGAAAAGAAAAAAATTGCTCCAGGGATAGTACTTTGTCTCATCCTAAACACTGGATTGTCCAGGTGTAAAAACATCCTTTCAGCTAGGTGAAACTTCTCCAGGGGAGAAATGGTCCTAAATGCTGGGAGCCTGCCTGTAGAAGCTGAGAGGCAATCTGCAAGGGTTGTTGCAGAGTCAATACCATGTGGAAGCACTAACGCTCACCTATGGTTTCTCCCCTAAATGCAGACACATGAGAAGCAACCTGTCTCCCACGGTCCAGGAGAGAAACCATCCCTTTTCAAAACAGCCCAGGACAGATTTAGAGCAGGATGATGGTCTCTTGAAAACAGCCACTAACTGTACTGGTTGCAAAGAAACTACTTCATCTGCAGCTGGGCAATATAGAGATACAGTAACTTCACACCATCAGGCCTTTCTGTCTTTCATGCACCCACAGTTGTCACACATACTTCAGGATCCTCTTCAGATGGGCTGTCTCCACCTAGCTGCTGTGGATAGGGATGTGTCCAATCCAGCCACCTCCTAAGAACAAGATCTTAGATCCACAACAAGTGGACTCCACCTTCCAACTTTCAGAAAGCACTCGAGTCTGGGACAAGGCAGCACCTGAGCTAGAATTTGCCTGTCAGCTCCAGAAGCAGAGTGCAAGAATGATCTGGTCTGAAGGCTGCAACACAGATGAAGATCCCTGAAGGTATTTAAAAGATGCATAGATGAGGTGCTGAGGGACTTGGTTTAGTGATGGGCTTGGCAGTGTTAATGGCTGGACTCAATGATCCTAAACATCTTTTCCAATTTAAATGATTCTACGATTCTATGGGAAGCCAGTGACAAAGTGAAAGGGAAGTGCATGAAGCAGAGCACGAAAGCAACCTGGTCTGAAGGCTGCAGCGTGGATGAAGATACACAGTCATCATTCCCATGTCACATAAGCTGAGGAGAGGAGAGAGAAGGATTTATTTGTGTTTCATCCTCCAACTTCTCTCACACCATCCAACAACTTCACCAGTGGTACAGCCATAAAGTTTGCCACTGCAGGCTCTCAGGGCCAGTTCTGCTTGGAGGACTGAATTCTGTTCCATGAATTCCTGCATTGTGCACATCTTTCACCAAAAATTCAGTCATCTCCTCTGGAAAAAAAAAAACAAAAAGCAGACAACAACTTCCCCAGTCACAAGACGATGAGTTCCAATGTGACTTTGAGTGGCTGCACTGAGCCACTTGGAAACATTACATACTGTGCCAATAAAAGGCAATATCCAGGTGCAACATCACCCACCACCCAAGGTGGAATTTTCCAGCACCAGCTGAAAACAAAGCTGGAAAGCAAAGAAGAAGAAAAAAAGAAAAAAAAAAAAAAGAGGAAAAGAAGAAAACACCAAATCCAAGGTCAACATCTAAACCTAACAATGGAAATCTCCAGAAACATTTAAAGTCAAGAGGGAAAGAAGCATAAACTAAAGAAGATACAGGATTAAATTCCCAAGTCATAACAAAATTAAATTAGTTGACAAACAAAGAGAGAGGCAAAACAAGCCCCAAACAATGCTAAAGAATCATAGAATCATAGAATGGTAGGGTTGGAAGGGACCTTTAGAGATCATCTAGTCCAACTTCCCTGCAGAAGCAGGTTCACCTAGATCAGGTCACATAGGAATATGTCCAGGCGGGTCTTGAAGACCTCCAAGGAAGGAGCCTCCACACCCTCCCTGGGCAGCTTGTGCCAGGGCTCCCTCACCTGAACAGTAAAATATTTTTTTATATATTTATGTGGAACTTTTTGTGTTCCAACTTCATTCCATTACTTCTTGTCCTGTTGCTAGATACCTTAGAAAAAAATGGACGCCCCAACCTCCTGACACCCACCATTTAGATATTTGTAGATGTTACTAAGATCTCCCCTCAGTCTTCTCTTCTCCAGACTAAAGAAAGTTTGGAAAAATAAGTGTTCCCAACAGAGAAATAGTTTAAAAATCTTTTCTTTTACAGAAATCTTTAATTTAAAAATATTAAATACTAAGAAATGTTTATCTAAAAATCAGTATTGCCCAACCAAAAAAAAAAACAAGAGAGACTATACTCTGATTCCAAAATCACATGTGCCCTCATGCCAGCAGTCAGGTCCCAAAAGTCAGATATTGATACCTTTCCAAACTCTGGGGTTTGTAAGCCAATCTAAGGCTGTTTATTTGCTGTCTGAATTTTAAAGCTATGAACCAACTTTTCCATTGTGTTTGGTTTTGATTTCAACATCCTATCTGGAACATTCAGCTCATGTTTTTATGTTTTTCTAAGTGACCGTGGGGGTTAGAAACTTACTTTAAAAAAAAAAAAAAGAGAAAATGGAAACTCTTATGCAGTATCTTCATTCCAACAGCTGGGAGTTTGAGGGGGAAAAAAAAAATATAGATATATACACAACATCCTGAGACAACTGACAGAACCATAAGGCTTGGCAACCACTGCAATATGCCAATAAAAAAAAAAAAAAAAACAAACCAAACCAAAAAGCTCCCAATTTCTCCTCCATACATAACTCTCTTATTTGTATAATCCAGCCTCTCCTTCAAAGAGGTCACTGGAGTGTTTACTGAACTGGTGTACTAAAAAAATAACTATTTGCAACTTCTTTAAAGAATCTCCATTAAAGCATGGCTTGGATGGGTAACAAGCAAATATCGTTGCTGTTACACCTGTCACAGACAAACAAACAACATCTGTTTGGATATGATCAAGACACTGTTTTCTGGAGAAGCAGCGCTTCCAAGACCATCACAAATCCACGTGGTGCCTGTGAGTGCCAGATTTTATGTTCACATCTCAAAGTAAACTCCAAGAAGTGGAAAATCACAAGGAGACATGGAGCCCCTTAATGATTTCATCAACAGCTTAGAAGAGCCCTGTGCTGTGTTTGTTCTGGCAAATACATTAAATATCTAAGCCTCATGAAAATGCAAGAGTTGGAGCATGTAAATAAATGATGAAGAAAGTTCTCCCACACTAGAAGAGTCCTGGCTGGATTTTGCCTGTCGATATTCACACACAGATGCACAGTAGTATGTGCTGATCTTCCAAAGTATATGCCCCCAAACTCGCCTTAACTTTTGAAACGTTTCCCCTGACCTGCAGCAGGTTTACAGCTGCTGGAGCCCTGCTGCTTTGAAGCACCCTTACAGGCCAAGCAGCCTTCCAGGATGCTTATTTCCATCCAGGAGTTTGGTGCCATTGATGTAGTTGTGTTACAGCTCTGTTACAATAACAGGATTCCTCCAGGCTAAGAAGCTGTTCTGATGATTACAGAATCACAGAATGGCAGGGGCTGGAAGAGACCTCTACAGACCATCCACTCCAACCCCCTGCCAAAGCAGGTTCCCCTCCATCAGATCACACATGAACATGTCCAGGCGGGTTTGGAAACCTCCAGAGAAGACCCCACACCCTCTCTGGGCAGCCTGTGCCAGCACTCACAGGAAGAGTGCACAATGATCTCTGAAGACACACATTCTTTAGATGTAAGTTTCTAGTGAGAAGTGGGAGAGCAAAAATGCTTCAGTCAGAATGAAACCTGTTTCAGTGAAAAGTGAAATTCCTTTTGCAGCTGCTGCAGCATTGGAGCCAGTTCTCATTCATGCTAAATATCCTTTAGCTGCTCAGGAGACATACAGGATGCTTCATATGGCACCAGCATCAATTCACACCCCATTTTAAATCCCTGAAGGCTGGAGTGAAAATCAGGCTCTCCACCTAGAGCAGGGAGCTCACAAGGAGGGCAAGAGTGTTTTGAGCATGAGATCTCTGTCCCAGGCAGCTGTTCAGTTCTGCTGGTTAGCTTCTTGGTGGGATGGAGCTCACTGTGTATCTCAGAAAGCACAAGCAAAGCTTCTGGCTTGACTTGGCAATTCTGCCCGACACAGCACTCTCAAGAATGAAAGCAATACTCCAGGAGCCTCTTGCAAAGTACCCAGAGCTGCTGCAGTTTCTTATTGCAAACAGGGACATACATGACTGATCTGTACTTAGGATTGCTACAAGCTTCTATTTCTAGCTTGGAGCAATTATCTCTGATGGGATGCTGCTTCCCAGTGCAGCCAGAACTGGTGGTGACCAGAGAAGGGATAATGTTGCAGAACAGGCTTGTCTCCCCAGGCTCCTCATATTGCTTCTGGACCGCTAACTCCAACCAGAGTCACAAGGAAGCCACGCTGGACTGAAAAGTGCCAGACATAGGTCCTGAGTTTCCTGGGGTAAAATTATTATCCTGGTAACCACCTGGATTTTGAAGGACTTCCTTCTCCTTTTCCCTGGCACCATGTGACTCAGTTTCCAACATACACTACACACAACATTTGTGGACCATCATGGGAAAGATCTTAGGTCTGAGAAGAAAGGATTTGCCAGACAGGAATCTGGAGGTGGTGCTTCTCTCTACGCTGCAAAAACTTTGCTGAGGAGGTTCTTTGCCCTGACAGACCAGCTATGGACATGGACAGAAGTAACATTGTTCTACTTTTTAAGAACCCCAAGAAAGAATACTCACTTTCCCAAGTAATCCAGTCCACTGCTTTGCTATCCTCACCCTTGGAAACATCTTGCTGATCCCAAATGCTGAAGTCCCTTGCTATGCCCTAAGACTAACCGTTTGTCTTCAGCTAGCATAAACACAAAGAGCACATTACTCTTCCACAGATGACCTCACGTATGTTCAGAGATTGCTATAACCTCTTAAGTCCTCCCTTCCTTAAACTAAGCAACCTTCAAATTCTCTCCACCTTCCCTTGAAGATCATGCTTTCTAGACTAACATGAGTCTAGTCTTCACCTTTGCCTGCATCCCCGTTTGCCCTGTCCTGTGACTGCATGTCAGTGCTCAGCATAACGACACCTGTAGGGAACCTACTTCTCCTCCTACTACTGTAAGTCTCCAAACAAGAAGCAAGATAAACAATGAAATACAAGCCTAGGTCTCCACCAGATCCTTTCCAGAGCATAATAAATTGTAATCAAAACACTGAGCTGTGGCACAATGTACTGCTCCAAGAAGCAGGGAGCCTGATGACTCTGCAGCTTCTTCCCCAAAAGAGCTTTGAACAGGATTGCCTCTTGGCCAGAGCTACAGCCAAGCATGGCCCTCACTCAGGATCTCCAGGCAACAAGGTGAGGAGAGGAAAGGGTCAGGCTTTGGGGCACAGGCACATAGCTAACACCAGCTGGTCAGAGGCTTTAGAGGTACTGGCTTTTTTAAATATCAGGCTATTGCTGCTTTTTTGAGGTATAGATTTTAGATACTGCTGACAGATAGGTCTTTTGACAAAGTGGCTCTAAAGCAAGATAAGAGAGATTAGATCTTATGAGATGTGACAGTTTTGACCTACAGTGCCTTATGCTCCCCAGCCCTCAGTTCTTTTAGGATTTGTATCGGGTATGGGGCACCACAGAAAAGGGGTGTCAAAACAAAAATGGAGGAGATTGAGCAAACTGAGAGTGGTTGCAAGGATGGGCCCTTCAGTCCCTGCTAGAGCCAGGAGGTAACACTATTAGTTTGCAGATTCATCTCCACCAAGATGCCACAGGTGTGGCTACAAAAGGAAGAACTACTCCTTGGGTGACATCTCACAGGCTCCAGGTGAGCCAAGGCTTCTTCAGGCTCTCAACATGGGTAAAGGGTGGGCAGGAGAGGTGTAGAGGAAGGCAAGACATCACATCAGCCCCCAAAAAAGAGAGCACAGCCATTTTCTGAAACTCACTGTAGCATTCAGACTGCTCATCCTGGAGTAATTTTTCAGGTATCAGTTTCACATATTCAAGGAACTAAACCAATTATCCATCTTTTCCTCCAAGTGTGCGAGACTTGTGTCTCCTCAGCAAAGCAGGAATGTGGGAGGATGGAATATATTTGTGGAGGTGCCAGGTTAGAACAGAGACAAGCACTAGAAGAAAGGAGAGTAGATGGAAAACACCAAAATTACATTGTTCAAGGGACTTAATGCTTTCACCCTGTAATGAAACAGGAAAAGTGATATCACTGGAGATTACAAATTCAAACTATTACAAAACTAAACCTCCTGCATGTACCAACACTCTCTGTGGAACCAAAGGTCCTGGATGTGAGCACAAGTGCCATGTTTTCCTGTAGAATAATTCTTTTTGTTTTTTTTAAAAAGCAAGCAACACAGAGTCCAGCTCTTACAATGAAAGCTGGGATGCAGTGGAGATTGATGGACTCTTTTTTTGCCATGCTGGCCACTATTTCCTCACCTTTGGACTGGTGTGAAGGATGGGGAGCTCTCTGGTGGCAAAATGTGAATTTGCAAAGATGGGCTTTCAGCAGCCTCACTGCTTTTCCCTGCTTAGGTGGAAGGCACAAAAGCGTAACAGAAACAGAGTAGTCCTGTGCTGCCTTCTAGAGCACTGGCGAGCAGTCAGTGAACACTGAGCAAGATGCTTTCTAGCAGAGGAGTACCCATTTTAGGCTCATAGCCTGCCCCGACACAAGCTCTGCAGCCCTTTCTCCACCCCAGACAGATATGCTGTGCTGGGACACATATTCACAGGCCAAGAGGTACCTGCATTTGTTTACATGAGCATTTTCTAGGGGCTGCTGTGGCTCCAGTCCAAATAAAACTAGACAGTACTGCTCTAGGAGTCCAAAATAATAGTGAGAGAACACAAAAGCTGATGAGATGTCTCTAGGGGAAAAGAGACCTTATGGCTCTCTAAGACTAGCTGACAGGAGGTTGTAGTGAGGTAGGAGTTGGTCTCTCCTCCCAAGTAACAAGTCACAGGACAAGAGAAAATGGCCTCAAGATGCACCAGGGGAGATTTAGAATGGAGATTAGGAAAAATTTCTTCACTGAAAGAGTTATCAAGCATTGGAACAGGCTGCCCAGGAAGGTGGTGGAGTCACCATCCCTGAAGGTATTTAAAAGATATATAGATGAGGTGCTGAAGGACATGGGTTAGGGATAGGCTTGGCAGTGTTAAGGGCTGGACTTGATCCTAAATGTCTTTTGCAATTTAAGTGATTCTATGATTCTACGTGAAGCCAGTGACAAAATGAAAGGGAAGTGCATGGAACTGGTCTGCTTGGAGAAACATCAGCAGCTGTCTAACTCACTAGTCAAGGGAAGAAACATCTCAATCCTCACCATCCACGTTTTAGGAGACTTCAAAATAGAAGCAAGACCCAGCCAAAAACCAGGAGAATTTGGGCGATAAAGAGCTTGGACTGACACAATTTTTATGAAGCAAGCAGGCTTTTTGGCACAGATTTTTGGCACTGCCTTCTTAGAGAACAGTCAAGCTCGAGTGTACAATAGCCCTTAAAGAGTTAGAGTCTCAGAAGACCTGGAGAAACCAAAACCACCCCATCTCACACCGACAACTCATGTACAAAGCTTGCTCCTTAAGGCCTACCTTGACACCTAGTTCTCAGCTATGTGCCACCACTCCTCTCTGCGTGAAGATCAGCAGACCCACAATCTGGACACATCTGGCAGGTGTAGGTGTAGGACCCATGGGACCTGGAAAAGAGAGACAGCAGTGACATACCACCAGTCATTTCTGGCATGTGCTCTGGCACAAGCCCCAGCATGCCCATGCAATCTCAGAGAGCTATTCCCACCTCCTGGCCCAGCGTAGCAGCCTCCTGCCCAGCTGCCCCTCCATAAGGCGTAGTGAACACTAAAAGTCTTCACTGGTTCAAATGGTGCTGACTAGAAATAAGAAAGGACAAAATCCACAGAAGCCAGAAATGAGGAAATTCACAGAGGTGCAATGTCAAACTCAAGATGTTCCTACCTGGACGTTGGAGGATAGCAGACCATCTTGCTCATCTTCTGCTGCCAGCTCGTTGCTTTCATCCATCCTTCTCCAGGCATCTGCTGTCAGGAAGAGGATACTAGGCCAGACGGACAACTGATCTGACCTAGGACAATGTGAGTAGAGCTGTCACATCCCAGGCCCTAGCAAGCCTGACCCTGGGCAATTCCCTCTGCAGCTCCATAATGTTCCTTCCAGTCTAAGAACCTCTGCCATACTCCAGGAACGACTAAGAGCTGGCCACGATTGTCAGCTTAAGCGTCTCCACGGGAGGCGGCCGCAGCATCTGGGGAGAGACACGGGGCAGCTGGGGAAAGCCTCAGAGGAGGAAAAAAATCCAAAACCAACAGGGAGAAAAAAAAAAAAACACCCAGGAGCTGGAAAGTACCGGATTGTATCTGCCCTTCGCGGCCACTAGGTGACACCGTGCCCGCGGCAGCAGCCCCGCCGGCAGACACTGCCCTCGCCCCCGCCACATCCCGCGGCAGCCCGAGCACCGCCACCCTCAGGGACAGGAGCACAGCCACCCTCAGGGACATGGGCACAGCCACCCTCAGGGACCCGGGCACAGCCACCCTCAGGGACATGGGCACAGCCACCCTCAGGGACAGGGGCACAGCCACCCTCAGGGACCCAGGCACAGCCACCCTCAGGGACAGGGGCACAGCCACCCTCAGGGACCCAGGCACAGCCACCCTCAGGGACAGGGGCACAGCCACCCTCAGGGACCCGGGCACAGCCACCCTCAGGGACAGGGGCACAGCCACCCTCAGGGACATGGGCACAGCCACCCTCAGGGACACGGGCACAGCCACCCTCAGGGACAGGGGCACAGCCACCCTCAGGGACATGGGCACAGCCACCCTCAGGGACAGGGGCACAGCCACCCTCAGGGACCCGGGCACAGCCACCCTCAGGGACAGGGGCACAGCCACCCTCAGGGACATGGGCACAGCCACCCTCAGGGACAGGGGCACAGCCACCCTCAGGGACATGGGCACAGCCACCCTCAGGGACAGGGGCACAGCCACCCTCAGGGACATGGGCACAGCCACCCTCAGGGACAGGGGCACAGCCACCCTCAGGGACATGGGCACAGCCACCCTCAGGGACAGGGGCACAGCCACCCTCAGGGACATGGGCACAGCCACCCTCAGGGACAGGGGCACAGCCACCCTCAGGGACCCGGGCACAGCCACCCTCAGGGACAGGGGCACAGCCACCCTCAGGGACATGGGCACAGCCACCCTCAGGGACAGGGGCACAGCCACCCTCAGGGACCCGGGCACAGCCACCCTCAGGGACAGGGGCACAGCCACCCTCAGGGACATGGGCACAGCCACCCTCAGGGACAGGGGCACAGCCACCCTCAGGGACCCAGGCACAGCCACCCTCAGGACCCGGGCACAGCCACCCTCAGGGACATGGGCACAGCCACCCTCAGGGACAGGGGCACAGCCACCCTTAGGGGACTCGGGTACCATCAACCTCAGGGAACCAGGCATCACCACCCTTAGCGGCAGGGACACTGCCACCTTTTATGGGGCCAGGCTGACCTCAGATTGGGGAGCAAGGGCGTCGGGAACCCGGAACCATTGGGAACTCGACGCCCTGTGAAGGGATGTCAGCCCCGGGGGAAGGATTGCCGGGCAGCCAGCAGAAGGCAGTGCTGCAGCACACCAGGTTCAGCCCGAAGTCCGTGGCTGGCAGCCCGTGCTTCCCGGCCTCCTTCACACACGCAGCTGCAGTCATGCTCCGGGCCAGCACCCGCCCACGGCTTGCTGGGCGCCATGACCCATGAAGACATCTGAGCTGTGCTACTCAGGCAATGAAGTGGCTCAGGAAGACACCGGCAGCTGCTGAAGACTGGTGTCCTGGTTTCATCTGTGAGAGGGTTAATTTTTTCTCCTAGCAGCTGGTTCAGGGCTGTGTTTTGGGTATAGTGTGAGAACAATATTGATAACACACTGATGTTTTAGTTGTTGCTAGGTAGCACTTACCCTAAGCCAAGGACTTTTCAGTTTCCCATGCTCTGCCAGCGAGGAGGTGCACAAGGAGCTGGGAGGGAGCGTGGCCGGGACAGCTGACCCAAACTAGCCACAGGGCCATTCCATAGCCTAGAACATCATGCCCAGTACATAAACTGGGGGAGCTGGTGGGGAGAGTCAATCACTGCTCGGGCATCGCAGAGCACTGGGCATCGCTTGAGTTTTTAATTTGTTTTTATTTCCCTTGGGTTTTATTTCTCTCTTTGTACTATTCCTTTCCACTACTGTTGTTGTTGTTGTTGTTGTTATCTTTTATTTCATTTCTGTCATTAAATTGTTTTTATCTCAACCCACAAATTTCACTTTTTCCCCCCCAATTCTCCTGCCCATCCCACTGGGGGTGTGGAGTGTGCAAGCAGCTGTGTGGTGCTTGCTAGCTGTCTGAGGTTAAAAAACAACCAGGAACGCATCAAGTTGGTCCCTCCCACCAGACCAGCTACAGCCTTTCTCCAGCCAGTGTGGCAGAGGAGCACCAGCACACCAAGCATGAGTCCCCATGACAGATCCAGGAGCAGAACAGATCTAAAGAAGGTGGTGGGAAAGGGCTGCTGCTCCACTCACAACACCCTGTTTGTCAGTGGAGTCTTTCTCACAGCTGCTGCCTTGGACAAGACCAACCACAACAGCAACACAGAGCTCACCATGGCTGCTATCAGCCCAGAAAGCTAGCAGAGCTACAGCTATGGGGCCACTCTTGACCAGCACATAAAGACCACATCCTGCTGTGACCACACCTACCACTCAGATAGGAGAAAGGGCAGGGACACTGTCAGAGGTTCCCATCCGTGGCTGTGTCTGCTGCCTACCTGCACACTTACGGGAAACAGCGAGACACCCTCCTCTTTCCCGGTTTGTCTCTCTGCAATAGCCTCCCGCTCCTCAGCCTCACCTTGCACAGTCACATGGCAGAAGCAGCAGTAGGAGTGTTGTCTGTAAATGCCTGAGGCAGCTTCACCAGGAAAGCAACACCCTTTTTTATGCTGCCTGATACACTGCAAGGCAAAATAACAAGTGAGCCCAACCTGGCATGTTTGCTCTCCCTGGCAGAACGCTGTAAGGCCGCCAGCCCCTCCAGCTCTCACAGGCTCATCCAGTCCCAGGCCGTGGATAGATCTGCCCTGTTTGCCTGTCCCAGCTGTGCTCCACAGGCACTGCCTGTGGCTTCTCATCAGTGTCACAGCAGCCAGGGCTGTGCTTTAGAAACCTCTCCACAGCCGGTTCTGCAGCTCAGGCCTGCAGGAACCACCTCAAAGTCTCACAGCATCCCCTTGTACATCACTGCGTTCCCAGAAATCACATCCAGTGCTACTTCATTTGGAGAGCTGTAAAGGGGCTTTCACTGTCCTGTAGCAAACCCTTCCAGGCTGTCAGGCTGCTGCTGATGAAGACCCATCATGCTGACTAACATGGTCTCGTTACTTCCTTTTCCATTACCCCATCATTTCTTATCTTCTGGTTAGAGAGTAAGCAGATTAGGATGGGGATTTCCCAGCCTATGCCTGTACAGCACCTTGCATGATGGGTGATATGTGTGGTTGGGCTAATTCACATGCCACCTAATCTTATCCTCAGAAGCTCCTCTTTACGACAAACTCCCCGTTTCAAACCTCAGTAACAACATAGCTCTCCCCACTCCTGAGAGCTCAACCTAGACAGGTTCAGCAAGTGGTCACAGCCCAAACAAACACAAACTGCCCTGCAGTTGCCAAGCCAGAAAAAAAAAAGAGCCATCCTGCAGAAGCAACACAATGCCAAGAGGTTTCTTTGTTATTCTGATGCAGCCAAGTGCAAAACCCCTCATAAAACATAAAAACTCCAACCTGCTACAAGGGCCTTCTGTTTGGGTGGCAGTGTGAGGGGAGCGGGGGGGGGGGGGGGGGNGGGGGGGGGTTAATTCAGTCAGGAAATGAAACATTCTTAATGGCATTGCAGATAGATCTCAGCAATGCTCACCTCCACACCTGGAACAAAGCCCACGTAAGCCACAGGTCCTTCTTCTCTAACCAATGAATGCAGCAGTGCCGCATGCAATGCCATGGTGTTATTATCTTGCATGGGCAGAGAAGAGATGGCCTAAAGGTTTGGGTGTTACCCTGTAAAGGCGGTAAAGGCTTCACCAGGCTTACCACAGATTTCCTGCCTGAGGCTGGGAGAGTCACAGAGCGTCTCTTGGCTCAGCCCTCCCTCTCTATAAAAGGGGTTGTCTCACAGCAAAAGCTCAGGAGTGTAACCACGTAAACAATACAGCCAGAGGTGCTGGTTAAGAGGTGTTCCAAGGCCTCCCTTCTCAGACTGAGGGGGGTTTACGATCCAATTCACCTGTACATAGGGAAACCAAAACCTTCCAAGTGCATTTGTTGCCTATTCTGAAGATGTCAGTGAGAGTTGAGCGGTGTCTAGTCCTTAAGCCGATCTGGGACAGAATACTTTTCATTCTCACCACACAAAGTATTTTGGACAGGCACTTTAGTGGTGACAAAGGCAAAGGAAAAAAAAAGAAAGAAAGAAAAAGTTAAACAAGGCAGGTAGGAGAGTAGCTTGATGACGTGCTTGCATATTTAAATTAATATGGGGCTGTTCCATTCCTGGGCTGCCTTTCTTGTGTTACTTCCTCCTTTCAGTGGTGAAAATGCCCCAGGGGTCATGAAGCATCGGGCTCCCTTCCCCATCCCACACTACCCAGAAGGGTTCTGATGCGGCTGATAAATTAGCCTGGTTTTACAGCAGCAAGCAGGGTCAGATTTTGGTCCAGTAGCCTGCAGAGTTCTTAACCATATGGAAATTAAAAGGACTGCAAGCTGCAGCAATTGTGGAAGCTGAGAGCAAATTAAAAAGAATATAGGTTCTGGCATCCATCCGTAGCAATTTAGGACAACCTTTCATTACTGTAAAAATAGCACGTATTTATAAGCAACCATCCATCTCTGATCTCCACTAAATCTCAAATTGCATTACAGGAAAGGCAGTAACAACGTCCACATTTCACAAACGGGAAACTTAAGGTAAAAGGGGGAAAACCAGCTTGCCCAGCCTTACTCCATAGGCTGAGGCAGAGGTTTGGTTTGCACCAGACTCTTGGGCTCTTGGTTCCTGCAGGCTGGCTGCTGTGCCACACCGTCTCCTTGGAAAGGGAATGATGCATCACAGCAGTTTCTGGAAATTCCCCTCCATTTCCCTTTAAATTTTTACTCCAGTGCACCTACTAAGCAGAATGTTTCAGCAATGCACAGCAACCGGCTTCTCATGGCTTTGTTTCTGCCAGTGAAATAGCTATGACTGTAAGGTTTACAGAGACTTTGTGTTCCTGTCTAAAATTATCTTTGCTGAGCCTCGCCATGCCAAGAGCACTGAGCCAATATTCCATCAGCCCTGAGAAAAAAAAAAAATGGACTACAATGCAGGCATGCTCAGTTGGTTACAGTAGCATCCATCAGCCACAACCAAAGCTCGTGGCCACCACCACCACCTCAGGCCTTGCACAAGGACACACTCACTGTTTCTTTGTTTCGTGAGACAACACATAACTTCAGGACCTGATCCTGCTGCCCGGACAAAGAGGAGTCTCTGCCATCAGAGGGGAAGGGTATGAAAAGGCAGCAGGTGGTGGATGCAGGCAGATGGGGGGAAAGCAGGGCTAACAGGGAGACAACAGCAATTAGCATAAGCAGCAGCAGTCTCAGCTCACAAGCTGCTTTGCCGATTGTGTGCCTCCCTGATTTCCAACAGCAAAGCAGCAGTTTGTGCAGTCGGTAGCTAAAGCTGCCCCTCAGAACTGAAAACATTGGGGAAAAATCCCCAAATTTCCATGGTACAAGAGAGGGGCTTGCAGGGCTGGCATGCGGCAGTTTGCCTAAGTAAGGCATGGAGCAGGCAGCTCAAAACAGCCACCAAATACTTCAGAGCGAAAGGCTAAAAAAGGAAGGTTTTAAAGGAGGAAATGAGTCAGTAGCTCGGAGGACAGGAGGGGGAGTTCAAATCGCTGAGGAATACAAAGTAAGCAAGTAGTCACCATCTCGAATGCTGCAAAGTCAGACAGTAAGGTGGACATACTGATCTCTGGTTTCTGTTGCTGCTGGGTTTCATTCTCAAACGGGACTCCATGGGTGACTTTTTGTGTCGACCACGCTGGGGTTTGAAGCAGTCCTTCACTAGGCAGACTCTCGGCTGCAGTTCACGCTGGTGCTTCAGACTGAAGCCACAGCTACAGGGCTGCTGACAATTTTTGGGCTCCCCCGTGTCTGGGGGACAGTTTTTTGGGGGAGGCTAGGAGGGGAAGTTTCAGGTTAATTGCAAACACCATTTGCCTTTCGAGTCAGTTCATCCAAACATGCAGCTTGAGCTTCCAGCCAAGCTTATTTATAGCATCAACGCTAGGGGAAAAAATAAAAAAGACAAAGCTTATTCCGTGTTGAAAAGCAGCTAAGCTAGTAAAAACCCCTCCATCTCCACAACGCTGCAGTGCTCCATAGCATTCATTTCTTTCTTCACAACAACCTTGTACTGCACTGAAACCCCTGGGGCAAAGGGGCTCACTCAGAGAAGCCTTTAGCCTTTGTCTTTATACACCACCACAGCACCTGGCCTTAACAGGGTGTGCTTTGGCAGAGCAGTAAGCCGTGAGTGGGTTTAGTCAGTGTGGCAATAACCTCAAGGCACCACTTCCTCACCTCTGCCTCACGTCCTTATCCTGTCAAAAGGATGGAAAGGGAGCTTGCAAAAAGCAGCACTAAAATGACCTCTCACCCTCCCCAAAACAGGGAGCTTCTCCTTAGTTCAGGAACCCAGATGACGGCTCTGTAGCTGCCGCACGAGAATGCTGCTATGAGCTGTCTCTGAGGAAAACCACAGCGCTGTGAACAGTTGGGGTGATGCTTGAGGTCACAGGCACGTGACGAGTGGGCTGGAAAGTTGGGGAGCAGCACAGGGCTGGAAAAGCAGACTTCCCTTCCCCCATGCAAGGAGCAGGACAGGATTTACATACAGATGGGGGTTCCTAAACTGTGACATGTGTACTGCTAATCACCATCAGGCAGCTGCCGGGGCAGGGCTGGAGCTCTCAGTGCCTGTTGCTGGTGCAGCAACACAGAGCTCGCCGGAGCCCTGTGCCAAAGCACGCTGGTATCCCCATAAGCCAGGCACTTGCCAGCGAATCTTGGTGCACAGCTCTGGCCTATGGCTTCCTCAAAGCATCACAACTGCTGTGTTTATGCCTCACTGGGCTGTGCTGTTTTTTCTTTCCAAAAGCCACCGTGCTTCTCAGGAAGTGCCCTTCCCAGAGCAATCACACCTTTTCCATGAGACAGAAAACAAGTGAGAGAGATCTCCCTCACTGTGCTGGTGAAGGAGCTCCTGTCCTTGCTGAGGTTCCTTTAACTAGTTGGGTACCTTTCTCAACCCACCGCAATGTTTCCAAAAATGCAACAAGACTTCTTGAAACAGACTGAGCCAACAGGCCAGTTCCAACTCATTTTCCCTTATAAGTATACAAAAATGAAACAGCCCCAGCCATGTTCTCATGGCCTTACATCACCTCTTCCCCTCCTCCCCAGGATGTCTTACTTCTGTACCTCTCTTTCATAGTGAAATCAATCTAAGAAGAGCAAGCTTGGAACAATAACAGACAAATCACCCACATCAATTAAGACTAAAAAGCACAATTTGCCCCAGGGTTCCCTTATGCAGCACTGGAGGTCTGCTACAGGTATCATACAGGGAGGCCCCTGTCGCCAAATAGTTTACCTTGGTTTTCTCTCCCATCCACGCCGCACGCACAGACACCAAGCTGTCCAAAGAAACGTATCTGTAGGACTGAATCCCTACTATTACACAAGCATTTTATCTGACTTAGTTTAGAACTGTATGTTTTTAAAATAACCACCCAAACACATCCTCATTTAACTCATTATTGCTTCCAAAATAAGTGAAGCCTTTGGTCCAAGTTTAAGCATTCCTAGACGAAATTAATCAGAAAAGAGCCTTGGGAAGAACTACCCACCCACCCCAATTTTAAGCCTTAACTCACACTGGTAGGTCTTTTGCTAGTTTCACCACAAATGTGATGCAAATGCTCTTGCAAAAGGAACCACTGGCCAGCATAAGCCAACCAACATGAGAGCCTAACACACAGTAGGACTGCTTTTTCAATGCACGCATCTTCAGTATGGGGTCTTTCAGCAACTTCGATCTCATGTGAACCACCACAACAGCATCTATTAGGGTGTGCTGCAAAGACAGGGGGGGAAAAGAAACAAAAATCAAGGTAACATGTAGAATAGCAATATGGATGAAAACTGTAAGGTGTCCTTCACATCTTTAGTACTAAAGCTTCATGATACAAAGTATTACTGCCTCATACCCCAGCCCTGAATATAAGCAACCAAGCGTCACTTTTGTTTTGTTTTGTGCTTCCAAACAGGCAGAGAATTTTCAGCTTGATGGTAAGGGCTTCTTGCTTATTGATTCAAGTGGGGAACACCACTGTAGTCAAGATGCAGTAAGGAAACCTAACCGTTAATGCATTTTTTAACATGAGCAGGTGATTCTGTATTCTGATTAGAAAAAGCCCGAGCTTCACTGGCCAGACACAGTACAGAAATCACAATTTCATAGACATTTCAGGGCGAGCCATCGCTGCAATAAACACGCTCCCCGGTCTCAGCAGCAGCGATCTCTCAGTGGGCAGCTTTGTGCCGAGGACAAGCCGTTCATTGTTCCAGCCACCTAAGCGAGAGATGCCGCTCTGACTCACGCGGGGACGCTCCTGCCGCCGCCGCCGCTGGAAGCGATGCACAGGGTTTCCTGCAGCTCGCAACCAGCGCGGCCGGCCCGAGCCAATCAGGAGTGCCTGACTGAGATCGCACCAAAGTAGGTAGTGAAAAAAGCCTCGAGAGGGGAAAAAAAAAAAAAAAAAAGAGAGAGAGAAAAAGCCTCACACTTCCCCCTCGGCAGCTCTCTGAGCGCCCTCCCCCATCTGCTCTCTTACAAGCCGCCTCCTCTCTTGCTTCCCCCCACCCCCCACCCCGCACCAGAGCCACGGCAGCTCCCTGGGCTGTTCCCGCCGGTGCCCCCCGGCCCCCTCACGACTGCCTCAGTCCCTTTCGGCTCCTCTCCCAACAGCCCAACTCCTCTGGTTTTTGGTTTTTTTTTTAACACACGTCCCGCCCTTTCTCCTTCCTCATGGCTCCCTGAGCCCCTCGGCGTTCCTCCTGCCTCCCCTAGGCCCACGTTCCCCTCACGACTGCCTCAGTGCCTTCCAGCCCCGCTCCCAGCGCTATCCCAAATCCTCTTTTAGCACACATCCCCTCCCCACTTCTTCCTCGGGCTTCCCCTCCTGCTCCCCTCGGGGCCACGACCGCCCCTTGGCTGCTCTATTCAGTGCCCCCTCTCTCCCCCCCACAAGCAGTTCCCCTCACGACTGCCTCAGTGCCTTCCAGCCCCGCTCCCAGCGCTATCCCAAATCCTCTTTTAGCACATATCCCGCCCTTTGCCCCCTGAGGGCCGCCCTGGGCCCGCGGCTCACCTTCGGGCAGGTAAATCCCGCCCCGCCTCGCGGAGGGGGACGGCGGCCATTGGCCGGCCCGCGCCTGGCAGCCGTCAATCAGGCGGCAGCCCCCCCCCANTGGAGGTGGGGGGGGGGAGGGAGGAGAGGGGGTGTGAGGCGTGGAGGAGGGTCCCGGGGCGTTGCCACGCCCGGCTCCCACCATAGCAACCGCTTCCTCCTCCGGGCCCGGCGGCCGTGACGTCGGCAGCGTTTCCGCCCGGCTCGCGCCTTTGCCGCTTCCCTTCCTGCCGCCGGAGCCCGCGCCGCGCCCAGCATCCGCCGCCGAGGGGAGCAGCCGCTGCCGCCCCGCGCTCTGCCGCCCCACGCGCCGCGCCGCGCCCCGCCGACACCATGGTAAGGCAGCCAGGCGCGGGACGTTACGCTTCTTTCCACCGCCCCCCCCCCCCCCNCCGCGGCACACCTTCGGGCAGGTAAATCCCGCCCCGCCTCGCGGAGGGGGACGGCGGCCATTGGCCGGCCCGCGCCTGGCAGCCGTCAATCAGGCGGCAGCCCCCCCCCACCCNCTCGTCCCTGGGGAAAGGGGGGACGTTGGTACCGCCCGCCCGCCGCATCCCGGCCTGCGGCGCCATGGGATCGTGCCCCCCTTTCCTTCTCCTTCCCTCCACCCGCTCCTTTCCTTTCCCTTCGCCTTTCAACTCGAGGCGGCGGGTCCCCGT